>VZRU01004958.1:30659-143904 GCA_013398155.1 Pedionomus torquatus | reverse complement strand
GGGGGTTGTGTGTGTGTGTGGTCTTTTTTGTGTGTGGTTTTTTGTTTTAGTTTGGTTTTGGTGGTTAGAGTTAGGTTGATGGTTGGAGTAGATGATCTTAAAGGTCCCTTCTAACCTAGACAATTCTACGATTCTATGATTTCATCTCTGGCAGTCCTTTTTCTAGATCATCTTAGCTCCTTACTAATTTTGCTAATAAAACTGTCTCTTTGTTACTATTTAAGCACTACATCAGGTGAATTATTCTGTTCAAAAGGCAGTTAAAATAGAAGGCAGAATTCCAAGCAAGACTGGCAGTAGTCTCTAATGTCACGAACTTCCCTGTGGCAGACCACTTGCAATGCTCTGGCAACTTAAGTGTAAGGTAAATGTAGGGATAGTGCGGAACAAGGACATCTGGGAAATAAAGTGGAAGAACAGTGACCCGCAGGACTGCCAGCAGGGTGAGTGAAGTTATTTCCTGTATCTAACGTTATGGCAGGTCACTGTTCTCCCACGTTGTTCCTTTCTGTTCCCAGTGAGCAGAAGAATAATGCAATTTACATGGGAACCACCTGTACAGTGATAATTTCAGAGCTTACCTCAGCCATCTGAGTTGCAGTATCACCTTTTGCACCCAGGTAGACCATGGCGAGAGCAGTTGCAATACTCCAAGGAGAAAAGAAAATGTTTTGGCCTTTGGAAGTTTCATTCAGCTTCTTGTAAAGATCCAGAGTGAAGCTGTTGGTTGCCAGTGAGAGAGACTCCATTGATACAGCCTGAGACAAACAGAGGGAGGCATTTCAGAGTCTCTGAGTGTCAGAGAGAGGTGATGACTGCTTGTTTCTTTTTAAAAATACAAAGCGGCTAGTGGGAGATTGCTGCACCCTCTCAGAAATGGTGTGCGAGTGTTCATGTAATAGCTAAAATACTGCACAGAGAGAAGTAGTCAGACCTGCATTATTTCTCCCTTCTCTGTCACTCCTCAGTGTTCTTAGCTTTTTTATTTCTTCTTCATCAGATGAGCATGATTTTAGCTAGTGTTTTCACAGACCAAACTTGTTTCAAAACCCCATTTGCTTAAGTTTTATAGAATTGTTCTTCGATTTTTAGGGAGTGAAACAATAATTTTTCAGTGTGCTGCTTTGAGCTTTTTCTATTACTTTAAATCTCCTATGTTAGTATTTTCAGCTGAATAAAGCATGACGAATTCAGGCCATTCAGTATGTGTATCTAGAAGGCTGCTAGAGATATGTAGATTTTTGTATGTTCTCTGTGTAGGTAAACTCACATTTGGAAACTGTAGCTGCATTTGCTAATTACTGTTAACAAACCCTTGCATCTTACATACAACCCCAAATAGTTCCTATTTTAAACAGATTTTTTTCTGCTGGCTTATCAGAACCTACAGGTTTTACATCCTTCTTCTGTTTATTTTTCCAAGTATGTTTTTATGGGACAAAACCAAAGCAAATAAAAAACCCAACTGTGGGATTAAATTGATTTTCTGTGTGTGGATCCAGGACAAACCCATGCTTCTTACTAGCATATTTTAGATCAATCTAATACTGTTGACAAATATTAGGATAAACTCAGAAATTTCCATTGTTTTCACCAATACAAGGACTACTAAAATATGTCCTGAAGTCAATGTAAGATGTCATCAGGTGAAAGATTAATCATTAGATCCACAAAAGCTATCAGACATTTAAATTTATCTTCACCCACAATTTACATGCTTAAATCAAGAACAGCAGTCCCCAAAGCCAGCTTCCATGCAGTGTTAGAGATGTCCAGAGCCTTGGGGATCCCCAGGTTTTGATTTTAGAGCTTCCCCGGGCTCCACAACTGTGTTGAAGCCTTCTCTGGAGTGCCTCAGAGGTGAACACCCTGCAGCCTAGCTCATACCTAAGCATTTTTCAAATGAGATTTCTCTTACTGCTGTGCGTAGAGATGCTGAAACTCCCAGGAACAGGGAGGGAACAGTTCCCCTGTAGGGAACAGGGCTGAGCTGAACATATTTGGCTGGAGAATTCCAACCGACCTGTCCACCTCCTGTTCCCAGAGAGTACCTGAACTGAATCTGTGTGTAGCAAAGAAGCATTTTTCAGGCTTGAGAGATAGAACGTGTGTTATTGTGAAGTTCACTGGTGTAGTAGCTACTTCGGTCATCTGGGAAAGGGAAAGTCTGGATGCCTGATATTTGATATTAATATTGGATAGTTATTTGATATTAATAAAGGCGAGGCTTGAACCAGTACACCCTGTGCTGAGCATCCAAAACACTGCTACAGGGTCATCCTTTCTTGTGTGTTCAATTCCAGGATCAGAGGACTATATTCTCCCCTGCAGCCTGTTCTCAGTCCTCAATTTAGCCTGTCCTTAGTCCTCACCTCAGTCTGGTGATTAAGGCAACCTTCCTATAGGGGAGGAAACTTTCTGCCCTCCCAGGCTGTGTAGGTTTTGCCCAGTCTGGGCTTGCATTCTCACTACTGTGCCTTGGCACTGGGTTTTTCCAAAGGCTATACTTTGTGCTAAAAAATGAGCATTCCCTTCCCCTGCATGACTTCCACACTTTATCATTTAACTGCTCACTTCCAAAAAAATTAAGAGGAATTTTTAAGACTTCCAAAGTAAAGCTAGTTATTTTGATATGAACATTTACACTACCTGAAATCCTGAGGGAGAGAAGAGACTTCAGATACGTCTTCAGTCAGGGTCTGTGGCGGTCTGTGAGGCAATAAATACATTTGGAAATGTAGAAATGTTTGCACCTCCCTTCACTTCTCTACATCCTCTTCTTGTATTAATGTGCATGTTCCCTCATTCGCCTGCTTCTCCTCTCTATCATCTGCTTTCAGAACTTAGAGAGAGACCTCCTCAAGTCAAGGCCAGTGTCAGTGGGTGTATGTCCTGAAACTTGAAGGCCAGTATGCATTTCTCCACAGGGGTCTCTTCACAACTTTGGTGTTTCATCTGCAAAAATGTAGAAATTGCAGAAAAGAATTGAACTACCCTGCATTCACAAGGGACGCACTGGAATAATTTTAAAGCTTCCTTTTCTTTTTGCTCTACAAACTGGGGCAATGAGTAGAAACTAATTTCAAAGATATGGTTAAAATGGAATATTGCAATAGGCTGTTAGTCTCCTTTATCCTGTGGTCAAATTTGAGAGGGGAAGGATTTGAATACTTGTGGTCTAAAGGCATATAAAGCCCTTATTTTTTTATTTTTTAATATGTTTGCTCTTCAGTTTCAGAAAGCAGATCAGCTAAAATAAATTATTAAATGAAAGTGAGCACTGGACTCATTCAGACTGCTGGATGTTGCTTTGAGACTACTGCTCCTAGCAGAGGAGGTGAAGGTGCTTTAGATACCTACAGGCCCTACCCTGTGTGAGCTTATTATTGCTCTATGATGAACTGAGAGAGTACGAACAATCTACCAAAAGCTGAAAAACTGCTTGGAAGGTCTGCTTGTAATGATTTCTTTTACCAAGAATACTATTTGCTGTATTGGAGCAGAGAGCCAAACAGCACGATGTGTGAAATTGGAGATCAGGAAAACTATAACACAAAAAAAATTAGGTACACACAAGCGTTTTACTTTAAACCAGGGCAATTAGCAATTCTGCTGTTTTCCTCAATTTTTATCTGCGTGACATACACTGCATTGATCAATTTCCTTTGCAATCGTGTCTCTTCTGCTATGTTTATGGTCAGTTAGGAATGGCCTATACCCACTAGTATGACACATGCAGAGTAAACCAATTACCAGCATACAGTTAGCTTATACAGAAAAAGGATCAGTACAAAGGATGCAAGTCTGCATTTTGAACTAGAATTACATTTTTGTGCTTACATTCACTTTAATCTGACTGGTACCTATGTCAGATCAGGTTTCAGGAACGATATGGGTGTCTCTCTTTTTTCATGCATATTGTTTTTCAGTGTGTGCAGTTTTTGCATCTGAAATATTTGTCTTCTTTTCCCTTCAAAAATGGATTAGACACTGTTGAGTTATGCACTTAAGAAATCTTTCTGCTATGTATCTGAAACTGATGTTGCCTATGTTTTAGCTAAATTGAATAGGAGAATAAAAGAAGATAGCTAGTGGTTCTACAAGCTATAAAGATTGGCCAAAAATACAGGAAAATGAAGAAAGGGTACCCAAACTGTGTAGACACTCTTTGTGGTATATTCCAGCTGCTGCAAGATCCTGTTTAGTAAGAAAGAGTGCAGTTTCAAAAGGAAGCAAATCAGTGAAAGAAGAGGTGCTCTTGGTTTTGCTGTGCCAGGTGGAAATAGTGAGAGGAAATACTGAACTGTTGCAACGGGAATGGTAGAAACAAGGTTTCACAGCTTCACAAGGCCTGACCTGTTGACCTTGTGGCGTGACCTGGGACAAGAAGTCACAAAAACTCTTTGCTTAAAACCAGTCATTTTCCTCTGGCATACTGATTAAGTTATTTTGACTCTTTTTCAAGCCATCTTTCATCCCCATCTTGCTCAGCATAAGTATAAGGTTTTATCTTTCTGCCTGTTTGATTGTTTTACTCCCATACCTGTATTTTGTAAACGGTCCACTCTGAGTGGACCATTTGGACATTTCTTAAAGATTGGTTCTCTTGCAGTTACATCTAGTAAAAATCAGCACAATTTAAAATTAGTGCTAGAGTATGACCAGTTATGGAATTTTATTCTGCAAGAAATCCCTTTCAGAGATGTCCTCCAGGACAAAATGAGAGCAAGTATTACATCTGTTGCAACAGAACTAAAGTATTAGGCTATAAATAACATTAAAATCTCTTTAAAAGGGATTTTTCTTGGGCTTGTTACTGGTGGTAGAACAAAACCTTAAAAACGATGGATGCACTTGCATTTCAGTTCTAAAGCAGGGTGGGTTTTTTTCTGCGCCCTTATCTTGAATACTAACAGTACACTAGCACACAGGATTTTATTATTGTGTGCTGTGCCTGCTATTTCTGCTTGTCATGAGGTCAGCTACCACAGAGGGGCCAGGGATTATTTTATGATGCTGGGATTTGCACTGGGAGACAAAAGCCCCATCTTTCATTGTAGGATAAGCTGAAAACATGTTAATGCAATGTGTCGTGACAGGCATAGAATCACCAGGTGACACACAGCCCCTGCTCTCAATGTGTTTGTATTGAGGCTTATCTCAGCACAGTCCTGTAGATGCTTCTTTCTTTAGTTTATGAAGTCCTGAGACTTTTTATAAAGTTTGTGGACCTGAAATATTAGTGATACGGAACAAACCCAGGGTTTCCTGAAAGCAGTTATTTGGAAAGGCAGTCATGTAGCACCTACTACTTGGCTACCTTTGAGCATTTTAGAAAGATGAGTGCAACCTGCACTCGCTGATCCCTGCTCGCATAAAGGAATGGACCAGATGATCTCAAGTGGTCACTTCTAGCCTGAAAGATTCTGTGGTTCTGTAAGCATTAGCCCAACTTGAGACCCAAACACTTGTTACCATGAAAATGGTACAGGCAGGCACAAATGAAGCAGCTTCCAGCATTGCTTGCAGTAGTTGCTTGCTCTAAAGAGTGTTCCACTCTGGATGGATTTTTTTCCTTCTCGTTCACCCTTTTTACCTGCATACCAAGTATGTCTTATACTGGAAGGCATGCTCTTTGTCATCGTCTGCCAAAACCAGCCTGTTTGACCCCAGACAGCTTTCATCAGCTGGCTGGCACCATGCTGTAGTTCCTGAGAGGCACACAGGTATTGCTTTGCAGAGTCCTGCAGTGTGGTATGAGTGGGGGAAGGCACAAAAATTAGTATGAGAACACCTTTCATGTGGTTCAGCATGACACTCTTCCCACCTATTTGGACAACTTTTGCTCTTACATGAAGTGACTCTTCAAACTGGGTAAACAGAATTTAGGAGTTCTCAGTAACTGGGAATACAGACAGCAGAAAGAAGGGATTAACACGCTATGAGGCTAAGAATTAACATGCTTACCACCCTGATGAGTCTTTGCTGGCCAGGCATCACTCAGGTGGAGGAGGGCTGGTCTTTGTTGCTCCCTAGAAGGGGCTCAGCCTCCATGTTGCTATTTGTTGCTTTCCAATTCTTCATTATTTTTTTTAAATTGTGATTTTTTTACCTCCTCATGCAAGTGTTTCTCTTCCTGAAGCCTTGCTATGCTGACTGAGTTTAGATATTAGGAAAAATCACCTTACTGAAAGACTGGTCAAGCGCTGAAACAGCCTGCCCAGGGAGGTGGTTGAGTCACCATCCCTGGAGGTATTTAAGAAACACGTAGATGTGGCACTTCAGGGCATGCTCTAGAGATTGTAGGGTTTTTTTTTGTGTGTATGGTTGGACTCAGTGATCTCAGAGGTGCTTTCCAAACACAAAGATTCTGTGATTCTGTGTTCCATCCTGACAATAACTTATCTGTTTGTGTTTTTACTTTTCTTATTTTGCATGGCCTTTACGTGTATGCTTTCCCACACATGAAAAATAAACTTCTTAGTAAAGCTGAGTCAGTAGCACCCAGCTGGGCTGCACCAAGGTAGGTCCTGGGTGACAGACAGCTGAACCATGTGCTGCAGGTTACAGGCAAGGGAGGGCCCTGATTTTAGAAGCAGCACTTTGTACAAGGAAGAAGGTGCAGGTATATTTGGGTTGGGTGGAGATGTATTTCTAAATAGAATAGCTTTTGTGGAGGTGGAGTGAGCTGTAATTACAGGTGGAATTTTGCTGAGAGTAAATGCTTTTACAGGACCTCCCTCCTGCATTCAAATCTTGTTGCCTTAGAGAATGATTTCGGACCTGTGGTTATTGAGTACCACAACAGCTACAAAGCTCTGTACTATTCTTCACGGCCACGGGAAAGCACAACTGCTGCCCTCCTGAGCCAGCAGAGGGAACTGATGTTGCCTGGGCAGCATTACTTGTTTGCTATTCTACAGGGCAAAAGGGATGCTTGCAATCTGCTCTTCTGGACTACAGGCTCTAGGCAGACTTTTTATTTCTAGTGTGTTGTGACAGGAAAACAAGCCTCTTGAGTAGGTCCCAGCAGGGATGATAGTGCAACAAGCAGTGGTCAAAAATGGGAAACCGAATGCTTGAAAAGAAAAGTCTAAGTGGGAGCCAGTACAGGCTGCAGGAACAGCCACAAAAACGTGGACAAAATGCATAGAGTTACCTTGCAAATTTGGGGATCCCTGAAGCAGCACTCAAGCAGAGTCACACAAGTGGGGATGCAGGCACTGCTGTTCTCAGTCCGTGCTACAGGATCACTGAACATGCTGTTTTCACCTGTATGTCAGGGATTCATGCAGGTGTAGTTTACCACTGTGCTTTCATCTTTCCCACAGCAGGGCAGGAACGTCAAGCGTGTTCGGTAGGGTGCCTGTAAGTCTTATCTGTGTTATCTAAACACTGATGTTCTACTTGTCCAGCATACAAGGCTAAACAGCAATTAGTATGATACATGTCATACTAATACCTCAGCTGCAAGTCAATTGATTGTTTTTACAGTCCTCCTTACCCAGCTCCCATTATTTTCCCACAAATACCTTGGCTCAATAAGCAAAAACTTGCTCATCACAGTGTTTAATTTGATTTGACATGTTTAGTAAATGCCTAGGATAACATGCTGAATAACACTGTTTTGGGAGCTGTGTGAAGACTAGTGGGAATAAGACTAAGTGTGTGGGCTTTGTCAGTAGGGATGATGTGGTGGTGAATTTGGAGTGGCAAGAATGGAAACACAGTAGCACAAACACAACTCCCAAGTTCATTTATTGGCTTAAATGCAGATCATGGTAAAATATGAAGTAAAGCATCAAAATCTCACTGGTGTTTCTGTCAATATCATGATTATCTTTGCTAAGATGCACTCATAAATCATTACATAAATCATACATTGATCAGTGATACAGGTAACAAGGAAACTTGGCAGATACAAGCCATGAAACAGTTATAATTAGGTTAAATTAAAAAGAAGCAGCAGATTTGAATTCTGGATGTTTTAGATTGCACATCAATAAGAGATAGGAAGCATGTCGTTCATAGTTTTCTTAAGCATTTTTGCTGATTTGAACTCCCAGCAACCTTAACCTACAAAGTCTGAAAAAATGCAAGGTGATTAGAAGTTGGAGATTACATGCTAAGGGCCAGATTGTTTTCCATCGTTGGCTCATTTTTTCATGAAGTTGCAGAGGCTGGAGAGAATAAATGCAATGCAGAGACAGGGAAGGTGAGGGGCATTTTGAGATTATTCTAGGTTTGTACTAAATTTTGTTAATTTCCAACAGTCATTTGAAAGGAATATAAAGAAACTGCATTGTAATGCAAGTGCAGGTTTCCCACTTCCTCCCAAGTGAGGAAAAGAGAGCATATAGGTTTCTTCAAGTTCTTTTGTTTTTTCTTTCAGGGTTTTTTTTTTCCTCTCTAGGACATTCAAGAGGATGATCTGCAATTCCCTTGAAGTCAGCACTTGACATAGAGCTAAACGATGGCCTACGTGCAGAGAGATTTTACGTCTCCACCTTACTCTTGAACAATAAACCCAGAAGAGCAGGCATGATGCAAGTGAGCAAAATTCTGCACTCTTTTCTGTGACAGATGTCTCTTTAGAACAGTGGACAGGAGCAGTAAAAGGATAGTCTCGAGGCACAAGGTGGTCTGTGAGTGCTGCCTTACTTGGGGCAGGGGGAGAAAAGGAACATATACTTTCACTACGTATTGCTACATGGCTTATAGTTGAGCTTTTAAAACTGCAGTTTACGCTTTTCTATTGACTAGTGAACCTTGGGATGCTGTCTGGAAGCAAGTAATAACTCATTCTAGGGGAGAGCAGAATCTGCCAAAAAAGAGGATGCTCTTGGATTTGTTATGTCTGATGAAGAAGTGGAAAGGGTGGTCAGCCTTAAATGTCAGAACCTGGCTGACATATGGACTTGTCAATATTATATTTACAGTAGAAGCAGCAGCTGCCTCAGTGCCTTTCTCATCAACTGCAACAAAAGACTTGTGAAAAACTTTGGAGATCATCACACCACTCTTCTCAACCATTCCACTGAAATCAGCATTGCTGCTGAAGGCACTGCACATTCCCATGCTGATCAGTTTGTCACTGAGATCATATTTTTCTTCCATTGTGAACTTAGGTAGGTACAAATCCACAAGAGTTTGGGTCATCTTCTTGGAATCGGTCCATTCAGACAACTTCTCATACGTCAGTTCTCTTTCCAGCTTCCATTTAAAGAAAGAGAAGGAATTTGATGTTTGCAAGGAAAAACAGTTAACTATTAATTAATCAATTTTATGACAATTTAATTAATTAAATGTTTTTTAAATGGCAAGCTTAACATTTAGTGAAAGCATGAAGTATAAATTGGTTTTACCGATGATCAGAGATAGGATGTGCAAGAAACATTTGAGACTTATTGCTGCAAGGTTTTGAGCACCACCCTTGCCAAATTAATTTCAAAAGAGAGACAGGGCACTCAACACCTGGGGCTGCCATCCCCTGAGGTAGTTCTTTCCTCTCTTTTAATTCAGTCTTGATGTGGAGGAAATTTTTGGGAGATTGCCAGCGGTGTGGCAGGTGGCTTGGTCCAGTTCCATAGAAACAGGTGTTAATATTGCACATATTTCCTTGGCAATTTTAAAACAAGCCACTTCCAGCAAAATCTTTCACTGCCACCCTGTGTCCTGTGCTCTGCATCACCTTTTTCACCTCTTTTTTTTTCTGTTTTTTGACTGAGTAGGGATACAAAATGGATGTAGCATAGTTTTTTTTTACCTGTTCAAGGCCTGTAGTGCTGTCTTTAATGTCATCGGGAAGTAGGATGAACATACTGAGTTCATATTTCACATATGGCAACTCAATCATTTTGAAATTCATGGTTTCCATGATGAGAACTGGAAATGTATTTCTCATGTACATCATCTTCACAGGCTTAGTCTTGTTCTGCAAAGTATTTACTTTAAAGTAAGAAATTATTCCTTGAAAAGCAGGATGATGATGACTCAGTGCAGTGGAGGGAGAGGAAACTTCTGTAAGCAACTTTGATATCAGTGATTTGTCATTTGTTTTCCAAAGCTTTTATTGATGGGACAATATTGTTTATCTTGGTGTTTGTCCCAGAGCATTTTTTCGGATGATCTAGCTACTTTTTATCTTCTCCCCAAAATGTGCACAGCAGCCCACAGAGGAAGGAGGAAGACGTTAGAAAAGTCTACAAGTATTAGGGGATGGAGCAGGTATGAGATATTGCCTTACAACACTACAGAGAGAAACAGCTACTATTTAGGAGGACAAGTGAGGTGCACTTTCCTGTGGTCTTCTCTCTCTAGCAATAAAAACTGATTAGTTGATTGCTCTTTACATCACAACCCTTAACAAAAGATAACAATGTCTGAACAAAGGGGCTCATGATGAGAGGAGTTCCTGGTGAGCAGTCCCCTTTGCAGGAGTATGTAGCCTCTCTTGACATCTGCTTCCCTTTATTCAGGGAAGCAGATGGTGTATATGTGCTAATCTAAAGAGGTTAGATTTAGATTAGATATTGTCCAGAGAAGCTGTGGATGCCCCATCCCTGGAAGTGTTCAGAGACGGGTTGGATAGGGCTTTGAGCAACTTGATCTAGTGGTCTAGACCACTCTTGGGGTCTCTGCTGATGGCAGGTGGGTTTGAACTCAGTGATCTTTATGGTCCTTTCTGACTCTAACCATTCTATGATTCTATAATAAGACTGAAGCAGCAGTTAGTGGAAATTGCACAGAGCTCTTGTATTTTGAGGTGAGTTCATTGATGTCTCTCCTGGATACATGCTATTAATGCTTCTTTTTGGGCCTAGCCAGGCTGCACAGCACAGAGGCCCAAGTATCGTACTCACCCATGACATGTCATGGAGTTCCTGTTCATGAAGCTTGGACTCTCAAAATCATGTTTCCACAACCTAGCCCCTGTAGCACTGGTCTACAGAAAGGTTTTACTTTAGGTAAAGTAGGTCACTACTCTAGTGCTTTTGGAAATGGTAGTTGTTATCTGGAGCTCACTAACATTTACCCGAGCAGCATTTTAATGCTGCAATGAGCTGAGTGCTGACACATTTTGCTGTAACCAGCTTTTCATGGAAAGCCTAGTTATCACAGGGGTACCTAAAAGACTTACAAAATGGAAATATTTCAGCAGTAGCTGTTGTCACAATGCTGTTTGTGGTAAGAAGAGTACCAGAGGAGCTTACCTTGCTCAGTCGGAAGGGCTGCATATCTGTATCTTCTCCTAGAAATTTCACTTCCCATTCTGCCTTGAAGTAAATGGCATTTACCAGGATCAGCTTGGCAGAGTGCACATCTCGTACACTCAGCAAATTCTTGACTTTGCCTGTTGAAATCAGAAAAGTCAGGTTCCATTCCAGTGTAGCACAGTCAGGACATGCATTAATTGTTCTTTATCTCAGTTCAACTCCTTGGTGAACAACTCCATGCCTCAGTACCCTACTCCCTAAAATACCCCCCCAATACAAGTCTGCTTTAGTTTGCTTGCAGTTTCCAAAGCTGTTTGCTGCTGGCTGTTCTCCTGACTAGCTGAAGATTGACTTCTTACCCCCAGAATGTTACAGCTTCACAGCAAGCAGCTAGAAGCAGAAAGCCATGTGCTGCCTCACCAGCTGGTTACCCCAGATGAGAGGAGGCTACTACCTCTGGCCATTGTGGTATGGTACAGCTAGTTAATCATCCCCACCTGCCTTGAAGCACACTGGTAGGCAGATGTGTTTCTCCCTTCTGTCTGCTCTGCCTGTGGTGCATTGATGCAGTAGCAGGGCAGCAGCTGTGTTTGAGGACCAGGTGATGCAGAATACAGCAGCGTAGGTGGGAGTTTCCCCCAGAAGCTCACTGAGATCTGGATCAGGTTTATTTGGATCTGCTTAAATCTGCTGCTCTTTCTCTGTTTTCCTCCTGCTTGTTGTCCACATTGAAAGGTATGATGTGGCTGCTGCAGTAGTAGGTGAGGAAAGAGGGGTGCCTGCCCAGGGGTGTTGTCAGGCTGGCTTAATAGGAGGACAAAGATGCTGGAGTTGAGCTCAGCTTACCCTCGGTTTGTTTTTCAATCCAAGTGTTGATTTCCTTTCTGGATTGTTCTGGTGCTGTACTAAAGTTAACCTTGTGTGGCTCTGCTTTGTAGTAGTTCTTACTGAGCTGTATGTATATCTGAAAAATAGCAAAAAAAAAACCCAAACCAACTTCTATACTATACCAGCTTTTTCAGTCACAAAAGGAAATTGTTAGTTCTTGGGCTTTTGCTAGCTTCTTGTGTCTAGAAGACTGCAGGATCTTGCTTGTTACTCTTTGTTTGCCTGTGAGTTAACAGTTAAGAAATATCCAAATGACAGAAAACTTACTTCTTTTATTCACACTTTTATTTGGAGAGGCAAGGAAGGCTGTGCACATCTGTCCTGGTTTGAGGACCACAACACCCCAGAAGTGGGCCTATTTTAATGTGTCATTTACAACTATATAATTTGAGGGTTCCAGCAATAAAGTCATATTGTGTGAAAAGGAATCCCTGTGCTACAGTCAAAGGGCAATTCATCCTTAAATACTGTGAGCAGACTGACTGGTGTTTTCCAGTTAAGTTTATCACTGGAATCCAGGGTCAACTTCAAACCTGTTCTGTTGATGACAAGTAATTAAAATGACAAACATTTTTTTTTTTTGTACTTTTTCTTACTCCTCTCTGAAAGTTAACTTACAGGCAATAATGGGAAGGTTTTATCCACATAAATACGGTTGGCACTTCTCAGCGAGTAGGTGCTTCTGGGTTTGTTGATGGCAGTCAGGAGCTCTTTGAAGCCAGAATGGATATCTTCAGCTTGCTTGTGCTCAGGATCCTTGGAAAGAGAAACCATGTATTCAGTAATTGGTTTTTTGCATGAAGATTTCAAAACGTGCTAACTGATGTACATGAGAGGAATTTGGGTCCCTCTTTCTTTCTTTTTATTTTTCTGGATAAGTTTACCATCATTGTAATTTTCAGAGTTCTGTTTATAACTGTATTAATTAATTTGCCATAAAGCAAACCTTCCAGGCTATCCCAGTGACTTTCCTTCCATGCTTCTTGGAATCTAAGTAAGTGAAAGGAACTGAACATGAACCTGTTGTGTTATGTGTTGGGGTTTATATTTCAAAGAGAGGTACAGGCAAGAAATACTGGACTCTTAAAGCTGCATCTGGACATTATCTTTGGATTTCATTTCTAATAGATACCATTTTTCTTCTCTTTGGTCTCCCCTGAGAAGATCTGGCCACAGAAGAGGAGCCTTCAGCTCTTGCTGCTTGAGTGAAATGAAGAACCTGCAAGCAGAGTTTCCAAAGGTAAGAAAGAGGCATGAAGCAACTGGTGTGACTTAAAGCTGAATGGGGATCAAATGGTTGCCTGTTTTCCTCTGTATGTTATCACTGGGCTATCTGCTGCTTAGGTGACTTAGCAGACCCACAAGTAGCACAGAATCAACACAGTGCTCCTGCCTGCAGGCTGCAAGGCTGAACTCTCTTCCACAGCTGTTGCTCTCAGCAATAGTAATGTATTTGTGTAAACTCTCCTCACGGTACTGGTACAAAGGCATCTGAATAGGAGTATGGTGACATAGAGGAGAGAGCTGGGCACCACAGCTACCTTTGAGCCAGCAATGTGCCCATGAGGCATTAGAAAGATCTGGGTTGGAGGCTGTGGAGATACCAAAGCCCTTCCTATTTTTCTGCTGGGTTGTCAGGTTGTTCTGGAAAGCATAAATCAAGATAGAAAGATGCATCCTGGCCCAGGGAGAGAGGGAGGGTGCTGGAATCTGCAAGCCTTCTGCCAAATAGCTAGGAGCTACTGGCATCACCTGTTTGCTTCTCAAAGGGAACTCCCCATCTGTGACAGAATCGTAGAACCACAGGATAAAGTAGAAGGTGCAAAATAATTTAGAAGATGTTGGGTTCACAGAACCTCTGTGTTCAAGGTGTGATACCCACAGGATGCTTTATGTTAGTGGAGAAGTGGGAGATCTGCTATAAAATGGAAAAAATTTATCATTTGCTTCTACGTTCTGTGGTCTGCCTTGGTTTCTTGTCACTGTGCTGACAACTTTTTCTATCTAACACTAAATTTGCAGCCAGTACAGGACATGGGTATTTATGGGGTGTATGCTTCATAGAGCAGCCTACCTCTGCCATCTCTGTTGCTGTATTGCCTTTTGCACCCAGGTACGTCAGAGCCAGAGCAGATGATATACTCCAAGGGGAAAAGAAAATGTTTTTGCCCTTGTTGGTCTCATTCAGCTTGTTGAAAAGATCAACAGTAAACTTGCCAACTGATGTTGAAACCAGTTCCATCGCTACAACCTGGAAAGAGGCAACAGAACTGGATGATTTGAAAGTTAAAAATTACATACATACTACAGAAATGTTACACACACAACACAATGCATTGTCACCCGCTAAAACTAATAGCCTATTTGGATGAATTATCTTCCACACAGATACTGTTTGCTGCATTTTAGGAGCAGCAATTTCTTCTAGGTTTTTTGCTATCCAGATAATATTTTTCTGTAATTATAGATACATGTCCTTTTTTATACAGATGCAGTTTTCTTTTATTTTTCTTTCTGCCTTTGGTTTTCAACAATGTGCAGACTTGTAAAATATGCATTTTTCTTCATTTTCATCCTTAACTAATGATTTATCAAAGTAATGTTCCCAGGGGAATTTAAATGCAGTTTTAGTACATAGATCCACTATACGCCTGAGTTTCCCACTGCTTCATTTTGGATCTGTGTAGAATAGGGAGCCGATACTGAGAAAGAATTCAGGCATAATTCTTAGGCTCATGTGCTTTTCCTGGCTAGCCACCTATTCTGGCTAGTATCATGAATAGCAAAGCTGTTTGCTTTCAGATTGGTGGTGTTTTATTCTTTGTGTACCTCTCATGCCTTCTGTATGTTCCGGGAATTTTATTTTCCCCAGAAACTGGCAGATTCCTTTAGGTTATGAGTATTCCAGACTTTAGCATATCTGCCCAGTGGTACCTGTCTCATCTTTTTTTTTTTTTTTTTCAGTCAAGAGACCAGAAATGTTGTTATTGTTTTTGTCATGATGATGATCATTATTATTAACCGGTTACCACACCAGTACAGTTCTTCTGGCTGTCATTGAGCTGTCAGTACCAAATCTGTACCACAGAATGATTTTTCCTTGGAGAACACAACCAAGAGAGCATCCAGATAGAAGTGTCCCTGGTTTACGCTTATGAATACTCATCTGAGTGCCTGGAGTGATAATGTGAAGTGTTGTACCTTTGCAGAATGAAAATGGCCTTTTCTTCACCTGAATCATGAGTCTCCTTTATCAAACTGAAGATCTGTATTAATGAGATACAGTTACTGCTCTAAGAGAGCTGCCCTTATTGTAATCAGTTCTGCTCCAAATTAGCAGTTTTCCTTAGCCTCGTAGACTTCTTTTCTCTAAGAACTGACATCTAGAAAAACATGAGGCAAGAATAATGCACTATAACACCCATATATTAAAATTTACCTGTGCAGTCATGCAAGCCTCAGATCACTTCTAAAGGAATCAGAAAAATTGCTTAAAATGGTTTAAATATTTACCTCTGATCCTGTGAGAAAGAAGACTTAGGTCTTGTCCTTGGTCAGGTTCAGTGTTTGTGTTAAGCAATGAGTAAGTTTAGAAATATAGTACTGTTTGCACCTCCCTTTCCTTCTCACCTACATCCAAATTTAGAAATACAGTATTGCTCACACCTCCCTTTCCTTTTCTTCTGCGTCCAGGTTGTTTCCACCTACCCAAAGCTCTTTTCTACCAGATCCCCAGAAGATCATACATAATTTTGTCCTCCTTGTTGACCTTGTCACTTTTCAGTTTCAGACATTACAAAGGGACAATGGATTTAAAATCTCGACTCTGTTGTTACACCACAATAGTCTACTGACAGAATAGCAGAACAGTTCACCCATTCCAGTGGATTTTTGGTGTTATAGAGACAACTGGTCTCTTGTTTAATATAAATGACTAGTGAAATATTTACACAACTAGAATGCTTGGGTTTGCTTTCTGGATATAAACAGATACTGTAAGGCCTGATTCTCCTCTCTGGCTTTCTGCAGCTGTGACTCCCGGGTTTCAGATGTTCTACATTCACATAAAATGTCAAGCTTAGTGATTGAATTAGACAGTGTTTAGACACTTAGTGATTTAATTAGACACAGCTTTAGACTGAAGATCATTAGGAGCATAGATAGAGGCAGAAGCGTGAAAGAACATTCAGGGGAAAGGATAGACAACCCACTGGTTGCGTTGGTGAGGAAATGTCATTGCAACTATGGCTGGGAGTAATTTTAGAGAAATGCTGCAAAACACTGAGTGCACAGTACTTGCAAGTAGTGAAGGAGGGCAAGGTCTGAAACAACAGCACTGGGAGGGCTTGAGCAGGGTTGGAGTGAAAAGAAACAACGGGGCAAACATGGCACAGTAGTTGTCGCTCTGGAGTCCCAGAAGAGACACAGGCTGCTATTGGGTGGTGAAAGAAGGAGAAGGTGGTATCAACAACTGTCAAGACCCTGGTGGACAGGGGAAAGGGAATGGAGGAAGGGAAGGAAACCGTATTGCCTGGTAAGCATTTTGCAGCAAGCCTGATTACCGGAATGGAGTGGGTCAAGTAATCTAAAAAGTGACAGAAATCAATGTTGTGCAAGGCCATGAGGAAATGCTATCAGTCAAACAAGTGTTAGTTTTGGTATGATGAGCAAGTTCTCAAGAAATGGGTGCAGGAGAAAGGTCAGCTGAGTCCAAGTTCCAAAGAAGTATGCTGAGAGTGAGCAAGTCAGCTCCCTTTGCTAGTCAAGATACAATAATTCCAAGCATGATGAGAAATGGAGATGGCAAAGCAGAATGGCTGTTGACAAGAGAGAGAAGATCATGCATACTTATTGAAAGGGGCATCCAGAGGTCAGCCTCCTGCTTGGACTAGGGCCATCAGTAGATAAGTCACTGTCCTTTGGAGAATGGGGAATCCCCAACCTTCCTGGGCTACCTTCTCCAGTGCTGTGCTGCTCATCCTTGGAAAAGGTTGTTCTCTAATGTACAACTCACCCTTCAAGTATTACGGCCATTGTCACTTGGTAATGATCTGGCACTGCCAAGAGGGACATTAGCTTTTGTCATCTTTGCAATTGTGCTTTAAATAGTTGGAGGAGACAAAAAAAAAAAAAAGGTGGTTCACATTTCCATTGACTTCAAAGCCCTGTGAGTGAGTTTGGGTGTGTGTTGTCATAGTTTTGTTCCACTTTAGCCTCCCAGGTGTGTCTTTCCCATCTTTATCCCTGAGGCACATCAGGGAGTGCTTAAAAAACTTGGCTGTGGGGGCATGAAGCCCTTGCACATGAAGCAGGGCAAGGCAGAATTGCAATTGAATGAGTGCACTGGGATCCTGTGTTATGTTTCACAGCTGAGTCAGAAGGCAGCGCTGTTTCCCATGCTCCTGCACATTTGGGAAGCAGAGCCAGAAGTGACCCTGAAAGCAGCTAGTCACATGGCAGAAAACAGGAAGGACTCGATTACAGTCAACAGTCTCTGTCAGTAAAAGGGAGCCCTGCCATCCCAGGAGGAGATAGTTCTAGTAAGATGCTGGCAATGTCTGCAAGTCCTGTAAGAGACCTTGTCCTCTGCTGTCTGTTCTGAATTCAGAGAGTTAGGAGTGTGCCCTGCAAATGTACGTGATTGACTAGGACATTCTCCACCTTCGGAGAAGGAGCTGTGAACAGAAGTAAATGTGTACAGGGCGGGGGGGTGTTGCATGTAATCTTGCAGAAGGCTCTTAGGGAGTCAATACTACAGGCTTGATTCTCCAATTTGATCTTGTCTCAAACCAGAGAAATAATTGACAAAGCAAAATGAGAGTAAAGCAGTGCTGGGCTGGCAACAATGTTGAATGTGTGAAAGGTTCTAAAGGGGAAGGTTTTAGGCACATATGTTTTATTTTCCTCCTGTATTGTTGTTCAGTATTTTCCAGTTGCTGTGGAACAGAGATAAGAAGTTTATGTGTTAATCCCTTTACATGCACAAACAAAGCACCAGCGTTAGGAACATAGAGGATTTTACAAGTTTATTTTATTACCAGCTGTGCCAGCCAACAAAGTTGGTATAAAACTGACAAGAATGTGGGTGATGTAGACCTCCTGGGATGACCAGCTTGAGGAGCTGAAACCAAAGGAGATGCAGCAGCATTCTGCAGGAAGGAGTTTTTCCTGTTTCTTTTCTTCTTACCAAAGCAAGTGTGTTGGGAATTACTGGTTTAGATCAACTTAGTCTGTTCTGTACTGCAGCAGCTCTGGTTCAGAAAGTGCTGGAAAGACGCATCAATGTTATTCTGTGCACAGTTTCATACTTACACTGTAGTGATAGCCTTTTGGGGGTTCTTTGGCTAGAAAAGGAGTTAAAGGATTAAATTCCAGGTTATTTTTAATATGTGCTCTCTTCTGACATTGAG
Organism: Pedionomus torquatus; assembly: GCA_013398155.1. Lineage (NCBI taxonomy): Eukaryota > Metazoa > Chordata > Aves > Charadriiformes > Pedionomidae > Pedionomus > Pedionomus torquatus. The sequence continues at coordinate 125,390 of VZRU01004958.1, read as the reverse complement.
AGATTTGTCAACAGTACAGGGAAATGAAGAAGTGGTGCACAGACTATTGAGATGCTCTTCACGGTGAGTGTTTTGTTCACTATTATTGTTGCGAGAGGCTGTTTAGTAATAGGTGAGTATCTAGGGAGAAGAGAACCTTCCCAAGAAGAGGATACTCTTGGTCTTGTTGTGCCTAATAAAGAAGAAGAAAGGGTGATCTGCTACAAAAATAATAGTAGCACCAAGACTTCGTGATGCCAGTGCTGCTGAACTGGCAGCTGCTGCCTCTGTGCCTTCTTCATTGACTTCCAGGTAACACTTGTGAAGAGCTGTTGACAAAAACAGCTCTCCCTTCTCTGACATTCCTGTGAAATCAGCTTGACCTTCAGTGAATGCATCTTGTATACCCATCCTGCTCAAAGTCGATTTGAGGTCGTATGTCTCTTCTAACGTGAACCTGGGCAGATAAACCTCCATTTTCATTTTTTCCATTAATTCTGGGCTGGTCCACGCAGACAAGTTCTCAAAAGTCAATTCTCTTTCTAGCTGTAGTTAGTAAAAAGAGAATCAGAAAATTACAGAGTGTTCAAAAACCTGTGCCCTAAGGGCTATGTCTTCTCTTTCCTTAAACGCAGAATGTTTCAACTTGTTATAAGAGTACAAAAAAAAACCAAACCCAAAACAGTCATGAAAGACCAATTTGGAGATCCACAGTAGGTCAATGCAGTGTTTGAACTGTTTGCAGTCATTATCAGGAAGTATAATGGGGTTAAATGGTTGTAGAACAAAAACGTCAATGTTGAGTAACAATAGTCTGGTTGATTTGCTGTTCCCATTCCTGCCTTCCCTACATTTACAATTTACTCAAAAGAGCTTTTTTCTTACAGAACACCCACTAATGTAAATGAGAATTCAATAAGTTTGTTCTCCAAAGGCAAGATCATTCTCTTTACAGAAGATGACGATGTCCATATGTATTAGCTTTGGACTTCCCGGAAGGTAATGGAAGCTCTCCAATTTGTGGGGCTAGTGGGTCTTTTTGGAATTAAGTCCTGTCTGCCTGAATTGGTACAGACAGACAATTTCGGCAGGACTGGCTTTCTGTCCTCCTTTTGTTCAGCTGGAGGAAAATCCAGTCTTGTAGGGTTTGGGTTATCTATTTCCAGGACCGATCAACATTAGGAACCACAGAAATGCCAGTTGCCAAGAGTCTGGTCTGAGCTCCAAGAGTTTCAAGTTCACAAGCTAAACCAGTTTTGGGGTTTGCTTTTCCTTGAGCCTGAGCAGTACCCTCCTTTCTAAAAACATGACTGCAACCTGATCTTTCACCTTGCACATGCATAAAATAAGTAAATAATGACACTCTGTTTTTTCACATGATGTACATTCTCAGTTGTTTTACCTTTTGTAGGCCGATGACATCACTTGGTAGCAGGATAAACATGCTGAGATCATTGTTGACGTAGGGAAGCTCAAGAACGTCAGTCTGGACTGATTCTACGTAGGTGCAGTTAAATTTATCACTCAGGTACATCATTTGCACTGGTTTAGTTGTATGCTGCAATAAATTAAAGATGTTTGCCATCTTCAGTGAACAGTAATGGACTGAGTTAAAGTAGTACAGCAGAAGTTAATTATATTTACTCTACAAGGTGCTCAGTGTATCTAAGTTATCCATATGGCTCGCTCTAACTGGTAGGACACAGGATCTACAGAGGACTTCTGAAAAGGCACTTGGAGGCTAGGCATGCTATCTAAGCTGTCTCAGATGGCTCTCATTACAGGAAGCTCTATTCCACTCTGATTTGCCATATGGTTAAAAAATGAAAATCTAAAGAACTAACCCATACAGTTTTGTTTTCCCTGCCTTCAGAGAATGGAAGCTTGTTTGAAGTCAGCTTCTGGCAATTTTACTTGTGGTTCAGGTGCTAGTATGTGTATTGAGTCTTTGTGCTAAAGATGCGGTGAAGAAAATATATTGCATGCATTGAAATCCATCAAAGTTATATCATTTATGTTGATTTAAAGACCGAGAGGAATTTCTCTGCCTCATCTTTTTCACTGCTTTTTCCACCTGCAGTCTAAGATACAGGTCAGTATATCGCCTTACCGTGTTTACTTTGAAAGGTCTTTGCCTGGTAGCTTCGGCTTTGAATTTTGTTGCCCAGTTTCCTTTAAAGTAGAGTGCGTTTGTCAGGACTAGTCTGGTGAAGGAATCTACTGATCCAGGAGGCAGCAGATTTTTGATTTTACCTAGAGAAAACAGAAGAACATGTACACATTTGTGCAGTTTTACTGTTTTGCAGTAACTGTTGGCACAATTTCTGTGGATATAAGCCAGGGAAATGTTAAGTGCTGATAGAGCAAGCTTCTAGTTTCAGATTATTCACAAATAAGTGATTGCTGGGTAACCTTGATTTACAAGGGAAGAGTAAGCCACAATCCTCATGCATTCTGGTGGAGGAGACTAATTATAATAAGGGCTTGTCAGGGGATGACCAGTTTAGGAATGCTGATCTGATTTATCTTTCTGAGGTGAATTGTTTAGCTGCCTTGGACCCCTTGGTTACAGAAACTTTGTTCAATGTTGAAATGACTTCTTTTTGAATTGGGAGAGGAGAGAGAGGAGTTTACCTTCAGTCTGATGTTCAACCCTGGAATTAATCTCTCTTCTGGTTTCATCTGCTGTTCCCACAAAGTCAACTGCTTGTGGCTCTGCATTGTAGTATTTCTTGGCTAACTGTAAGTATTCCTGCAGTGCAAGAGAGACAGCTGTCTTATGTTTATTGCCTGCTAATATGAATGCTAATAAATAACTACAGCTAAATAGAGAGAAAACAAGATAAAAATGGCATATACTACAAGCACAGCAATGTGTCAAAGGAACAATGTATTTTTTTTGAAATATCCAATTTTAACGTTTGCATCTGCAAATTACCCTGAAAGTAGATACGCATTCTATAAAACTAAATTTTTAGTGTCCAAAGTCTCAGGAAGAGTCTCAAAGTAAATATCTATGTTAAGAATAACAACATGATTTGCACATGTAATGAGAATATTTGAAATCATCTAGTTTGTGGTATGTTGTCATAGATAGTGCCGTTTACCCTTAATGATCTATGTAACCAGAATTGTTGTGAAAGGCTTACCTACCTTACTGAAAGGCAGTGTTTTTTCTCCATATAACTGGTTGACACTTTTAAGCAGGTAATTTTTAGTGGGTTGATTGATTGCAAAGTTGAGTGCTTTAAAACCAGTGTGGATATCGTCCAATATGCCAATTTCTGTCTTGGAAAAAAAAAAAAAAGTTACTCATCTGTTGTGTGAAATTGTTCAAAATTTCTAATTTCTTCCTTCCTGCAGTTCTAGGTAAAGTATTTCTGTTGGTGCGATCTTTTACTTGCATTGCAACACGAGAGGTGTTCTAAACCAGACAGCTATTAAAAGAACCATTTGAAAGTATTAAGTGTCATAAATAGTATAGACTCTGTTAAGTGTCTCAGAATGCAAGTGGTAAGAACCTAAACTATGTAAAACATTTAGGGGTTTCTAAGTGAAGATTGTAAAGATTGAAGATACGTCTATCCAGAGAGTGAGAAACAGAATGTAATTCTTAAACAATGCGTGAAGATTTGGCTGTGACTCCTTTTGTTTATGAAAGTTGAGTGTGTTACGTGGAAAATTTGCCCCTAAACTTCTTACTCTTGCTCTTAATATTTTGTAAAATTTTGAAATGTTGTAGTAATTGCAGTAAATTTTTTATCTTATAGTAACATGATTAAATGAAACTGGGCTCAAACTCTCAAATGAGCTCTAAGTATTTAAGCTATGAATTAGCAAACTGAAAATCTGTGCGACATTCATCTTGTCACTACATCAGAATCAGAGGCGTGAACAGACACTCATTTCTAAACTCTTAGAACAGGCCCTTTGCCCTACCCACAGCGCTCTGTAATCCTTATAGTTCAGACAAGCATTACTCATGAGGAACAGTCCCTCTCCTTTTTACGCAGTGCAATTGAGTTGTTGACGTAGCCCCTAAAATAAATCTTCCCGCTGTAGAATTTGGCTGTGGAATGCACATCCCATTTATCAGAACTCGTGGGCGCTGGGGCTTTGTGGGCAGCCTGCAGGGAAACAGCTCACTCCCACAAAGAATAAGGATGACTGGGAAAGAGCAGGGAGAAGAGCTTGATGCCACCGTGGTTGAATTGTCGATGAGGAAAACCTGACTCTACTGACTCAGAGGGATTATGTTTGCTTTTCTGTATTTTTCTGCTATCTCAAATTGCATATACTTTGGTACAAGATGCCTGCCAGTACGTCAAAGAAATCTGTTGGGAATCTAATGATTTCCACTTTTCTTTTGCTGTGAACAACTTGTCTACCTTGGGAAATTCCAACGTCAATTTGTTAACGAGCCAACTGAAACCAAGACTGATTTCTGAAGAAGTCTATCTACTAAGCATAGGTAACGTGGAAAAGTTAATGCTCTGGTTTTTGTTGTCTTGGTGCTGCAATCAAATGTGTGGGAGGGCAGCTCTGTCCTTGTGATTAGGTCTCTGAGGCAGGGACTGGGCCTGTTTAAATAACACGCTTTTGCTAAATAGCCAGCTATCCAACTGTAATAATTTGAGAAAGAAAGCTCTCCTCAAAGCTAAAGGAAGAAGGTCAAGAGATGCACTGACAGACAATGGTCTAAATTTAAATGTTGCAAATTTGAGGCTAGCTTTTGCAATTCTGTCTAAAAAGGGGAAGCACGTAATAGGCATTGCATTAGATGAAGGTGTAGCAGGATGCTGTAGCAATTAATTTTGTACACTGCATCTGAAGCAGGCAAACACAGGCAAATAAAAATACAGAAAGGGAAGACATGGCCATGCCCATAGCTTGATAACTAGACTTGGTGAGATACCTTCTGGAAACAGGCACATCGATTTGATAGACTGTCTTCTGTCCTGGAATAGACTTGCATTTTTATGGTTGTGGTAACATTTCTAGTTCCTTCAGCTTTCTTAAAGTGAAGTACCTGTAGTGGAAAAAGCAATAATAAATGTAAGGATAGAAAATTTGCTGGTTCAATAAAATCTTTCAGTGATGTCATGGAACTGGTAATGAAGAGAGTCAAATTCAGATTTTACTTTTGTGTCCGGTCCTGCCAGTCTACAAAATGACACGAGCACCAAATCTGAATAGTGTGCTGCAATTTGTTAGAAAACATAAAAACAATGCGAGCAGTTTCATGCCTTAAAGCCCTTGCTCCAGACATTCGCACCTTACCCTAGGCTACAAAGGGGTACATCCAACAATGGAAGATTTTTCAGAAGAGCTATGCATGTTTTATTTGTTTGCTTTCCCTTCTTCCTAGCAGAAGATCACTGCTTTCTTAGCAGGTGCAACAACATCCTCTGCCTTAGCAGATGCAAACTCACATGCATCACTTCACAGGACAGGAGCTGGGTAACAGCACTGGGGTGTTCTCGTTGCTGCCTGCTGAAGCTGTGAGCTTTGCACAAATATGACTTAGGGATTCCAGTAAGTGATTTTGCCTGTAAAATACATACCCCCAGGAAAGGGTTGTAGTCTCACCATGACTTTTTTCTGATGATGTGGATTTATGTTTAGCAAAGGTCAACATTTACAATAACTATAGGGGAGAGTCTTTTTTCTGGGGGGTTATTTCCAAAGAGGTGAGACATGAGGTGGGAATTGTCTGTGACAGAACAGAAGGAGAATCCAGGTCTTCCACTGTCTGGTGAGTGTCCAAGTTACTGAGCTTTGGGATAAAGATCCCTTATTTCTGGATTTAAAAGGAAACGATGTCACTATTGCTACTTCTCTCATTTGGGGGCTGTTTCCAGAGGCTATAGTAGACTATTTCTTTGACCTTCACAAGTGGAGAACTGGTCTATTCATTGCAGTACACATCAGGGGTGAAATGGGAGCTGGCATGTGTAAGTGTGGAGTTTTGATTAGAGTAATTTTTCTGGTTGTGGCTTTCCTCTATTCCATCACAGTAAATTTCTTGCACAGAGGATCTTATTCCAAGAGATCAACCCTTTCAGACAGCTATCTTTTAAAGCCCAGACTCACCTTTGCTATCTGATCTGCAGTGTTACCTTTGGCTCCCAAATAAACAGTAGCCAGGGCAGATGAAATACTCAAAGGGGAAAACAAAATATTCTTGTCACCGTCTTCCTGACACTCTTGTTTAAAAAAATCAAGAGCAAAGCTTGTGTTTGCTTTATTCAAAGCTTCCATTATTCTGAACCTGCACAGAAAGGGAGAAAAGATGCTATTAGTGAACCACTAATTATGACTATGTGTTTGCAAGTTTCTCTTTAGTTTTTGAAGTTTCTTGGGTAATTTTGAGGCTTTCTAAAAGTATTTATTTGTATGAAGAATATGGAGGATTAACTATTTACAAAGTCATGTAAGGTTTAGCATGTCCTGTTTCACTGATGACACTAGCTATCATTTAGGTTAGGGAAAAAGCAGCCACCGACCTTGTTTTGTATTTGTTCACCAGGACATTTACTGCACTGTCTTTTACAGGATCTTGAAGTGACAGTTGATGAAGTTGCTCACCAGTGCCTGGGCTAGGCAATACTGAGAGACTGTCTCTTAGGACAACTTTTATGCTTCCATTTGCAAGAGCGTTTTGATGCTCATGACTGTAGTGAACAAATACTCTGGTAACAGTAACAGTCAAACTGTTCCTTTAGGACAGGACAAAATGCTTCCTCCAATGCTTGGGCAAGCATTGCCTCAACTGTTGGGTGCTAAGCATCCTGAGTTCCCTTTTTGACTTTCAAAAATGTCCTGAAACTGTCTTTTACAGCACTAGCACAGATCCTAGCTTCCCAGTTCTTTTGTAGGACAAGGTTTCCAGATTCAGTAGACCACAAATGTTGCCGTTTGTCATTTACATTGCAGGTTTAGCTGAGAGCTCTGGGCAGGGTCTGGGAGCTATTCTGATTTGTATAGGATTGCCTTAGAATAAAGACAGTTTGTGTCCTGAGAAGCTTGTTAACCAGGAGCTGATCTATCTTTGTAAGAACTAAAGAGCACAAAAATAAATTACCTGCCTTAAGCAAACACAGTGACTCTTTCTCTGCTAGTGAGCTCCAGAGATCACAGAACTCTGTACAATAAATTTCTCTACCTGTATATTGTTTGAAGACTTCCACTTTCTAAACCATGCTTGTACCATCTTAGTAAATCACTTCTGCAAGCATTTGTTGTTTCCAGTTCAGATCCCTACTTCCTTTTTTTTCTATGCATTTGTCAACAAAGCAACATTGTCCTGGAGTACATGAAATAAATAATCATTAGAAATTATTACAGTACCTTTTTTTTTGTGCGGGGAGGAATACTGCTGCTCTGGGTGTCTCGAAGGTTTCTGCAGTTCACATGAAGGGTAGGGTGAATTTATAGTGTTTGGCCAGTGCTGCAGAGGTACCTATGACTCATGAATGTGCAATTTGTTATGCCCTAAAGGCCACATCCCTGTGGAAGAACTGAATCATTTCAGAGTAGGATGTGAAGTGATGGTAAGAGTGATACCATACGAGAACCTTACAAAACTGACAGTAGAAGTATTGCTATAAACACTTTTTTTGGCAACAGGCTAGTAGCAACTTGAACCCACACTGCTTTAAACAACCTTTCTTTTGTGGTTTAAAGTGTTTTAAAAAAAAAAACAGTTGCTGACCTACTTCTTTTATGATTTGTCTAGTAGGAATTATTTCTGAGGAACAGACAGAGAATCTTATGTGTGAGTTTCTCTATTGTCTGTTCCTTACTAAGAAAGTATCTGTCATTCCTGGTGGGTTTCTGTTTTAGAAAAATTGTTTTTGTTTATCTTGGAGGATTCTAAGACTGTACAACCAGGGAAATGTCACTGTGCCACAGTGTCACAGGCACCAGATTGTTGCTTTTATTATCAGTGAACATCACTAGAACCTGATGCAGGTCTTAGGTTAGACTTCATTTTTCTTCCATTTCTGTTTCCCTGCCCTAATCTGAAAGCTGCTGTTTGACCAGTGTAGCATCTCAGAGATCTATTCCTTATTTTTCCTGTCCAGAAATGGATATTCTGTCAAATCCTCTTTTTCTTCTTGTCTTGGCTACTAAAATACCTCCTTCTCTAACTTTCTTTTCAGTTATGCTGTCCTTTCCTCTATTGTCCTTTTTGTAGCTGTCCATCCCTATTCTAACCCCTAACTGAAACATTCTGTGTAATCCTACCCTCGCCCTCTATTTTGTCTTTTACCTCTCTGCACTGTTGGTAATACCACCTTGAAAACCCAGCTAGGAGCTCCTTGGCTCCCCAGGGCTGCCTCAGTACTGAGCAAGACTCACTCACAGGGTCTATTTCCTTGACATAAACTGCCTTCTGAGAGCTTTCACTGACCTGCTGTCTATGAGCATACATTTAACATGGACTTGACTTGTAGGTCAGTGGCTTGCGAGGAATGAGCCATGGGAATACCTGCAAAATTTGGTGTAGGGCATAGGCGAGTGGAGCTGCAAAGGGTCTCTTGCTGGTGGTAAGCCTTCTGCATCAATATAAATTGGGAACTGAAACAACTTTTGATCGGATGGTGTTTTCCTGCACCTTGGGTCTTTTTAAATTGTAGCTACACAAAACCAGCATGTTTCAGTGAGCTGTAATTAGATGCATGTTACGTTTTCCTCAGAGCAGTGCAGTGTAGGAGAGGTGTTCGCTGCGAAATTAATTGCTTCTGTTGCACCTGGGAAAGTTGTAATCTGTTTACATTGGCCTTAAGTGATTTCCAAAGCCGAAACGATTTGAGTAATCTTTGCAAATTTAGCCACGTTGTTGAATAAGCAATTGATATGCTGGATAGTTTTCATCCCTTAGAGCAATTACTGTGGATTTTCAGGTTTTAAAACGGGGGTGAATTTAATTTGCATACTTGCAATACTGCTTGCTGCTATAGAAGAAGTGGCTGAGGTGTTCAGTTTGTGCAGAAAAGCTGGGTTACATGAATGAGGCTCGTGCCTTTGTCCAAGGTTTTAAAGCTGCCTTTTAAAAACACCTCTTGTATGTCATGGATGGTCATTAGTGAAAGAAAAGGGAAAAAAGCATACTGAGTAATTAAAATTAAGCTTGTCTCAAAGGACAGCAACATATGCTAAATGAAAGTGATTGATTAATAATGTTTTCCAATATCCTTTTAAATTGGCACCACCGGAGGAGTCGGCTCAATGGGTGGTGCCACTGCTGACTCAATAGCAGCAGTACTCTCACTCCCACTCTATACTAAGTCAACACAGCAGCACACTAGAAGACTTATATTTGTATTAATAGTATCCTTCCTGTGGGAAGTAAACCTGTGGGCTCTTTCACTGCCCTCAGTCATGTTTCCATGCGGTCAGAACAAATATTGGCAGGACATCAGTGCCCAGTGTCTTGGCCAGATCTCAGCTGTATAAATGCGTTATGTTTTCCTCCAGTTTCAGTGTAACTTAGCACAAGTCATTGTGATGTTCCTACACAGCACGTTGCTCTTTTCATTATCACCTAGGTTCAGCAGTAGGTGAAATACCCAATGTCTAAACACTATGAAGTTCTTTATAAAGGCTTTTCAGGGTCCTGAGAGAAAAACTTTGCCTCACATAAAAATGACAGCTTCTGCTTTCACACAATATTTTAGGATACAACTTCCTGTGGCTGATATTCATGTTCAGTGGTAGATTATTTCAGCTCTCAGCTAACTCTGTGCAGCTCTTGGAAATCTGATTTAATTTGAAAGGAACTTGTTCTATATTTCAGGTAGGTCAAAAGCAGAAGTGATGTCTGAAGGAAGGCTGTTTAGTTTCTCTGAAAAGTATCTTCAGATACTTTTTTACCAGTATAAGCACTGTTTATTTACTTGGGAGGGAAGAATTCCTGGTTCAGCCAGCAGAGCACTCTTTTCAATTTTTTGGCTTAGATACAGCAGGCCAGTAGATTTTACACATGAAAGGATTATAAATGTCCCCAAGACCTTTAAAAGGACTTCAGGAGATACAAGAAGCATGAAGAGGAGAAGGGTTTTGAAAGCTGAGAATATTTTAATCCTTTTGGAGGTCTGATATAATTTTTTTTAAATCTCTGCCATTTAAGAACTGTAAGTAGGACAGGGGGACAGAAACTGAGAATCATAGAATGGTTAGAGTTGATAGGGACCTTAAAGATCCAGCTCCAACCCCTCTCTCTGACACCTCACACTAGAGCAGGTTGCTCAAAGCTCCATCCAGCCTGGCCTTGAACACTCCCAGGGATGGGTCATCCCCAACTTCTCTGGACAACCTGTTCCAGTGCATCACCACCCTCACAGGAAAGAATTTCTTCCTAATATCTAATCTAAATCTCGCCTTTAGTAAGGGTGCTGAGGGACTAGATATGTGAACTTTTCTGTGCTAAGGAGGACTCTCTTCTGGGTGATGCCTCAGTCATAGTGTTATTGAAAGCATAAGCTTTTCCTAACTTTGTCAACTAAAAAAAGCCAGTAATTTATATGCATCACCTAGATGGGTTGTAACAGATTTTGGTTTGTGCTATAACAGATATTTATGTGGGATAAGTCTGTATCATCCTGAAATTTCAAATAATTTTTAAGTTTGTGAAAGGTTAGTTCTGTGGTATCTTTTTTCCCTTTAAAGCTTTGACTGAGAACACACTTGTCTTTATTTTGAAACCGAGTGGATGATAGCTATCGGTCGTGCACCTCCTACAAGTAAGTTTGCAAGCCTTCCCTTGCCAAGCAATCCTTGCTGACATGCTCTTAACAGAATTTAAAACCTTGTGGGTTGCCAGAGGGTGTGGTGAGGTTCCTATATAAATATTAGAGGCATTTTGCTCCACGCCTGCAGAAAGCAAAGGTGTGGTGAATTTTGACAGTACTGGCACAATTCATCATACTTTACTAATACTTCTACATACTTTGTCTTAGACATTGTAATTAATAAAGGTAGTGTTTGTCCTGAGAAATTAAGCTGTGTTAAGAAGTGCAATACTTCTGAGAAAGGACAGATCTCTGTATCTGAAAAGAGATAGTTTATCTGTTAATGAATATGCACGCTGTTTTCACATGTGCAAGGGCGCAGTTTTCTTTTGAATGACTCAGGCAGTGAGAATTTTTTAAAATATCCCAGGTAGTGGTTAACATCAAAAATGTGAAGGGTGGCCTGAATTTTCCAATCATCATGATACAGAGTACTGCATTATGAGTATTGACGTGTGTGGCTCGTATGCACTTCAGCTGAAACGTGTCATTTTTCAGAAGAAATCGCTCCAAGGGTGTGACTGTACGTCAGCTGCACAACTACTGAATCAGACAGCTGATCCCTGCTTTGTGTGTTAGTGGGAGTGTGCAAGATGTGCCATGTTGTAGGATGAAGAATGTGACTATCAAGTTGATGTTTCTTCAGAACACATTTCTAAACGAGAGTGAATCCTAAACAGTAGCCTTGTGCTGATGAGAAAGATCAGCGTACAGAGGAAGGGCTCTCTTTTTAAGAAACCCATTTAAACAACTGCAAATATTCATGCCTGGTGGAATGACTAGGGGTTTCATAAGGCAACTCATGTTTTCAGAAGTTTCATAAGGAGAATTTCCACGATCCTCACTTGTGGAAGTGTACTGGAAGTCTTAGCTATTAACTGATCTGCTTGGCACCTGCTGGCCCTTCATAGTTTCACACTTTTTAGGCTATCCTTGGGACTGATCTGAACTACCTGGTTAAGTGCATACGCAAAGACTTGGAGAGTAAACTCCAAAAAGTGGGCTTGAAATAGAATAACCCCCTCAGACTGACAAGGACCTTGCCTGAGCTGGATTGTCATTAGTATCATTTGAACATGTCTTACCAATGCCTTTTCGATTGCAAGATTCTTCTGTCTGTCTTTCCACCTGTCATGTTCTCTGCCTGTTGCCTGTTGCACAAAGGAGCTCAGTCTTTTGAGAATCAATATCCTTTTATGTGGTTCAAGTTAATAAACATTTCATATCAGCAAACAAGTAGAAATTAATGATGTGATACATGACAAGAAAAACAAGATCATCTCCTGTGCCTTTCCATCTCAAGCAAAATGAGATGGAAAGTTTTGATTTTAGCTTTGTTTTATTTTGTTCCTCAACCTTTTGGGAGAGATGCAAAAGAGCAAACTTCAAGGGTATTGCCCTGAGAACCTCCTTTTAAAATATCCTGATGATTACATGCTCTTCTTTACCAAAGCATTTCCAAGCTCTTTCGAGCTGCCCTTTCCAGTTGTGATTCAGCTGTATGCAGATTTTCATAGGTCCATTATCTTTTGGACTGGTATTTGTGGCTCTTTCAGGTCTTCCAAAGCCAAAAGTGGAACTCACTTTGTGTAGTTTAAAACTAGTGCAATTGTCCTTTCCAGCTGCTTTAGAGCTTTCTTTCTTCTTGATCTGTCTCCCTTAATTTTTTAGAGCTTTGGCTTCCTCTTTTGAGTCTTTTTTTAATATCACTTGCTTCTGTGGTTGCTAATTCTTTGCCTGGGAACCTAGACAGACCAAGCCCTAAAGCAAGACTAATTTGAATTCAGTGGTGCAGAAGTAACATCAGACTAAGGGAAGTTATCAGAGTACGTGTAAGGAGTGGCAAAGCACTTGCTCTCTGTGGCTGGAGGAATGGGCCCTCACCCCACCTCCTGCAGGCGCAGCCAAGATGCAGCTTGGATTCTGTAGCTAATGCAGCATTATTGCATGGCAGGTGATCCCTCTAGACAATAGCAGTGGTAATGCTGTCCTCCCACATTCTTCCTTAGTCCCAAACTTTCCTCTCCTTGACATTTTTCCTCTTAGAAACAAGGCTTGACCCCAGCCCTGTCCTCTTCCTTCACTGCCCCAAGAAGTAGATAGAGATTGCCAAAGGGCAAGGAGGACAAAGGAGGACATGGTGAGGGTGGGGATAGTCAGTGACTTGGGGAAAGGATTACGGAGTAGCATGCACCATGCCCAAGGGAACAGAGAATGAAAGAGAAAAGTTGGAAGAGGAAAGAGGAACTGCTCTTACACACAGCCCTGTGATGTTTAATGATTTCTCCTCCACCTCCTTTGTTCATCTTTAATTCCCATATCTCTGCCTTCCTTACAGGAACTCATTGGACACCTCACTATTCTCCCTGTCCATATCAACCGCTTATCAGAGCCCCAACACTGGAATTTCCCCTGTGTGAGTAAGAAGTCACTCTTCCACTATAAGGATTTTCTCTTCTGCAGGATCCTGTTCCTGTTGTCTGTAGGGCACCGCTAGTAGAAGTTCATTATTTGCCTGCATAGATTTTAGACTGTGGGTTGCTACTCCTAACAGACAAAGTAGGAAAGGGCTGTATGGGTTGAAGAAATAAAAGCTTAAAATTAGTTTGGAATCTTTTTTTTCCTGGGAGTAGCATGCAATTGTGGGTGTTTGCTCATGTCACAGCACAGTTAAACCATATGGTATGAAAGTCTCTATCTTGTGATGTTTAAAAGTATAACTGTGAGGAAAGGGAGGCTGGATACAAATGCTAGCCCATTGAGATTCACAGATAATAGAATGGAGACAAAGCATAAATAATGCTACTAGGGCTAAAAATGTGCAGCATGAATCTATGTACTATCTCACCTCTGCTCCTAAGCTTCCTTAACCATCCTAGGAATTTACTGTTCATGGGGTGACTAAGCAGTGCTCAGGATTTACAGAGATATTCTGTAGACTGTGGATCCAGGGGGGTTAAAAGTGAGGAAAGACAATGAGAGCTTTGTGGACTAACTATGGGAGAAACAAAATGAAGGAACTGGTGAGATTTGTGGGGACAACTTATTTGGTGAGAGAAAGCGAAGCTGACTGGACAGCTTACACGACTTCTGTATTAGTGAGATTTGGATTTATGTTTGAAATAAAACCAAACAGAACATTCTGGATTCCCCAGCCTTAAATATGTGCTACACTTGACTGGTCCTTAGCAACCTGGTATATCTCTGATGTTCAGACCAGCTGACTGTCAGCTGCCCATTCCAACACAAGTTACTTTGTAGCTTTGTGAACTTCAGGAGTTTTGCAAATTACTTTGTTCAACTGAGAAATAATATTGCATACATTCTTACGTATTTGAAGAATTAGGACTAAAATAAAGCATAGGGCTGTGGGGTCAAATTCTGTCATCCTTGTGGAAATTTGTTATATGAATTACCTTTTCATTTAAGCCTGCAGGCAAGCAAACAAGTGTGGTTTTATATCTGCATTACTCAGCATTTGAATTAATTTTGTCTCTTTGCATGTTGAAATTACAAATACATATGGTGTGTGGCGGCAGAGCAGTAAAAGCTTGTTATGACAGGTCTTAAAGCTGTGGGTCTGAGCCTTCTTCCCTACTTGTGCTGAAAGAAATACTGAGTGTAAAGGGGAGGGTAATCCACCTGTAGGCAAAGTCTCTGGGACGTGCTGCTGACATTTTCTGATTCTTTGGAGATGGAGAGAAGAAGCCATAGCCTCCTCTGCTGGCACAAAGAAGAGGGCTTGCTCTGTAATGGCTGTCTGGCATCCATCACCTAACCTGGGGCTACATCCAGGCCTGTGCTTTAGAGGCCTGTTCTTTAGGTACCTGTTATTACAGAATAGGTCTTGGGTGTAGAGGGTTGTTGAAATTTTTAGCTGTTAGGCAAATCTTTATCAGAGACTTGGGAACTCCAGCATGCATTCCTTAGTGGGTGTGGGATTTGCCAGGTTCCAAAGTGGTTTCAAAGTTTTCGGTCTCTGAAAACAGGATTGAGAATGCATGTGTTGTGGTTTTTTCATTTGTTTATTCAAGATGGACAGGCTGCACAGCTGGTTAAAGAAGTGACTAGTAAGGACAAGAATATGACTGCTCATTGTTTTGCTGGCAGGAGAAGTCAGCAGAAATCAGGAGGCAGCAATAAAGGTATCTTTCTACATACAGGAGTGTATGTACTCTTTCGTGTTTTCTGTTTGTGAAGAAATATGTTTTAATTGGTAAGAACTACATCAGCCTAGAAATAGTGAAGCTTAGAACAAAAATGCTGAAAAATAAGTGTCTTGATGATTTTAGGTGCCTTATTTCCTTGAACAGATCAACAGAAACTCCAGAACAATAGTAAATACATTACTAGCTCTCCTGCAATAAATTTCCCCATTTGTTATCTCCTGACCAGCAATCAACTAAGATACAGGAAAGTGAAGGAAAGTATTTGAACTATTTATACACCAGTGAAGGTGGTGCCATGTTATCTCCCTTCTTTTGCAAGATCATGTTTGCTACCGGCAAATTATACCCCCTAGGTCCTGCCAAAGTATTTGTTATCTTGGGGGAAGGCGAGGAGAGCCAAAACAGGTAGAACAAGCAAAATACTGTGTGGTGGACGTGAAAAAACATTCCACCACAGACCTCGCAGCACTGATGACCTGCTGTGCATACAGGAGTCGGGAAAGAGCTTAGTATTCTTGCAGTAACTTCACCCCCCAAAACCTTTCCTTCTTCTGGTAGTTCTCTGTGGCAGTTTCTCACAGCGCTGTTTCCTCTTCTGGTTCAGTGACAAAAGGAGTAATTCATTCCAGAGAGAAACTATAACTTGCTATAAACTTTGCTTCTCTTAGCATGATCGATCTTGTTAATTACAAAATAAGGGCCTATAAAGCTCTACAAACACACCACTAAGGCAACTAGAAAACTCCTTCCCATTTCCCATTCCAATGTGTTCTCTGTGGCAACGTTGTGTCTTGGTGGGGTGTCTCTGCGTGTATCCAGCTGCCTTCCAAACCGCTTACCAACTCCTGTTTCAGAGACTCTGGGTGAATCATGGTTTGTGCTGAAACTGTTAGATCTGGGTAGTTTGTATTGCATGAGTGAGGAATTATGAGTCACAATGGTTTCTTCCTAGCAGAAAATTGGTCACAATATTGTATCTTAGCTCAGAATTAGGAGATACTCTCATCCCTCATCTCTCTGTAATCAATGAACCAACTCTAATAGAAGAGTCATAGAATATCTCAGGTTGGAAGGAACCCGTAAGAGTCATGGAGTCTAACTTCCTTCTCACATGACTACCTAAAACTAAGCCATTTGACTAAGAGCATCATCCAGACTATTCCTTCAACAGGATTAATGGCATTACCACTACTCTGAGGAGCCTGTTCCAATTAGACCACCCACTCAGTGGAGAACCTTTTCATAACGTCTAAGCTGAATTTCCCCTGATGCACCTTCATTCCATTGTGTCCTGTTGCTGATCACCAGAGAAAGGAAGTCAGCACCTGACGCTCTGTTGCCCTCCCTGAGGAAGTTGTGATGAGGTGACCCCTCAGCCTTCTCTTCTCCAGACTGAACGACCCAGGTAACCTCAGCTGCTCCTTCTAAGTCTTGCCCTCAAAATCTTTAACCACCTTGGGTGCCCTCCTCTGGACACACTCTAGTAGACTGATGTCCTTCTTATAGGGAGGTGCCCAAAACTACACATAGTACTCAAGGTGGGGCCACACCAGTACAGTGTGGAGTGGAACCGTCACTTCATTTGACCAGCTGGTGATGCTGTGCTTGATGCATCCCAGGACACAGTTGGGCCTTTTGGCTGCCAGGGCACACTCTTGATTCATGTTCAGCTTGCCGTCAACCCAAACCCTCAGATCACTTCCTCAAGGGCTGCTCTCCTGCCTCTTGTCTCCAAAGTTGTATGTATAACCAGGATTGCCTCATCCCAGGTGCACATGAAATAGTCCAAATGAAATGCATTTGCTCAAACATGTTTTTATTATGATTAAAAGAGGAAAAGAGTACATCTGCAAGACCCATTATGTATGGAAACATGGAAGACAATTTGAATAGTAATGTGCCATATTTGTTCATGATGATTGAGCCAAAAAGATCTAAGGAGAAATATGAATTACAAAATTTCTGTAATGCATCTTTAGAAAATGAGGAAGAGCCTTGCAGTATCAGGAGCACAAAGAAAAAGCAGTTGCCTTGTCAGAGTGGGAATGGTTGGTGACAGTTTAGAAGTTAATCTGGGAGCTTTCAAGTGACTAATTCCATGGCTTGGCCATAGAGAAACCTGGCTTAATTAGAAGGCTGCATTTTTTTCTCATAAACTATCTGTAGATAATTTGGGTTGTGGGTTTTTAGTGTGATGATGCAGCACTATTATCAGCTTGTACCAGGAACATCTCTGTTCATGCTCATGCTTTCTTTGGGTCCAATTTTCATTCCCTTAACTCTTCATCCATGAGTAAGTAATACTACTCTGCATAAAGGAAAGGCAAAGGGCCTCTGTTTTCATGGCATAATTTATCTGACCTAACTTTTTTTTTTTTTTTTTTTTTTTTTTAAATAAAACCTTCCAGTTTTAGTAAATATGGATGAAGGAGAAAGTATACGTTTCTTTTTACCCTTGATACTGCAGTGCTTTGGGTCTTGCAGTAAGGGACAGAAATTATTTTAGCTTTCTCCTATTTAAGGAGACACACATCTGCCAAAGAAGAGGATGCTGTTGGTTGGTTTGTGCTTGACCAAGAAGAGGAAAGGGCGGTCAGCTCTGAACTCTTCATAGACATCTGTTTCAGATACTGATGCGCCTACCACCTCAGTGCCTGCTTCATAGATTTCCATAAGTGCTTCATGGACAGCTTCAGTCATCTTCAGTGTCTCTGTTGAAGAGATACCAGAGAGATTGGCTGATGAGCTGAACAGGTCGGTCATACCCAAGGCCATGAAGACAGATGTGAGGTTATATTTTTCTTCCATCTTCATTCGGGGGAGGTACACTTTCATTTTCCGTTCTTCCATCATATTAGCCGTGGTCCACTCCATGAGTTTTTCAAAGCTGAATGAATTCTCAATCTGCAAGGAAAAAAACAAATGGGATGAAACCACAGCTCCATTTGTGGCTGTGCATTACCAGTGGTAAGTTTTTTTCTCTTTTAAACTGACTGCTCTTGGCATGGCATTTTTTCTAGGTATATACAGATTAATCTATCTAGAAGAGGAAACCAAATTATGATTCTTTCTTCTCTGCTCTGTCCTGCTTTCTAGTTCTTTAATAGGATCATTGCCAATTAATTTTCTTAATGAGATGGGTAATCGACAAATATAATCTAAAGCTTTTTCCCATTCATCATCTTTGCTTGAGAAGTATATTCCAAAAAATCATTTTGTGCTTTTGAGTTGTAAGCTCTATCTACATTTAAGACCTCTAAGTAACCAGGTGCTCATGCTAGGCAATTACTAATTCCCCAACTATTATTACTGAGGAAATTTAGCTGTATTCAAATGCCTCTTCATTTTTATAATGTAGATTCTTTGAGTTAGTATACAAACATTCAATGTACTCTCATTTATTATATGGCTTTTCCTATTCAGACCAGCTACTGTCCTGCTAATGACAATATCCTGTGCCTGTATTCTGATTGTATAAACAACAGTACTGTCCATGTACATTTTATTTTCTGAAGTTGCTTCACCCATTCCAGTACTCCCCATATTCAGTTTATAGATAGTTTAATTTTTGAAGGTATGGAGGAAACACATTGAGCACTGCCAAAGGAAACAATAATTACAACTAGAAAAGCCAACATGAACTTCCTAGGAAGCTCCTCAGTATGCAGGAATGGAGATATAAAATCTTTGGAGTTTAAGCTGCTGAATTAGCAGCTTCTTACCTGAGAAGAATCTGTTCTGCAGTTCCCATTCTAACCCACTAAAGCAGTTCCTTAATCAACCCATGCTCAGTACAAACTATTGCAGGTCCACTGAGATGCGTGCGTCTATGCAACAATCCCATGTTGACAATGTTCAGATCTGTGCCAGTGAAGTGTTTGGGGATAACTTTGTTGTGAAGGGCTTTGCAGAACCTTAATTTCACTGTGTTTATGTTTTTCTGAAACCCAGCTGCCAGAGCCATACCTGCTCCAAGCCAGAGACGTCATCAGGCAACATGATCAACATGCAGAACTCCCCACTGGCATATGGAAGCTCCAGGATCTTCATTTTCTCAGAAGCCAACACTGCCACTTTAAATGAACCGATCTGATACATCATCTGCACAGGTTTTTTTTCTTGCTGCAAAACAAAAAAGATTATACAGTTTTCAAAAGATTATTCTTAGAGTGTAGAAATGTCAACTTGTGATTAAAACTACTGATTGCACTTGTTCAAGGAAGACTATACAATAACTTGTCTACTCTCTTCATAAATTTAGAAGATGATAACTTTAAGGTGATGTATGCCCTTGTACCTCAGTTATTCTGAAAGGCATATTCTGGGTGTCTTCATCCTTAAAGGCTTTCTCCCACATTCCCTTGAAGTAAATGCCGTTGACAAGGACCATTTCAGTCTGGGAATCCACAGAGCCCGGTTGCAGGATATTTTTGATCATTCCTTTAAGAATGCATAGGAAAAGAGAACACATGTATGTAACACCTCTTACTTGGCAATCACAATGTTAAATGAAGGGTAAAGAATTTGTCGGGTGGAGGACATAGAGCAGGGACAGGTTTTTTCTGCTTTTGCAGTCGTAATCTTGTAGTTCCAAGGTAGATTTGCTCACTGTTGTTGGCAATAGCTGTTGTTTCCTCTTTGTAAAGAATTATAGTGAGAGATACTTGTGATAAAATTAGTAAACCTGTATGTTTTTTGCCAGTGGGAAGAACCATTGGAACCTTTTATCCCAGGATGGTCTCCAACCCTAACAGTAAGCATAAATACTTCAAAGTATTTGCTTCAAAGCTGGAATGTGATTTCTATATAAAGAAGATAGCAGGAAGAAAACCAGAGTTTTAATCTGCTTTCTTCTTATACCCCGCTCCTGTTTATTCTGCATTTCTCATGCATATAGCAAGCTCCTCCCTTAGTCCTTTCCCACTAGTAGCTTAATCATAGCCTGGTTTTCTCCCTCAAAGTATGACACCACACCAGAGGTTGTGTGATTGTGAATATTTTAATTTCAGTTAAAATTAAGCTTTTTGCTTTTTGGGGGGTTTTTTTTGTTTTTTTTTTTTTTAAATCTGTGTTTGCTGTTCAGACAATGTGTTTCAAGCATGAGAGAGAAATAATTTGAGGGGGCAGGAAGAGACTAGAAGAATGAAGGAACCACACAGAGATACAGTAGGATAAAAAGGATAAAAATCCCATTTGTGGTATGCCTCTTTCTTTGCATGTCATAAACCTCCCTGCCATTCCTTAGCTCTGTATCCTTTAGCTGTTAAGGTTTCTCACGTATTTTTTACTGCATGCCCGCTCAAGAGGCACACAACTCTGGGAAGCTTGAGGCCAAAGTGCACTGATCAAAGGATGTCCAGATTCTCAGCATTAGTGTCAAACCACTTGCCAGCACGTACAAAGCATGTTCTGGTGCTGTCCCTTTCATCAGGACAGGGGTTATTACATACCCACAAGTCCCTTACAGATATAGAGTCCTCTAATAAGGATATGTCTGAGGGGAAGAAATAGTTACATGATAGTCCTATGTCTGGGAACTGATCTATTATTCAAGAGAAGGAACACAGGGAGATGTTTAGGGGTTTTTGTCTCCCGACTTAAGCATTCTCATATGTGGTTCATAGTGGCAGAAGGGAAAATACCTATGCCGATACTTGGCTTGCTCTTACCATTTGTTTGACTTTCAACCCAGGAATTGATGACTTCTCTGGCTTGATCTGCAGCTGTTTGGAAGTTGATAGTTTCCAAGCCTCCTTTATACAGTTCTTTCACACATTGTAAGTATTCCTGTAAAGGAAGAGTTTTCAGACCAAAACATCAAAGCATTTTGCAAATGTGAAACGCAAGACTGAAATTAACAGATATGAATAATCTCCTTATTGAGGCTAATCAGTAAGCAATAATTCTAGTTCATGAGCATTTTAAGATTTGACATTCATTGCTTCAAATGAGCATATGCTCATATTTTTTAAAATATTTCCAGAACTAAGTTTGATCCAAAATGACATTCATAGGATCATAGTATTGTCTAGGTTGGGAGGGACCTTTCGGGCTATCCATCTATCTATCAATCGTCCAACTATCAAACACTAAGAAAAAACATCGCTGAACCATCTTGCTTAGCACTACATATACCCATCTTTTAAGTAACTCCAGGGCTGTTAATTCCACCATTTCCCTGGGCAACCTGTTCCACTTCATTGCAGTTGAAGTATGGTGCTTTTCTCGTTCTGCCCACTTCGTAACTTTTTATTTTGCAATGGTATTTTCTTTTACTTTAATTATTATTTTTGATGGGAAAAGTTGGAATATTTTTGAAAAGCTGAAGTTATTTTCACTTTTGTTTTACAAGTTGAGAAAACATTTGGAGGTAACTCTTTCCAACAAAAATTACCTTTATTAATTATACCTTGCTGTACTTGGATCACGATTGTGCTTTGCACAAACATATTTTTAGCTAGGCATATTTTTTTTCGCAAGACAGTCAAGATTTAGGGCTGTGATAGAGAGGCCATGAATCCTGTCTTCCATATGGAAGAAGGTTTCCTTAGCAGAACCTAGACTTCTGACAGTGCCTTTGCATTACAGAACAACTTTGACACAGAAATACTTTTAGATCAAGTCTTAGAGCAACTCACCGGTAGAATTGGGTATGCCTCTTCAGCATAAAGTCTACTGGCAAAGCTGACTGAGTAGTTGTCACTTGGCTTGGTGATTTGGATGAACAAGTTTTTAAGTGTAGTGTGGACGCTTACAGATGTGCCGCACTGAATGGTTGGCATGAATGCAAATAAAAAGATAGATAATGTTATTCTAGTTTTAGTACTTAGTAGTTTTTCATACCATATGAGAACAATAGAGCAGTTCAGACATTTCTGCGTACAAAACTGTTGTTCATCCTGTATGTCTTGTTGCTTTAATTAAACTGATGTAGTAACTTTCTAGTATATACAATTCTGTGCTGTTTTTTGACTGCAATTTCGTCATATCTCTTGGGGGGGAGCTTAATTAGCAGCTACAGTAATCTAGCTCCAGCAGATCAGAGCGACTTTCCACCATTCCCAACCAGTCCCATTTAACTAGGACCATCCAGTTACCTTGCCTAAGCATACAAATATCTATAATTTTCCTTATTTGCCCAATGTTATGGTGGTGAGTTTTATCTTATGCTTGTTCTGAATCCTTTGCTACCTCCCTTTTCTATTCTTATGAACAAAGTTTTCCCCCAAGTGCTAGATGCAGAGAACTAGCTGCTCATTGGAGAGGAGTTGGAACTGCTAAGAGACTGCTTTATCTGCTAGATTTTGCTCCCAGGAGAAAGTGACACAGAGAAAGAGATGAAATTGTTTCTGTACCTGAGATTCAGTAGTCTCTCCAAATCCTGAGATTTTATCAAAGTGAGTAGCCTGTAATTAAAAATAACAGTAGTTGAAATAACAGGTATGACAAAAAAAGGTTAAGCAACTGAGATTAACACATGATATTTGAAGTAAACCTATTAGCTGAGAAGCTGGATGACTCGAAAGCTGCAATCCATCTGTACCATTTGTGAATAGCTGTGCCTACTGTTGCCATCTTAGATGAACTCTTTTTCTATGAACATCTAGAAATCAGCTTCAGTATGTGCTATTAATAATACTAACTTTCTTCAGGTAACAAGACAGCCACTCTCTTTGAAGGAAGTGAGAGCTATAGGAAACTCGAGTGGAACATTTTGCAGTCTGGAGGCTTGTTTTGGCTCTTTCTCTGGAGATTTTGTCTACTTCCCTTACTCTAGACAAAGGAAAACTGGCATGTGGTGTTCTCTTTGAGAGTGCTACTGCTAATAATGATAATATTAAAATTTATTCCAGTTTCAGGGCTGATGCATTTGTTTAGTATTATGGGAGTTGGAGGTGTCTGCCACTTTTGATAACTCTGGATCTAGATTTCTTAGCCTCTGAGCTATGTAAGGGAAGTTACCATATAATTAAGTGCTTTGTCTCTGTTGAACAGCAGGAAGGTTTATATCCTTAACTGTAGCCTCACCTTATCGATCTGAGCCCTGGTGTTTTCTTTTGCACCTAGGTAGACCAGGGACAGAGCTGAAAAGATGGTCAGGGGGGAGAAGATGATGTTCTCATTGACATGCTGGACTTTCAGCTCCTTGAATACATCAAAACAAAATTCCGTGCTTGCTGCACTGATGGAGCCCATTGCGAAACCTGTAACATGTAGAGCAAACAGCAGAAGTACAGTGACAATATCATGATGGAATACTGTACAAACACAGCACAATGCACTTTCATAGTACATTTTAGGCAATGAAAGATAAACAAGTACTTTTAAAGTCATTATGTAGTAACATGCCTATTTTTATGCTCAATACTCATGCATGTTAGAAACTCCATAAGTCTATTTCTTTCAGAATTTGTTGTCTTTTTGCACTAAAGTTCCTCAGAGGTCTTAAATCTATGTGATTTCTGTTTACCTTTTCAAAGCAGTCGAACAACAATTGCCTGTACTTATTTTCATTCAGTGAAGACTAGAATTCCTTGGTACTTTGTAGTACCTTGTGTGAAAACAAGAAAATTTGATCTGTCTTCAATATACTTGCAAAGCGGAAAATTTAAAGTGCAAATTTCAGTGGACATGCTCTATGTTAGGGCAGATATAAGTAAAAGCACAAGCTGCCTTACTGTTTATTTTCTAGAAGTAAATAAGTGCACTAAAATATCTATTTGTTGCACAATACTTACTGTCAGTAGATCTTCAAAGGCTTTACTCTTGTTTTGGTAACAGAAGCAAGGATAGATGATACGATTTGTCTAAGGTCACCTCATCTAAGAGTGAGACTAACTAGTGCACAAAATTCATATTCCACCCACTGTGCTCTCAGACATAGTTTGCTTTGTTTAAATAAATGTATGTACTTCATTATAACCTATCTGGGAAATTAAATTTTGCTAGTGACATTCAGATAGATAGATATGCAGATGTGATAAAATGGCAATGTTTCCCATAATACACTACTGTTGAATATTTGTTTGCGGCATAGACCAGTAAAAGCTTTATGTTTGTATCTGTCTGAGGATGCTGCAAAGTGCTGGATAGTACAAGACCTGTATAGCCACTGTGTTTGTATACAGCACAACTTATGAGGCCAGCATGAACCTCAATTCTTTCCTGTGATTTATAGAAATTGTGAAAGTTTGTTGTCTTCCAAAATTGAGCCCCTTATATAAGTGCTTAATGCTAGGATCTCAAGTTTGTCTTCAGAACATTAAACTCCATCAAGGTTTTTAGTGGCTGTGCTCATGAGTGAGCATATGCTCACACACGTTTCTCTCACTTTCCTTTCTGTGTACAAGTAGGGATTATTTAGGGATGTGACTGTTGAAGAAATTTTACACTAAAACCTAGCAAATTGACTGAATGCCACAGTTCTGCTCTCAGTGCACTCTGATGAACTCTGGAAGTCAATCAAGCAGACTTATTCTTTGCCAAAATCAAATTTTTAAGTTACTGAATGAGAGGATAAGTGGCTCTGAAATAAAATCATATTTTAAGTGCAATGTAATATTTTAAACACAAAGAATAAACTTTTAAAAAGTCTCCCGAAAACAAATACTCAATTTAACACATAATAAAATAGTGCAGAACAGATACCAGCAGGTGAGAAGATTTGTTGGGAATATCAAGTAAATATTCTGTCCTTAAAGATACTAAGCACAACACAGTAACTGCTCTCTTTTAAAGTTTAGGCAAAAGCAAGAAATAATACAGCGCAAAGCTAAATTTTCCTAAAGAAATGCTTACCTTTAGAGCTTCAGCACCAAAGGCAATACAGCTTTCCAGCTGTGTGTAGACAGACTGGCTGAGTCCTTGGGTATTTATACAGTCTGAATCGTGACCCACCCCCTGCTGCCCTTCAGAAGTTTGAGCTTTGACACCATAAAAATAATTTAATGGATTAGGTCAGATTTTAATTTCAATGGGTCCATTTTTGATTGAAGGGTGAGCAAATGTTAGTTTTTTATTCTGCATAACAAAGTGTTTTCCATCAATACATCAGGACTGTTGGATGGCAGAAAAGACTGGGAAAGAACATTCACCTTCCTTTAAACCTCATTTGCAACTAGATACTGGAATGTTAATAAAACCAAAACACGTGAAAACCTTAGCAATGGAAAACATAATTAGAAGTTATTAGTCTATCTGACAACAATTAGTCAATTCATTATTGTGGTTGTAGTAACAGACCAGAACCGTCTTTCAGTTGATCCTTTTTGAATGTACAAAATGCAGCTGAGCCATGCTACACAGCAGATGAGTGAAAATGGGATTTGGCCCATTATTCCACAAATAAAACTAAGGAAATAAAGAAGGGTGCATGTGAGAAAACCACTTGAGATGAAAGTCAAAAGCAGACGCAATTTCTTTGAAAAGTTGGGATATTTAAAAAAAGATCTTTTGATGAGTGTGAAGGTTTTTATCGCAAATAGCAAAACATAGCTCCAGATAAAGAGAAAAGGAGTAAATTTCAAATGTGTTTGTTGTATGCACTTCCAGTTCATCTCTCAGATCTTGCATGGGTAACGTAATGCCCTGGCAGATGACAGAGCAACTGTGAAATCCAGCTAAAGGAGTGTTCATGGTCTGTAGGACAATCATAATATACAATAGCAAATATATTTCTGTTAAAAAAGCATTTCATCTATAAAAGCTATTGTTCAGTATTGAAATAATAGAATGGACAAACAGTAAAGAAACCATTCTGACCTCTATAAACACTATGTGATTTTAAAAAGGGATGTGGGGGGGTGGAATCCCAAAGTCAGGATGACATAATTCCTTAGAACATATATGGAGATGACTGTGGTCTCTGATAAGGAGATGATGTAGGCTGTCTGTACTACTGTCAAAGTTGAGGCACTGCTGCTTTCTTTGCTTCAGTCTGCTTCCTTTTGTGAAAATGATTGCTCCACAGTAATCTACTTTCTCCTTGCCAAGCTGTTACTAAGTCAATCTGAGGACGTAAGCGAGACAAGACTGTAGCAAAACTTTTATTTTTTGTTAGATCTCTACTCCACAAGTATCACCCAAGTGTTTTGGCTTGGCTTGGTTTGGTTTGGTTTTCCCATAGGTAGTCTGACAGATACATATCTATACTTACGCACAGAATAGTCTTCTCACTTTTTATTGTCTGGTCTACTGCTTCTGTTTCAGACTTGTAGAAAGCTTAAAAAGCTCATTGTTTTTTCTGATGATAGAAGTGCTTCCCAGAAAACATTATCACTACCTATAAAATATGTATTAGTATGTTGATGGAGAAAGGGGAATGGAGAATAAGTCTCCCAGATGTGTTGGTACTCAAAAATCTCCACCATCTGGTCAATAAAACATCAGTAATGAGTTTTGAACGTGTGCTCTACTTAGTATTTCATATTCATTTGTTAATACGCAGATGGATGTAGACCAGGTGGTCCTGCCCCACTGAAACATCCTGGTGAAATAACAAGGAAAATAAGGACAGTTTTGCCTCTCACTGAGGCAAGGAACAGTTTGCAAGCCAGCCAGGTGCTGGAGAAGACATCCAGCCCTAGAGGGGTGCTTCTAAATACCTTAAAACGTTAAGACAGTGGTGTCATAGCTGAGAAGAGGGAGGCAGTAAGAAGGCAGTTTTAGTAGGAAAATGTCAGTCTTTCTAGAGGCTTGGTCTGAGAGTATGGCACATGGATACAGCCAGGGGACTGTGCAGCTCAGCTACTACCTCAACTCTTTGCTCACCCTCCCCTGCGTTCAAAGGGAGAGTAGCTGTAAGGGTGAGCAAACCTTGTGAAACTAGGAGAATATGGTGCTATTTTAATGGAAACTCTCTGGGAGAAGCTCTGTCTTCAGCTGAGATGGCAGGTGGAGGGTCCTGAATAATTTCTGTTTTATGAGAGTCTCCGCTACAGGAAAGGGGTGAGTTATCCAGTGCAGCCTAAATTGTCAGCCATTTTGTCTGAGCAGACAACAAGTCAGCTCAGTAAGAGTTTCCAAAGTAACCCAAGCATATAAGATGAAGATTTTCTTTTTCTTTTCTTTTCTGTTTTTTTTTGGTTGGTTGGTTGGTTGGTTGGTTGGTTGGTTTTTTTTGACTCTGACTATTTTTATGACTCTTCTGAGCTAAGATACAATATTGCGACCAATTTTCTGCTCGGAAGAAACCATCGTGACTCATAATTCCTCATTCATGCAATACAAACTACCCAGATCTAACAGTTTCAGCACAAACCATGATTCACCCAGAGTCTCTGGAACAGGAGTTGGTAAGCAGTTTAGAAGGCAGCTGGATACACGCAGAGATACCCCACCAAGACACAACGCTGCCACAGAGAACACAAGGGAAGGGGAAATGGGACGGAGTTTTCTAGTTGTCTTAGTGGTCTGTTTGTAGAGCTTTATAGGCCCTTATTTTGTAATTAAAAAGATCTGTCATGCTAGGAGAAGCAATGTCTATGGCAAGTTATAGTTTCTTTTCAAGGTATTCTTGAAATTTGAACTTTAGATATTCTATGCTTATGAATCTATATATCTACATCTAAAAAGATCTTTTCTCACACTTTTTATAGTAAAACTCCATTCAGTACAACTATTTTCACTCTTTATCTAATTTTTGTTCTGTGCCACTTGGTGTTCATATGGATTTATTTCTATTTCTACCTCAATGGTCTTCCATTTTTGCATAGAAGACTTGCATACATTTAACTCAGTCAAGACTGCTTTCCAAGTGTCACTCAAGCCTCTCTCCTAAACAACCCTTTTCTTAATCTGGTTTATCGTATGTGAATTACATAAGTATCTAGATCTGTGTCACAGGCCCAGCTCATCACAAATGGCCTCTATTTTAGCACCTACAAACATTCAGAAAGCAACTTCATCTTTGTCAGTGATCATTTTTTCACACCGTCACACAGCAAGTATAGCACAAAAATGATCCTTTAGGTGTTTTTTATACCTGGTGAATTTGAATTCTATGTAGTGTCCTGTTTCCAGACCTGTACAACAGTTCTGTAAGTGTTTGATGCAGAGCTTTGATTCATGAGTTATATAAAAGCCATGTTTTCTCTCCAAGAATTGGAGTTTCAGGTTCAAAACACACCCACAATAAGGAAAGATGTGGAGGATAAGAAGCTCTGCTTTGCTCGTATATGAGGAAGACATGCTGCTGTTCTTCCTAGAGCCCTGTGTTGGTTTTCTGTGCTCAAACTGATGGTTATTGCAAGCAGCAGAATTGTCCCATGAACAAATGAAGATCTGAATGAGAACAGGCCCTCAGAATAGTGTCAGCAAACTAAAGGTTTTATATACTCTGCTTGACGTGGGGGCTAGAGAGAGTCAGCCAACCTTCCTGCAATTGGAAGGCTATCTAGGGCAATTGGCACAAGTCTGCAAAGCAGTACAAACAATTCTGTCACATATCCTTGTTTGACAATGCTTGCCCCAAAAAAAGAGGTCAGCTAAGGCTCTGCTGCCCTTTCCTCTGCCAGGTACTTCATTGTGGAGCTGTCCCTAAACCAACAGACTCTTGAGTACCTAAGTCTTGGGCACCTGAGAGCAGAAAAGGCACTTTCTATCCAAAAGAATACGAAGTCCAGGTCAGCTGACAGACCAAAGCCTCTCATCCAATCACAAAAGCTTATACAGAACTTAAGATTTTATTCTCCTTGATCTTGCTCGTTTTCCAGTAAGAAGGAGTGTGTTAATTGTTTAGCGTTTGTCTTGATTCCATGTTGTGAGTCTGGAAGTTGCCTTTCCACGAGGAGCAGAAGCAACTAGTCACAGAGAGAGAAATCATTTTACCCAATGACAGCAGCTGTCTAACTGGTTGTCACTGCAGACCTTGGTGCTGTAGCTCTCAATGATGGTTTCTCTCTCAGTTTTTCTATGGGTCTTTTTTTCCCCAGGCCAAAGAAAATTAGGTGTCTGGACAAGCTCTGTCAGACAAGAGATGACAGCCGACCTGGCATCTTTCTGCAGCAGCGCTGTGCCATTCTGAAAAGAATGACACTGTTGTCTGTAGTGCTGCCTTGCTCTCACAGATTGTGACAGAGGCATTTGCAGTTGTGTGATTGTCATTGGGATATCCCATATCAGGGCTTACATTCATTTTAAGCTGACAACCCTCATTATACAGCTGATGTTTTCTTAATGCTCCCCATGAATATTTGATCTGACATAGACAGGTTGATGTGGTTTTCATGGCATAACTTTCAGTGATCACATCCCACAGGCCAGCAACAGGGTGGATGGGACCAGATTCTGACCCAGAACCTGAAGATCTTCCTCACCATGATTCAATGAGTTTTAGTCTCACCTACTTGCAGAGCCTTTCACTTGCTCCCTACGGGTCACATATCTTACTGCTGAAGCAATATACAGGCGGTCTCTGATGATGAAGGTGCCTTCATTCTGGCTGAGCTCAAATGAAAAAAGAAAGTGCACAAGAGGTGGAAGCAAGGACAATCCACCTGCAGGAGGACAGAAACTTTTCCTATGCATGCAGTGATGAAATCTGAAAAATGAAAATTCTGCTGGAGGGAAAACTGACAAGGGAGGTAGAGGGCAGTAAGAAAAGCTTCTATACGCAGAACAGCAAAAAGAAGACTAGTAAAAGTCAGGATGAGTGGAGAAGGTTCTTGATGATTTGAAAAAGTGACTAATTTTCAGAAAGGGAAAGGAGGAGAATTCAGGAGACTAAAGTTCTCTGCAGTCACTGAAAAGGTGTAGTGCACTGCTGCAAGGCACTAGGGCTAGTCTTCATTATGATCTGTGTTAAGAAAGGTGCTCAGACTCCCTGAGGTATTGCTTTAAGTAACAGTTATTGCAGCTAGCATTAAAAGGAAAAAAGAGGCTGGTGTAGATAATCTTACATTGCCTCAGACGCAGGAAATGCCAAGTTGCACAGCATTTGACATACCCCCAGTCAAGGCAGGACATGCAGTGCAGATCCCATCCATGGAGACAGATGTTCACTGATGCTCCGGTCTTCAGAGCTCTTGCAGGATTTTCTAAAGAAGAACACAGTTCTATTCATTTCTACTGTGAAACAAAAGGATGTCCACATTAAAACGCACTGCTTCACTTTACAGTAAATACAAGGATACAGGTGGTGTGATCATCTATGCCAGCTGGGAGCTACCTACGGGTTCTTTCTTGAGTGTCATGCAAAGTTTGCCCTGCAGCCCAGGGGTACCCTTCAGCACAGCACAGGATGGGAAGCCAACCTGTACGCTCAGCTCAGCACAGACCTGTGCCTTCCTATGTCAACTGTGAAGTGGATCACTATCTTCTTGATGTACAATTGTATCTGTGTTCAAAGCACTATGGAAGACTATGAAGCAAAGCCTCCTGGGAACATTTCAAGACACATGAAGGAATGAAAGGTGATGGAGAAAGCCAGCGTGGATGTACTGAGGGCAAATCTCTCCTGACAAACCTCATTTTCTTCTAGGATGAGATGGCTTATTCTGTAAACAAGGGGAAAGCAGAGGATGTTGTACATCTTGACTCTGTTAAGGCTTTCAGCGTACTCTCTGAGAGTATCTTTGTAGTCAGGGTAGAGAGGCATAATAGGCTGAGTAAGCAGATAATAATGGGGGTGGAAAATTAGCTGGAATACCAGAAGCAGCAGGAGCAGGGCTGCTCCATGAGGACAGTGAGCTAGGCAAAGTGTCACATCAGGGTGGGCAATGCCCTCGCCAGCTGGCACCATAGCACAAGATCTGACATCAGGAAGGCAGAGCCAAATGCCGGTAAAAGGGTCCATCAACATCTGTGAATGAAGCAAGAGAAGAACCAGGACAAGGATCTACCTGGGGAGCGTGGGGTCAGGAAGCCATGAGAGCTGGTTGTTCCCTGTGAGATGGGACGAGAGCTGCAGGGACACAGGCCAGAGCAATGACCAGTCCCGTGGTACCTGAGCAAGTGAAACAGGACATACTCTGAAATGGTGGCCACATCCAACCAAGCGTTCAGATCATAGGGGAGTATCGTAGTGACAGGGCAGGTCTAAGGTCAAGCCAGGAAACGGGTCTGCAAACCCTGCTTGACCCGGGACCAAGCGGGCCCGTGGTCGGGTAGTGCAGGGCACTGGAGACTGGCCCTGCTCTGGTGCCCCTGGGCTGATGGCACCAGGGGGGTGATGCGGGGTCCTGGGTTGTGGGCCACATGGAAGAGGTCAGGGACAGTGAGAGCAGTCAGCACCCTCAGGGCTTCGACACAGCAGCCTCTCCACTGAGCAAGGTGCATCCTCACTCCTTACAGAGCCCTTACAGGGATCAGGAGTGGCTCAGTGGCTGTTTCAGAGGACAGAGAGGGCAGGGACGTGGCATGAGAGGCCTGGGGCTGAGTCAGGGGGTCAAGTCACCCCAAAGGCTGGCCACAACCTGGGGAAGAAGGAGGATCTGGCTGGGTGGAAGGGAGTTCACTCAGGAGCCTGAGTCTGTGGGTACTGTGGGAGATGGTGAAGTTTTGTGAGGACAAGCCCCTGCGTGACCAGAGACCAGACGCCTCCGTGCTTGGTGGAGGGCTCAAGGAGGCTTGGTTTCACTGTTGGGGAGCAGCAGGGGCCGGCTTCTCCCTAAGTAAAGACAAACCACAAGGTAAGGCATCTCCCACAGCTAGCAGGGCAGGAGCCTCACTAGCCAGGGGTCAGGCCCGCAGAACCTGAACAGAACAGGCGCAGAGATCACAGACAGCTCCAGCCATGAGTCCAAATCATAAGGCAATGTCATGACTATATGGCAGGTCCAAAGGCAAACTGTGAAGTCAATTCACACGTCAAAGCTAGGCTCAGGTCCAGTGATCACAAGGCAGGGCCAAGGTCACACTAGGAGTCCTTGACCAGACATGGGCACAGCTGTGTTTGAACTGGAGACAGGTACACCTCTGATGTAGCGCAGAGAGGGACTGAAAGTCCAGGACATAGCTTAGAGCTCCTCAGCCCATAGGTGAGGGTAGAGGCTGGTCAAGACCATTAAAGGCTTATTAGTGCACTCAGAGCCCTGTCACCCACTTATGAACAAAAGAGGTGGGCATGGAAGCAAGGCTACAAGGTTTGGATCTGAGGTCCATCAGGAGGCAAACCTGGAGGCACATAGAATCATGGAATGGTTAGAGCGTAGAATCTTTTTAGGACAATATTGTACAAATTCTTCCTTTTTTTATGCCTTTTTTTTTTTTTTTTTGTAAATTGTAGCAAAACTGTGTTGACTGCTATTGGCTACGAGGGAAGCGGAACATAATATACATAAGGAAACCTTGAAATGTCATATCTCTTGAAATACTTTTTTTGCTTGAATAATGGTGTTAACTGTAGCTAATATTACGATTGTTTCAGGAAGACCAGTATTTGCAGTTCTCCCACAGACTTCGTAGCAGCTAGGTAGAAGTGTTTCGCTGCTGCCAGCATCATCATTTCAAGTTACCTTTAATGCTGACTTTGCAAATGGTTGAGGCAGCTCCAAATCATAAAATCATTAGAGTTGGAAGGCACCTTAAAGATCATTGAGTTCCAAGCCCCCTGCCATGAGCAGGGACACGTCCCACTAGAGCACGTTGCTCAAAGCCCCATCCAGCCTGGCCTTGAACACTTCCAGGGATGGAATATCTATGGTGTACTTCAGACAGGGACTGAAGTGCCAAGGCACAGCTGAAATGGGCTTCTGTTGTGAGCAACAATCTTTACTTGTGTGTTTCACGTAATTTCTTGCTGATTAACATTAATTTTTTGTTGTTGATTCAGGTATTGACAAAAAACAAAGTAACAAACTATGAAACAGACACTTGGACCCTTTCCCTACACTCAGCTCCAGTCTAAAAACTTTCCTCTGCTTCCTAGTTTCAGCTTTCTTGTTGTTCTCAATACTTCCCAGTCCCTTCATTGAAGGAGCAGAAATGCTAGAGGTTGGGCTTGGTGTATAACTGTCTGCCAATAGTATTACCTATCTGCATGGTGTTTCTATCTGCCAGTGGCTGCTGCTCATTTTTTTTCTGTGCTCTAGTCTGCTCCATGGGCTGCAGTCCCTTTGGGATGTCACTGCCCTGGCGTGGGTTGCCTGTTGCTGCAGTCCCACAGAGGTGCACCCTCTGGCACGGAGCACCTCTTCCCAGGAGCATGCCTTTGGATGTGCTCTCAAGAATATCTTCTTCCACATGTTTTCTGTGTTTTGTTTCTCCAAACACATTTCTCACATTTCTTCTGCCACCCTTTCTTAATTATGCTTGAACAGAGCTGCCATATGCTTCTCTGACTGTCTGAACATTTGGCATACAATGAGTTCTTTTTGTCCATTATAGGGCCAGCTGCAACTGGCTGTCACTGGCTAAGGGCAGTTCATGTCTTCCTCTCACAAGGACCATCCTTAGTACCAAAATGGTGTCAGTGCCCAAAACAGGCTCCTGAGCCCATGCACAGATGGTGTGAGGGAAAGATTCTGGTGAGGCTGGTCATGTTGTCAGGGTCCTAACATTGGCTGTTTTCAGTCCTGGGACTTCAATAACTGGTAGTATTTTCTATATATTCTATATATTTATTATCTCTCAGTGGATTTCTTCCATGGTTTTGTCTTCCTTTAAAATCATGTAATTTTTTTTCATCTCCAGCATAGTAAAAACTATGAGGTCCATGATTCAGCTACCCATTTACTGTCAGCTACCTCTATGTGTGGTTTTTTAACTGCTTTCTACTAACTTCTTTTAATACCCTTAAGTTCCTGTGTCAGAAGATTACTGAATAGTCAATCTCTGTCTTTCTGTACATATCATCTGGGACTTCAGAAACCTCTGGTTTTCAGAACATCATTCTTCTCTAGGAGTTTACCTACCTGGGCTTAGGCACATCTGAAGCCTTTATCAGAGATTCTATCTTAAATAATTCTATCTGTGTTTCTATCTTAAAATGCCTCTGCAATTTCATCAAATAAAATTTGTTTTTTTTCTTTAAAATTACTGGGTTCCAAACACAGTGCCACTGGTCTACATTTTCAGTATATCAACCAGAGTCATCTCCTTGCACAAAATTTAAAATAAGAACAAAAATTGGAATGTATGTTAAACTCCCAAACCTAATTTTCAAAGGATGTCTGTCTTTCAGGAGACTGGTAAACATCACTTTGTACCCCTAGTGACACCTAATGGACCAGTTTAAAACAGGAGTCAAATGCTTCTGTTTCACAGTGAGGACATTAAGTGGACTCTGTGCCTTGAAATTCTCTCTCATGTGATTTTAGGAAGCCACTTAGCATTTTAGCCTTGATTCTCTCCATTTGTTTTCTTTAAAATAATCGTCAAGCCAAACGCCAATTATGCAAGCCAATAGTGGTTTTTTTTTCTTCATGTTACATAATAAATACTTCCATAATAAATGTTCATAGTTTTATTTTTATTGT
The DNA here is from genome assembly GCA_013398155.1 of Pedionomus torquatus. Taxonomy (NCBI): domain Eukaryota; kingdom Metazoa; phylum Chordata; class Aves; order Charadriiformes; family Pedionomidae; genus Pedionomus; species Pedionomus torquatus. Next base: position 91,031 of record VZRU01004958.1, on the reverse strand, counting down.
ACTTAGAAATTGCAGAGTGACAGACATGCTTATTTCACTTTAATAGCAGTTTTATAATTGTTTACTAACCTTATACACTCTGCTTTTTAGGATAATATTGTACAAATTCTTCCTTTTTTTATGCCTTTTTTTTTAATTGTAGAAAAACTGTGTTGACTGCTATTGGCTATGAGGGAAGCAGAACATAATATACATAAGGAAACCTTGAAATGTCATATCTCTTGAAATACTTTTTTTGCTTGAATACTGGTGTTAATTGTAGCTAATCTTACGATTGTTTCAGGAAGACCAGTATTTGCAGTTCTCCCACAGACTTCGTAGCAGCTAGGTAGAAGTGTTTCGCTGCTGCCAGCATCATCATTTCAAGTTACATTTAATGCTGACTTTGCAAATGGTTGAGGCAGCTCCAAATCATAGAATCATTAGAGTTGGAAGGCACCTTAAAGATCATTGAGTTCCAAGCCCCCTGCCATGAGCAGGGACACCTCCCACTAGAGCACGTTGCTCAAAGTCTGGCCTTGAACACTTCCAGGGATGGGGCATCCACAACTTCTCTGGGCAACCTCTTCCAGTACCTCACCGCCCTCACAGTAAATATTTTTTTCCTAATATCTAATCTAAATCTCCCCTCCCCAATTTAAAACCCTCAACCCTTGTTCTATCACTGCACTTCTTGACAAATTGTCCCTCTCCAGCTCTCCTGTAGCTCCCTTCAGATACTGAAAGGCTGATATAAGGTCTCCCAGGAGCCTTCTCTTCTCCAGGCTGAACAGCCCCAGCTATGTGTGTCTTTTTTAATCACTTTTTAATTATTGATATTGTAATTTATGTTTCTGTATATGTGTCCCAGTAGAAGGGAGGTCACTTAATTCAGCAATTAACGTTAACAATCTCTGTACTTGGATAAACTGTAACTAAAGAACCTTCCCACTACATGCTGTGAAACAGGAAACAGCATCTCTAGAGAACTATCACGTCGAGAGCCAGTAAGAAAGATCTTGTATGATTCTTGTGGGTATTAGGTTGATAGTTGGACTTGATGATCTTAAAAGTCCCTTCCAACCCAGACAAGTCTATGATTCTATAACAGAGCTGAAAGAGTCCACCTTTTAAAATGAACACTCTGTTCATGTTTTTGAAGCTATCACTCTTAGACATCACCTTGATATATTTACTAACAATGCTTAGAAGAAATCTTTTAAAACTATCTGGAAATATCTGGAAAATCTGGAAATGACAAATTCAAAGATTTTAGTTATTTGGTATGCTATTTGGAGATAAGCTCAAGGAAGGTAATAATAGGTGCTGTAGGGTTTACCTTGCTTAAGCTTAAAATTTAAAAAAAAAGGCGCATTCTTAAATTGTTAAGTACATTCTAATTTTGAAAAGAAGATCTAAATCCTAGTCTTAACAACTTCTGTCAATAATCATTACCTAATGTGTCATGTTTCAGGTTGCATAGCGTGGTAACCCAGAATAGGTAATGGTGTGTTTAGTTTGCAATGCTTTTATTAGAATAAATAGAAGAACCACCAATTAACATTCATAAAATCAGTGATATATCACTGAAATGAAGGTGAGAAATTACATCAGTTAGGAAGATATTGTCTTTGGAGATGATGATTTATGAAGAGATGGCAGACTTTCTATATAGTTTCTCAGATCAAGAGACGCAGCCTTACAGTACATGCAGCACAAAAAAGCCCAGAGGCCTTTCTGGAAGAAGAATGCTTTGCTGAAGTTTAGAATTTTATCTGCAAATATTAGAGGTGTCAATTCAAGGATGGTGGCCCAGTGAGTTCAACAGAAAGGATTATTCAGATTATTTTGAAAGTTGTATTTATTTCACAGAACTTCCATAGAGAAACCAGATTCTCAATAGCAGTGTCAGGATTTCTCACAAAAATCATAACACTGGCCATGTATTCAAGGTATTCAGTAGTGATGGGAAATATTCCTAAACTACCTCTTGAAAATCTCATTCAATCCTGAATATAAATCTTGAATGCAAGTTGTGTGAGCAGAAATACCTGCACCTAAAGATCAGAAAAGTCATAATGCGTGCTTCTTCAGGAATATCTCTCTACATACTGAAGACTTTTCCCTTGGAGAATATATCGAAGAGATGAGATTATGCTACAGCATTACAGTAAGGGCGGGGTCTGTTTCTGAGCGAAAAGAAAGCATTCTTTCCAACTCTTTTTCTCCTTAGGGGGAACAATATTTACCAAGGAAGAGGATGCTGTTTGTTGGGTTGTGTTTGACAAAGAAAAAGAAAGGGTGGTCAGCCCTAAACTCTTCCAACTCAGAGGAATCTTTGATGTCTCCCATCACCTCTGCTGAGCCTGCCATCTCAGTGCCCTCTTCATTGACTTCCATGTGCGCCTCATGGATGGCCTCAGATATCTTCAGGGTCTTTGCTGAGGAAATGCCAGACAGATTGGCCGAAGGGCTGAACAGGTCGGTCATACCCAAGGCCATGAGGACAGATGTGAGGTTATATTTTTCCTGAATCTTCATGCGTGGGAGGTACACTTTCACTCTCTTCTTTTGCATCACATTAGGGCTGGTCCACTCTGTAAGTTTTTCAAAGCTGATTTTCTTCTCAAGCTGCAAAGAGAAGTAGGGAATGAAACGCCTGAGACAAGAGTGCAATGGCTGTACTAGGCTGTGTTTAATTTGTGTTTAATATTTTTAATATTTCTTTCCATTTACTTTGTGTACACAAAAGAACTGATACTTAATCTGAAATGTATTTGTTTTTCCTGTATGCTTCCTTCTTACTACAGATGATATCTATCTTGCTGAAGTTCTCCATGCCTTTGTCATCTGCAAATTTCTTCAGCAGATCAAGGTGCTTCTTTTGAAAATACAGTTCTTGAAAACATCAAATCAAATTGGTCCTGGTACATATTTTATTGATCCTTTCCCTCATCTTAGTTGCTTTCTAATGCTACTTTTCCCATTTTCCATTTAATCAGCTCTTGGAATACTTTCCTCGTAATTTGCTTTTTTATTTCCCCTTGGATGAACTTTTCTGTTTTAGCAAACCTGAGTGTTGCCCTGGAACATTGAAATCACTTGAAATGAAAAATTATCCTGCTAGCGTATCTGTTTCTGGCTCATGATGGAGATTGGTGCATATAGCAAGATCCTCTTCTGCAGAGCTAAGGCACCACTGTGCTCCTGTACCTTCAGTTTTCTAGACTGAGTCCAGGGCTTTCCTAAGAAGCCACTCTCTGCCTAAGCTCCTGGGAGGCACTGGGAGGCTCTTGTGCTCCCCTGCCTGCCCAGCACAGCTGTGGTGTGGGCAGCTGTAATGTACATGGACAGCAAAAGGTCTGACAGTAGCCAAGTCCCTCTGAAATGATAACTCCTCTGCTTCCCTTGCCAGGTCCATACCTGCTCCAGGCCGGAGATGTCATCAGGCAACAGCACCAACATGCTCAGCTGCCCGCTGGCGTACGGAAGCTCCAGGACCTTCAGTTTCTCTGCAGCCACCACTGCCACTTTGAAGGTACTGTTTTGATGCATCATTTGCACGGGTCTGCTTTCTTGCTGCAAAAACAGAAATATGAGACAACATGACGGGGGAGCAATTTTTTCATTAAGCAGGCAAATGTACAAGCCCTATGAAAGGGACAGAACTCAACCTTCAAGCATGTTGGCCTTTGAAGAAAAGCTGTATTCTTGTTTTCCTCGCTTGCTGGCACGTCATGGAAGCCTGGTCAAACACCTCTTGTGTTACACTCCTTATTGTGTAACATTCAGACTGCTGGCTGTGTGAGCCAACAGCCATCCTGGCCAGAACCTGTGCCCCTGCCCTCCTACCCCTGTGCCCTCCTACCTCTGTCACATTGAAGGGCATTTCCTGAGTGTCGTCTTCTTTAAACGCTGTCTTCCACATCCCTTTGAAGTTAATGGCACTGACAAGGACCAGCGCAGTATTGAGATCAACAGAGCCCGACACAAGGATATCTTGGATCTGTCCTTTAAGAAAGAATCAGGACAGAGAGTGGTAAGATAGACCTCCTCTGGTGTGCACAAATGCCTGTTGTCAAAGTCACAGAGGTAAAGGGTAACACTTTGTGGGTTTTCTTTTTCATAGCAATAAGAAACATGCTCTTGCTTGACCCACTTTCTCCTGTATGGGAAGTGGAAGACAAGGTAGAGATTAAGTAGGTAGGGGAAAATATCTGCTACTCATTTTTCAGTCTTTACCATTTGTTTCTTTCTCCACCCAGGAATTAATGAGCTGCCTTGCTTCCTCTGTAGCTGTTTTGAAGTTAACTTCTTCCAGTCCTGCTTTGTAGAATTTCTTTGCACACTTTAAGTACTCCTGTAAGGAGAAGGATTGCAGCTGTCAGACTGATGCAAACTTGAAATGTATGGATGTGAAATGCAAGACTGTGAAATGAAGCAGCATGTTTAAAAGAGCAGTGAACTTTTACCCTTCTGTTTGAGCATGTCAGTCACAGCTGTCTTCCTATAACTGAACCTTAAAGCTGGACAAGACTATTTCACATATTTAGGTCTCGCAATTTTTTCAGATAGGATTCTAAGTTGAAATTTCAAAGTATTTTCTATGTTTTACCAACACACCTTCAGTTTAACAAGCATTTTTAAGGACAGACAATGTTTGCTTCATTCGCTTTGCACCTACTTCTTATTTTGAATACTGTATTCTCACATTCTTAAATTTCTAGACCAAAGCTTCCTTTCATTGGGAAGATTTGATGTTTGGCTTTGAAAAAATCCAAATTTGACAATTTAAATCTTTTTGCTCTCATGTTATAAAATGTATTTAATTTCCCTTAAAAGTTACATTTTTCATTAAAAGCCATTTTCTAGCAAATGGACGGTAGTCTTGATCACTCCCTGTGACTTGCGGTGTGGGCACATTTGATACCATTGTACTTTTTGCCTGACTTCCACCTAACAGTCGCAGAAGGGTTTAAACTCATTCTGAACCAGTTCCCCCATGCTTCATAACCACCCCTTCACCAACAGACTATGGGTTACAGTTGACGGTGCTTCTCTAGGGTAGAGTCCCAGGGGCCTTTATGGGGAGTCTCGCTGAAGTTGGGTTACAGTACTACTCACTGGAAGAACGGGGTATGTTTTTTCAATGTAGAGTCTGTCAGCCATCTTGAGTGAGTATGTAGCGTTTGGCACGGTGATGTCTGAGAGAAGATTCTTGAATGAATTGTGGAGGTATTCAGAAGTGCCACACTGACATGATGACATGAAAATAAGAAGATACATTGCATTAGCTTCTTCTTGTCTAGGAAATAAGACCCAAAGGGATTATCCCTATCAGTAAGTGTCATGCTGCAGTTGAGTCCTCTCCCACAGACATAGGGCTGTCACCTTTGGGACAGCAGGTGCTGTGGTGGTGGTGCATTGAACTGACCAATTCATCCTGCTCAAGATAAGTCCCCTGAAAATAGTGCAGTTGTGTTCCCGTCACTGGGACTTCTGGGTTTTTCTCTGCCCAGCATCTTCCTGAGCTGGTTTGGAGTCTCCCAGCTGCAAGTCTGACTGCTGTACCTTGGCTCCAGGTGCTGAGTCCCTTTCACATGCTGGTCCCAGCAACACTTGCCCAGGAAGGCACCCTGATGCCCAAAGAATGCAGCCCTGCACTGTCACTTGTTCTGGTGCAAGATGTGCCACCTGCCTTCTTTCCCTGGTTTTTTAACAAATAGATGAGTTTCACCCTCCCTCCCTCTCTCCCTCCCTCCCTCCACAAACCTTCTTGGTTTAATAGTGTTTCCACAGTTTTTGACAGGGTCTGAAAGTGCCAGAAGGAGAGGCAGAACAGTTATAGTTTTGTTCTGAGGTGAAAAAAAAGACAGAAAGGGAGATCAAGTTATTTCTCTACCTGGGAATCATTAGTGTCTCCAACTCCTGTAATGTTATCGAAGTGAAGAACCTGCAAGAGAAAATGCCAGAAATTACAAACATGTTCAAAAATTTGAATTTGAGATTTACACACAATGCTTGAGGTGAAGCTGTTGGCTCAGGAAAAAGAGGCGCTAGCTGAGAATATGGATGAACTAAAAATTTACAAGTGAATTTGCAATTGGTTTATACCCTCTGTGGCCTTCTGAGAAACTGTAAATACTTCTCTTTACTTAGATAATATTTTTTCTAGTGAATGCCTAGAAGTTAACTGAGTTACATATTATATACTGCTAATAATGTTCTTTCTTCCTCTCTTCCTGCAATTTACCTTTTCTGTATATTAAAGAAAAAAAAAAGCCACATTATCTGGAAGATGTCAGAATTTAGAAAACAATCATCTAATAATATTTGCTGACTAGCAATCCATTTTGTTATTGTCCTTGAGATATTTATATTTTTCTTTTCTAAGGCAAAACTAACTGCCTCTTATAGAAAAAATATACATCTTTGCTGTTTTCTCTCAATAATTCTCAGTACAGTTCTTAATTTTGTGACTTTGGATTATTTCTGGTGCATTAAAACAGGCAAGAACCTCATCAGTGGATAATATGTTTCAGTGACATTACTTAGAAGAAAGCACAAGCACAAGTGGAGGTCACTTTACACCCATGTAAGTTACTTACCTTCTCCATCTGAGATTGAGTGTTACCTCTTGCTCCCAGATAGACCATGGCCAGGGCTGAAATGACGCTAATGGAGGAATAGAAGACGTTGTTGTTGGCATGGTGGACTTTCAGCTCTCTGAATACATCAAAACAAAATTCTGCATTTGCTGCAGTGATGGAGCCCATTGTGAAATCAGCGTTATCTAAAGCAAACAGAAAGAGTTCTGACTTATTGTCATTAAATATATTAATTTATGCAAGAAAGTCAGTGCACATGAACCTGTGAACAGGGCTTTTTCAGCAAACAGAATCCCTTGATGTGGATTTGAAAGACAGACATGCTTGTAGATACATGAGCAACTGAAAGGCTGGAGACCTACCAGTTATGCATATGCTGGTGATTCTTTTGTTTGAGACTTGAGTTCTCTTTCTCTGTACATGTATACCACATTGAAAATATTGCAAAGAATATTAGTTACATTGAAAGAAGCTCACTAATAGTCTTCTTTCATATTTTAAGGAAGAAAGCACAGATGGGTTTGTTCTCAGAATCTTCATTATTTTGAGACTCAAAACAAGTTATTCACTGTAGTTTTTAACACCACTTTCAAGAGGAGTTAGGGAATCAGCCCTCCATGATTCAAACTACAGTTAATTCCAGTATACAATGTTCAAGTCTGAAGCAGCAGCATATGTTTTGCTAGATTTAGTCTAATTTCAGCCTACCATAAACAGAAGCTAGGTTCTTACACTACCAACATTATCAGAGGTCTGAAAAGTTAGCTGTGTTACCCTCATTTTTTGTAAATAGGACAATGAAGGCACGACAGTGGAGACTGCAAAAGATTTACCAAATTTATTCAATATATAACAGTTATCTGTAACTAGTACATGTTCCATTCATTGTTGAGTCAATTCTGTTTTAAGTGTTCGTTAATACTTATAACCTTTTGGATAAAATCCACAACTTTTTAATAAGACCACATTTTTTAGCCTTGTGTTTTATTTGCAGAGATCTTCACATCTTCAATATTTAAATATTTTTTGTGACATTCTTTTAAATTTTTCCCCAAAGTTTCAGCACCTATCATTTCATCTAACACTGAAGGGAAGGATTCCTTATTGAAGAAGACAACATTGAGTGGGAAATACAGTACTGTAAAATCTAATGCAGCAGTATGGTGTTTATATATAACTTCCCGCATGTTGAGACAAGCAGAGGGAACCTTGCTAAGGTGGAATTTCCCCTTTTGCATCTACCTAGACCTTGGGAATCTTCGAACAGTGCAAACTTTGCTAGAGAGCAAAATAATCCAGGATACTCTGCAGCATGTGTCACAATCCCTATGGAATCAAGGCATGCATGTGACAGTCATCTCTTAACATGTAATAATTTAAACAACAGTGCCTCTAGCTGTGTCCATGCTAGAACGGATGCTCAATCTCTTTCTAAATTGAACTACTTATATAGGTGATATAAAGTAGATTTTTCTTTATTGTTAGAAATAATTTAGATAGAAATAATTAGAAAATGTAACTATTAAAGATAACACAGAGCTGCAGTATGCTGAGGTCACCTGAACATGCTGCCTTCCTTAATTCCATTCAGAGAATATCTTCCATAAACCCTGTATAAAACTTTAATTGCATCCTCTTGAATTTCAACAAATTCACTTTTAAGTCTAAATGAAAATATGAAGGGATAGAAGAAGAAGGAAGAAAGACTGACACAACATAACACCTGTTTGATATGGAATAGTCAGTAAACAAAGCTTTAGTTCATACAAACAAATACTTTATGAATGGCAGAATATGAAAGAGTAAAATGCTCTTAATGCCTGTGAAGGTGGGATGAGGTTTCTTCAGAAGGCATCCTTTAGTCATTTGTTTATTCAGCTGATATTGAAGGTCATAAACATGCGTTTTCATCAATCTTTTTTAAGTTTTGTAAGAGATTTTTTGTTTTTAAATAGCACATTTAAACTTAAGTCATAATCAAAAGAAATGCTTACCTTATCAGATTCACTGTGAATAATAGTGTGAGTAATAGTGCAGCTTCTCAGCAGACTTGCTGAACTCCTTGAAATATATCTTGTGTAATTTTGTGACACACCCCACCCTGCCTGTTTTTTGTTTACTAAATAAAGTGATAAATGGAGCTCAGTGTCAGACATGCACTTTTACTTGGAATAAGTCCATTGTTTAAAAAAAAAAAAAAGCCTAAATGAGACTATTTTACCTCAGATCTCCAGAGTGGAAGATTCATTCATCATAGGATGTGAAACCTTGCAGAAAAGCAGAAAAGAAAGGAGCATATTGAAAGAATTGAAGCAAAAATAGTGATAGAAGCTGTTCATTGGAACTTGAATAGTAAGTGTGATTTGATTATCACAGCAAATAGTGCAGCATGGCTAGTGCAAATAAAACAAAAATGTGAGAAAAATTTGACAAAATCAGCATATGCAGGAGTGTTTGCTGTGGTGTGCCCACCCTATGCTCATCACAACTTTTCTCTCTCCTGTTGGTGGCTAGACTACCAAAATCACTAGACTTTCTCCAATCCAGAATCCATAGCTCTTGCTGAGGAATGGAGATACTTCTGCTGCTAAGAAACTTCAGAAAGAACACATCCTTCAAATGCTAGTTGCCAAATTTAATAATATTAAAACAGATTATTCTGAAAAAACTTGTATGCATTTGCCTGGTGACTTACAGCCTGCCTTGTAGAAGACCACACACATAGTGTTTCAAAGGCCACAGTGCTTCATCCTAGAGCAGTCTATCTCAGGGAACTCAGACAAAGTCACAGTCTGCACAGCACATCAGTAGGAAAAAACTATCAGTGAGCAAATTGTGGGAATACAAATTAATTTCAAAAGTGGCATTTAGAGTATCTGTGTAGAGAAGAATTATAGAGCTAAAGAACGGTATGTTGGAGAAAGAGAGGTCGAGCAGAGAACAAAGATAAGAGTGTTGCTTTTAAAATTCAGACATCACGATATTTGGACTCCAGTCAGATGCTACCAGAAAAAGATTTGAAATCACTACTAAATTTTTGAAGGGTGGTTTAAGGTGAGTTGTTCTTTTCCTTCTCCACAGGTCACAGCACCAGATGCTAGGTTCAAAACGTGCCTTTTGTATATGCAGAGATCATTCTTACAGATCTTCCACAAGTAACTTCATGGCCTATCAAGTGAACAAACCAGCTGAAGAAACATTCATGGTCTGCAGGACAGTCATAATATACAATAGAAAGCATAAACCAGTCGCACAATCACATAATCTCTTTGAAATAAAAGAACGAACAGACAATGACAGAAACTACTCTGACCTCTCTAAATGCCGTGTTATTCTAAAACAGAAATCCAAAGTCAATATACAAAATGCCTCTGAAATTGTCCAGAGCAAATTATGCTTCTAGGGAGGTGGACTCCTTAACCCTTTTAGTTGTGTCTATGCAAGCAGAAAGCTTCTGAATCATTCATACCTTTCTCTGTAATAGAGTCCTTATTAGTCCCATTCAGCTGAAGATGCCAGTGAAATAATATAAAAGAGCAAAGACCTCAGTCTGGACAACCACTAGTACTTTACATGGCAGTTTGTAGCCCAGGGTGGTCTTGTACAGCCATTGCTGTGCAGGGACAATGCTGAGGGAAGGTCATTAGGCCTTACTTCACGTTTGTGACCCATCACTGCAAATCTATCGTAAAGAGAATGAGCTGTTCTCTCACAGGAGCAATACAGAAATTGTTCACCGTTGTTGAGTCCCATTTAGCTGAATATGGTACAGCCACATTGGTGGAAGGACACGTCGAATGAATGTGTCTGTACATGGTGAACACCTTTGATCACACAACTGGGAGTGCTCCCAAAACTACAGACTGCTCCTGTGGGTGCTGCACTTTCTGCCTTTTCTGCTTAAGACTGCTTTGTTTCTGTTCAAACAAGCTTTAACACTCAAATGCCATGGTCCATTGTTGTATACTTTACAGCTCAGAAGTCAAAGGATTAGCCAGTATGTTTTACCCTGTCAGTTCTGAATATGCCTTGAATCTTCTTCCTTGGCAATTAAATTAACCAGCAGTACTTTCCAACTCACTGTATGTCAACCACCTTGGCATCTGTGCACATCTGCCTGAATCGCATTTGGATCATCATAGACAGTCTGTAACTTAGTAGCTACAAATATGCCAAATAAGTCAGTATAGCTGTGTCATAATAGCTAATTTGCAGCATTAATGTTGTTAGCAATGGTTTTTAAAATACTTCTGAGTTGAATGTATTCATTAATGAAAAGATTTTTTTGTTTGTTTTGCAGGAGAGTAAGGGCAGAACAATATATACAATATATATACACAGTATATATATAATATAAAACAGGTTGCAGAAACAACACAATTATTCCACAAGTAAGTAAAAATCCTGATCATGGTCAGCTGCCAGTGAAGAATCATAAGAATGTAAGAGGTATTGCATAGTCTACTTGGCAACATTAGATCTGTCATGGGCTCTAGTGAGATTAAGCAAACCTTCCCGTAATTGAAATCCTTCCCGGGATAAAAGATCATGGATTGCCCTGTCCAGCACAACTGTGCAATGCAGTGCAAACACAAAAGGATGTGTTTTGCCACATATCCTTGTTTGAAAATGCTTGTTCCAAAAAAGAGGTCAGCTAAGGCTCTGCTGCCCTTTTCTCTGCCAGGTACTTCATTGTTGAGCCGACCCTAAACCAATAGACTCTTGAACATTTGAGCCTTTCCAAAAGGATACAAAGTCCAGGTCAGCTCACAGACCAAAACCTTTCATCTAATCACAAAAAAACAACACAGAACTCAAGATTTCATTCTCATCCATGCTGCTTCTCTTTTGCCAGTAGGAAGGAGCCTGTCCATTGTTTAATGTTTGTATTGCTCAAAGTGCCTGCCAGTGATTGTTTAGTTAGTTGCCATTGCAGACCTTGGTGCTGTAACTCTCGATGATTTCTCTCTCAGTTGTCCTTTAGGACTCTGTTCTTTCCCCAGTCTGAAGAAAATGAGGCGTCTGGTGAAAGTCCTTCAGACAGGAGTTCATAACCCACCTGGCACCTTTCTGCAGCAGTGCTATGTCAGTCTGAAGAGTCTCAAATTGTTGCCTGTAGTACTGCCTTGATCATTCACAGCCTGTGACAGAGATCTGCATACCGCAGTGTTGGCAGGGTAGATTTCTGGCAGTGAAGGCACCTTCAGAAGGATCCTATGATGTCCTTGGTCACAAGTCTCTCACACTTGCTCAGTGTACTTGCTTAGCAGTGCATACAGCGTTCAGGGGCCACTGCTACACAAGTTCTGAACCAGTGTACAGAGCAGTCCCTTTATCAGTCACCACAGCATGTGTGAAGTCCCTTATTTGTCCCTCTTAAGTCCCCAGGATCAGCCGATAGCCAGCATGAAGCTTTGGATGGTCTTACCTCACGGGGTCCTACGAAGACAGCATGGTAACCAGGCCCTGACACCCGACACACACGTGGTGCAGAACAGGTGGCTACTGGCATTGGCACAACTAGTTTACCAGCTGTGTTTTCCAGCTATTCAGGAGATGGAGAGCAGGGTCCCTCCCCACAGAAAAGATTGTTCATGGTAGTCTGTGATTAGCACTGCTTATGTCACTATGCCTGTCACTTTACCTCCCATGGCTCACTGCAAAGCAGCATACCAACTATCTTGCTTCTAGGAAAAATAACATTTTTTCTTTTACATAAAGTAGATTAAACTAATCTCTTGGTTTGTTTTAACACAGACATCCTTCCATGAAGCCTCCCTCTCCTCCAACTAGTAGTCTACTGAGATTATTAATAATATTCCTGGCATGTTTCCTGCCTGCCCTGGAGGTAAAAACTACTACGGAAAAGGAGAGAAGGAGAAATGTCCCTCCACAAAACTCCGTAACATCATGTGGACTGTGCAGAAAAGAACTGGGGGTTGACCATGGGTCAGCGATGTGTCTGTGGGGCAAAGAACATCAACAACGTCATGGGCTGCAATAGAAAAAGCACGGCCAGCAGGTAAATGGAGGTTCAGCTCTGGGCTTTCCAGTACAAAAGAGATTTGGGTAAACTGGAGCAGGATGAGACAAGAGCCATAAAACTAAGTGATTAAAGCATCTGCCATGAGAGGGGAGACTCAAAGAGATGGGATTTGTTACCCTGGAGAGGAGAAAGTGCAGGGAGGATCTTATCCATATGCATAACTTACTTGGTGGGAGGATGAAAAGAAGGTGGAAACAGGTTTTCTCCAGTGAACAAGTAAGAAGGAATGAGCACAACATGAAACAGCATAAATTCCAATTAAGCGTAAGAAAATGCATTTGTTTCCGAGAGGGAAAGTAAGCCCAAGTTGCCCAAAGTGGCTGTAGAGTCTTCATCCTTGGAAATACTTAAAACCCAGCAGGATGTGGTTCCGAGCAACCTGCTGTAGCTGACCCTGCTTGAAGGAAGGAGCTTAGAACCAGCAATTGGCAGAGATCACTTCCAGTCTCAGTTATTCTTTGATTTTGTGTTGTATGCAGAGGAAGATCTCAAGGGAGATGGAGGCAGTAAGGTTATTACATATTAATGTGCAAAGTACTATGGTGTATATGGGGCACTAGGAATGGGAGTGTATGGCAAATCCCACAGAGGAGTACTGTTTCCGTGTTGTACGGGGAATAACATCACCTCATACTGGGAGGCCCTTGGACCTCTCTTTGAGGTTTCCTGGAGATGTGTTAGTTGCACCTAAGGTGCAGAAAGTTTCAGACTTTGAAGTTTTACATGCCAAGTCCTCTGTCTGGTCTGTTAGAAAGCAGTCTGTCAGAAACAGGGTCTCAATTCTTCAGAAAACAAAAATACCAGAAGTTTTTGGAAGGCTACAACAAAAATGCCAGTAGCAACAAGGAGGTTTCCAAGGTTTATTTACTTTTGTCTTTTTTTCAAATAAAAACTTTTGGAGCATTTTAATATTGTTAACATTTTTGCCATTTCTTTTTTAGAGCAAATACACTCTGTTGCCTATTGGCATGAGAACCAGAACCATGCCTGGGAAATGGAACCTGCCAGTTGAAAGCACAGAGGTGCTCAGGCAGAGCACAGATCCCAGCTGTGCTCCTGGAGCACCTGCAGCTTTCCACTGCCTACTTGCTCAATGGATGAGGGAACTGAGGGGCTTGGCCACAGAGCCCATCTTTCTGGGACACAGGAAGGGCTGATCCTCTCAAATCTCCCCATTGATTTGGATTGCTTAGAGGTCGCAGCAAATTCATCATCCCATCAGCCAGGTCTGCCATCCCCTTCATGGAGAATACTTTTCTACTGCCTTTTAAGTATTGTGCTTCCTACCTGGGCTGTAGTGGCCAGAGCCAGGTCCTAGCCATTGGTACTTCGTTGCAGGTTTGGTTCAGTATTGCTGAATTTGCACTCTTTGCTGTCTTCCGTTTTCCCTTTTGAGAAAGGGGAAGCTTTGTACTTGCTTGTGAGTCTTATGGCTTCTTTGCTTTTTTCCCATTCCTTCTTTTTGACCTTTATTGTTGTTCAGGAAACAACATTGGTCACTGAGGCGTATCTCTCTACTTCAAGCACTTTCCAGTTTAGTAATCATAGGAAGGCTTTTAAATTTAACAAACTGGATGAGCTGCTTCTGGCTACAGGATATACAAAAGGTGAATAAACTGCTTATGATAAACCTCGGGATGTTGAAATTATGCATCTCTTGGAACTGTTCATATAATTGCCTTCATTTTTAAAGAACAAAAAGTAAAGTATACTCGGTAAAGTAGCTGGTTTTACCACTGAAAAGCAGCTGAGTGTATCACAAATATTCTGGTGAATATTCAAATAATGTGAATGTCGGACCTGTAGCACCAGCTGCTTTCTTCTACAGATCTGCTTTTATCATACCGTTCTATATACTAATGTGGGAATAGCCAATATTAACAAGAGAGTTCCTCCTGTCAGGTCTCTCAGTGGGGAAATGCTTTGCCCAACAGTTGTTGGTCTGCTATGGTTTTTGAATTACATGATTTTCAAATTATTTCATCGTTTAAAATGGCAGAACTGCTGGAATAGTTCTTCCTTGAATTATTTACCAGACTTATTTGTCAGTACAAATGTATTGGAATTGTATTGAAAAATACATAAGAATAAATTAGTATTCCATTGAGCTATTTCTTTGTAATCTGTATTACAAAGAGGAATCAAACTCAAGATGTGTGCATCTTTGCATTTCATAAATGCCTAGGAAACTTTATGTTATTCATTCATTCTAAAAACTAAATCCCATTTTACTCACAACAGTTACCAATCTAATGATATTTTGAAGGGTTTGCCATCCAGACAATTAATATAATTCTCATGACAAGTATTTGAAATAATCTTTTATTATGTTAACAAAAGAACCTAATCAATTGTATGCATCAAAATCAATAATGTATGATTAGAATGAGAACAGGACATAGTATTGAGACAATATATCCATATTTGCAGGTGGCAATGGACACATAGAAAGAAAAAAGACAGAGAATAGTAGGATTCCCATATATTTCTTAAAAACAAAGATATGTAGCCTTTAAATACCATAGGAACAAAGAAGCCCAGCCACATTCGTGGAAGAATAATGTATTTGAGTTTTGAACTTCACCTGAGGGCTTTCCAGGGACTAATTAAAGTTTACTTGCTAAACAAGTTCAATGGAGGCATGGATTATCTTGAAAGTTTTTTGTTTGTTTGTTTTTTGGTGTTTTTTGTTGGGTTTTGGGTTTGTTTGTTTGTTTTTTTCACAAAATTCCCATGGACAATCAGATTCTTTAATACCAATTGCAGGATTTTTCTCAAAACCAAAATGGTCTCAAATTTGAAGTGTATTCTAATGTCCTAAACAAGAATTTAGACAGCTCTTTTGCTTGGCTGTTGTCACTGAGTTCTGGATTGTCTGGGTCATCCAGATACCCATGTTCCAGGTTTTGAATCTGCACTCTGTGAGAAGGCATAACTTCAACCACACAAAGTTTGATCTCTTTGCACTCTGAAGTGGGAGACTTTCTATGACTCTGGAAAACTTCTGCAAAGAATTCAGAATTGTGGGAGGAGCTCATGGTGATAGGACAGTTCTGGTGACAGTGGACACATGCACCATTTCCTAATGGCAAAGTAATACAAATTGAAATTTACATATGCACCAATCAATAATGCGCATAGTAGAATCTTATCCACAAGCAGCTCCTCCAGACTGGAGATCTCAAAACCCGTGCTTCAGGAAAAAACATGATTTTGTCAGCAGGATGCTACTGGGGAATGGGATGAGCACGGCCCGTGGCTTTCTATGTAATGGACTCCCAAAGACTTGGAGTCATGCCTGTAACTTCTTCCTCAAGTGAAAATCACTCAACCCCTTCTTGGCTGGTGGGTGCCTCTATTCTCTGTTGGCTCAGTCTTTGCTCAGCTCAAGCAATCTTCAAACCAGTATGAGAAGGGAAAGGAGCAAACATGCTTGCTGCTGTTTCCTCACCTGCAGGTATGTCTTTGCTATAGAAGCTTCCCAAATGGGAATTTCTTAGATTAGCCTTTCCACTTGGAGAATATATTGAAGAGATGAGATTATGCTACAGCATTACAGTAAGGGCGGGGTCTGTTTCTGAGCAAAAAGAAAGGAAGCATTCTTTCCAACTCTTTTTCTCCTTAGGGGGAACAATATTTACCAAGGAAGAGGATGCTGTTTGTTGGGTTGTGTTTGACGAAGAAAAAGAAAGGGTGGTCAGCCCTAAACTCTTCCAACTCAGAGGAATCTTTGATGTCTCCCATCACCTCTGCTGAGCCTGCCATCTCAGTGCCCTCTTCATTGACTTCCATGTGCGCCTCATGGATGGCCTCAGATATCTTCAGGGTCTTTGCTGAGGAAATGCCAGACAGATTGGCCGAAGGGCTGAACAGGTCGGTCATACCCAAGGCCATGAGGACAGATGTGAGGTTATATTTTTCCTGAATCTTCATGCGTGGGAGGTACACTTTCACTCTCTTCTTTTGCATCACATTAGGGCTGGTCCACTCTGTAAGTTTTTCAAAGCTGATTTTCTTCTCAAGCTGCAAAGAGAGGCAGGGAATGAAATGCTTGGTGTGCAAATACAGTTCTTACCATTCATTTTAAACATAGCTATTCTAAATAGAACAGAATGGTTCCTAAGGTGTGTTCTATCAATGCCCTTCTTGTAGTTTATTATTTGCCTCTCCAGTACTGCTTCTGTCACTGTCCTTTTATTAAGTTTCTTTACCTACCTGACATGTCCCCTTCTGTCCAGCTCATCTTGTGTCTCATGGGACACATTTCATAGCCCAACAGCTTCATAGTCTAGCAAATTAGTCGTCTTGTGAAAGAGATTGCAAAAAAAAAAAAGCCATGAAAGTTTACCTAAAGTTGATAGTACCTAACAAATGCAACCTCTTGTACAGACAGAGAGTTTGATATCACCTTGGTAACTTTATTTTAAATGTTTGGCATAAATTTTTTGCTACTTCTTTCAGAAGTCCTGCATGAAGATAATTCAATCCACCTGAATGAAGCAAATTAATGGTTTGAGTTTTGTTTCCTCACTGCATCAATCCATTTTTATTTCCCCTTTACTGTTAGCATCCCAATTCACTCAGTTGTTTAGCTTCATTTTCTTCCAAAGCCAAGACAAAAGTTTCATTTAATTTTATACAGTCATTAGATTATATTTGTATTCTTGCCTAACAGTGTACTAGTCCCACCTCTCTTTTCTTTTTTTTTTTTTTTTTACGCTAAAGGACAAACCCATTTTTTTAAACTAGCTTTTCATTCATTTCCAGGAAATCTCACTCAACTTGACTTAAAGCAGTTTTGATTTTGATGCTTTCTTTTATTTTCTATGCTCTTCTCATTTTCTGTCCTTGTATATTCACAGATTCTTTCTGCTGTTGCTGTTCATTCCATTAGACACAAGTCTCTTCTGTTTTCTTTGTCTGATGCGTAATATTAAAATGTTTTCCATGCATTTCCTTTCCATCTACAAAACTTAAATCTTTGAAGTCTGAACAGGAGAAGTTTTATAGATCAGTTAGTTTAGCTTGATTGGTATCACCATCTCAAAATGAAGAATATTTTATGAAGAACATGCTTTATCTAACTTTGTTTTTCATTCCATGAAAACATAATCAGAGCAATTTTTGAAAGCAGACAATTTATGATGTTTAGTAATGATTTTGTGAAAAAAAAAATCAGTAGTGATGGCTGCAAAGAATGCCTAATTCTCATCAGGTTTAGCAACATTTTCTACACATTTTATATGGGTGGATGGGTGAAATTACCTCCCATTAAAAAAAGAAATATCTGCCCATACACACGTCCTCTTCTGCAGGGCTAAGGCAGCACTATGGTCCTGTACGTTCAGTTTTATTAGACTGAGTCCAGGGCTCACCTAAGAGGCCTCTTTCTGCCTAAGCTCCTGGTAGGCACTGGGAGGCTCTTGTGCTCCCCTGCCTGCCCAGCACAGCTGTGGTGTGGGCAGCTGTAATGTACATGGACAGCAAAAGGTCTGACAGTAGCCAAGTCCCTCTGAAATGATAACTCCTCTGCTTCCCTTGCCAGGTCCATACCTGCTCCAGGCCGGAGATGTCATCAGGCAACAGCACCAACATGCTCAGCTGCCCGCTGGCGTACGGAAGCTCCAGGACCTTCAGTTTCTCTGCAGCCACCACTGCCACTTTGAAGGTACTGTTTTGATGCATCATTTGCACGGGTCTGCTTTCTTGCTGCAAAACCAGAAACGTAAGACAACATGACTGGGGAGCAATTCTTTTCTTTAAGCATGAATGTACAAATGTACAAGCCCTGTGAAAGGGACAGAACTCAACCTTCAAGCATGTTGGCCTTTGAAGAAGAGCTGTGTTTACATTTTCCTTTCCTGTCTGTTCATGCTCAGACACAGCTCTTGCAAACCTGACAGCAAGGGGCCCAGCTAAATCACCTGGCCAACAACCACAGCGTGTTGTATGGGTATGAGCCAGCCGGCAAGCTCTGCGAACCAGCAGCCTGGCTTCCTGGCCAGAGGCTGTGCAGCTGTGCCTGTGCCTCCCTACCTTTGTCACGCTGAAGGGCATTTTGTGAGTGTCTTCTTCTTTAAACGCTGTCTTCCACTTCCCTTTGAAGTAAATGGCACTCACAAGGACCAGCGCAGTATTGAGATCAACAGAGCCCGACACAAGGATATCTTGGATCTGTCCTTTAAGGAATAAGCAGGGCAGACAGTGATAAGTTTCATAGCAGTAGTCTTGCATTTTAGAGGTCAATCGACATGTTGCTGCTTGACTTGACTTCTACTCCTTCAAAGGTCTACCCTGCGGAATTCAGGGTATGAGGATGATTTAATACAGAATGACTGGAACCTGGCCAGGCATTTCTGCAAAAGACAGGAAGATTGAAGAGTGCTAGACACTCCCGGGAAATTTTCTAACCAATGCTTGGAAAAAATCTATGTAGAAAAGAAGGAACAGGAGAGGGAAGCAGCAATATGGAATTTCTGTTTCTCACTGTGCTTCTTTCTCATGCTTCACTCTTGGTTTTCCTCCCACCTTAGTCACCAGCAGCCTAGTACATATATTGCTTTCTCCCCTGAAAATGCACTTACCGATCCAGCACATCCTTGTAAAATTAAGCAATATTTTAGAGATAGCGGGACTAATCTTGCATGAGTTAAGCTTCTCAGCCACAAAAAATATGCATAAAGTGTGCATATCCTGGCACCTCTGCCTTTGTCAGATATGTTTAAAGTACACTGGCACTGCCACACAGGCACAAAAGTCATCCCTTTCCATAGGGAAAAGCAGAAATATCCATTAGTGAAATATCCACTAATGGGGACATGAGGAAGAAATTTCTCCTCTAGTGTTCAGTCTTTCCAGAAGTTATTCAAATACAGCTGCAAGAAGGAAATATATTTCAAGATCTTGTATGACCTTACCATTCGTCTGATTTTCCACCCAGGAATTAATGAGTTTTCTGGCTTGATTTGATGCTGTTTTGAAGTTGACCATTTCCAGACCTGCTCTGTACAGTTTCTTCACACATTTTAAGTAAATCTATAAAGACAGCAATTGTATCCACCAAACTAGTCATTCTTTCAAAACAGTTCAGAAGGTGAAATAAAATATAGCTAAAAAGATTTTTATAGTGGTGCCATGGGAGGCTGTTCTCATTCGTTACTTCCTGGAAGATTCTGCTAAAACTTGCCAGAAAAATTATTCTGATCCATGACATTTTCAGATCTGACATTTCTATTGCTTGACTAGTTTATATTAGAAATCTTGAAATATTTTCTAGAAGAAAGTCTAATCCAAAAACATTGTTTCAGGTTCATTTTAGAGTACTTCATTATCATTATGTCCACTCTTGTTTTTTAAAGCATTTTTCATTACTTTTAAAGATAATAAGTTTCTTTGATTTAGAATATTTGTATGTTTTGTTTTGAAAATGTAAAATGAAAGATTTTGTCACTTTCAAAAGTTGTTTTCGAGGTGGGGTTTTCAAGTGAAGAAATGTGTTGAAGTCAAATTATTTCCTGAAAAAAACCAAACAACCTATTAAAATGAAAAGGCTTTGGGGGAGCAAGTAGGGAGAGGGGAGAATTACATTACCAAATAGTTTTGTTTATTACTCTGTTCATTTTTAAACAGGGCCGTCTCTTTACCTGGAATTGCTTTTAATTCAGGCTATTGTCAGGGCTGTGGCAAAGGGAAGTCATGGAAGCTCACACCAGCGGGGACCACTCAATTAACAGATCACCTGCTTTCCAGTAGGTGAGTGGGCAGGCCAGTCCTCCTGGATTACAGGTTTAGCAAGAAATCACTCTAAGGTACAACTCACCGGTAGGATCGGACATGTCTTTTCAGCGTAGAGTCTGTTGGCAATGTGGAGTGAAGAATTGGCTTTTGGTGCAGTGATATCAGAGAGGAGTTCTTTAAAAAGTAAGTGGATACTCGTAGACTTGCCACACTGAATTGTTGATAAGAAGATATAAGGTATAGCTGTTAGCTTGTTTAACTAGAAAGAGAATTATTTATTATATACAAATAACATGGAAAAATAGTGTTTGGACATTTGAAAATGAACATGTACTAGAGTCTAAAAGCTCCATGGCAGAGATGTTCAATATAAGCAACTAATGATGTGCAAATAAAGTATAACGTAATTCCATTCATTTTAGGTAATAAAAAGGAAGGAACCTCAGTGCTGAGTCTGAAATCATATGGCTCAGGAGTGAGGAGACAAAAATAAAAATTCAGGTGTCAATGATTACAATTGGTGAGTTGTAATAGACATAGAGCCTCTAGTTCCCAGCTTCAGCTTGAGTTTCCATGGCAGCTGAAGCTGCAGAGGTGAGAAGAGTGCTAGATGGCAAGCGAGGAAGGAAGTATCTCATAATAGAGTGGAAAAAAGGACCAATTTTCTAATGCCCCAAGAATAGCATTCCAGGTAACACAGGCTAAGACCATGTAAGAAAAGTGCACAATGATAAGCAGTGCCTGGGACTTCATTTTATGAGAAGGACAATTGTGTTTAACTACTCCTTTCTCAATGCTTAAGCAGCCACTAAATGTTCTAGATGATATTACCTTTATTTTGCTTTATTAAAAAAAATCTTCTTGTTCTTTGCAAGTAGCACCTCATGCTTCTGGATCCCAAGTGGGTGGGGACAAACCAAGCATGACTTGTGTTATCTTTACAGAGGCAACAGATTAACACGGAGAAAAGCATACAGGTGGTATCAAGGAGCTGTGACCCTGCACGGTGCTCTTGGGGCAGCAGTGGGTGGTAGAGTCTGGAAAAGTCCCTGTAGCTTTTGGAAGAGGGTTGTTACTTTCCAACTTTGGAGGTTTCTGGGCTCTTTTCTGCTGGCATTTTTCTGCCCCACTTTGGAGTCTCAACTGCAAGCCTGACTACTGTACTCTGGATCCAGGTGCTGAGCCCCTTTCAAGTGCTGTCTCCTAGTAGCACTATCAGGTGTGCAGATGCTTGTGACTACACAAGAAAGTATCCTAGTGCCCAAAGCATCCTGTCCTGTCCCATCACCTGTTGTGATGCAATATGCACAGCCTGTCTTCTTTTTATGTTTTTTAGTGTTTGTTTCTTTTTTTTTTTTTTTAATTTACATCTCCTAAATTAAGAGATTAGCAGAGGTATGGAAAGGTGTTGAACCTACTTGAAGCACAGTCAGAACAGTTTATGCTCAGCAGAAAAATGTGAGAGAAATAGATGTACCTTAGATTTCTGTACCTTAGTCTGAATAGTTCCTCCAAGTCCTGCAATTTTGTCAAAGTGAAGAACCTGCAATTAAAAGCAGCAGTAGAAGAAATTAAGTGTGTGAAGTCCAGTGAGAGCAGATGTTTGTGTTGAAACTATAGGTTTGGACTAACCAGGTCTGATTAATACATAGAAGTGAGAAGTTTCATGTGAGCTTTAAATCAGGGTTTTTTTTTCACTGCATGGGCCACACTGAAAATTTGTGACTATGATCTTCAGCTTAGATCCCTTCTTTTGTGGTTAATAGCATTCAGTCTATAAACCAGCTGCAACCTTAATGTATTGTATTTATAACTGTGACTCTTGGATTCTGAATGTTTCATCTTTTGTATATTAGAAGTTGTCTTTTCCTCCTGGAAGGAATCAGGTCTGGGAGAAGCAAAAGACCTGTCTTAACCATTCTTCAAGACTGCTCTTTCTTGATGGAAACCATGGATTGTTCTTGCCCTTCATGGGGAAAAGCAACAGTAAGTGAAAACTAGGCTCCAGATCCAAACCTCACAGTTTGGAACGTCGTTCTTTTTCTAGGCAAGTTTAAATCCAGCACCTCACATAACTGTGACTTTCTCCCCTCAACTGGAGAAAATCACAAAGATGTACACAGATAATCTGTTGCTGTGTTAAACATGACCAAAAGAAATTTGTAACCATTTATGTAACTTACCTTCTCCATTTGATGCTCAGTGTTACCTCTTGCTCCCAAATAGACCATGGCCAGGGCTGCAATGATGCTCATGGGGGAACAGAAGACGTTGTCATTGGCATGGTGGACTTTCAGCTCTCTGAATACATCAAAGGAGAATTCTGCATTTGCTGCACTGATGGAGCCCATTGTAAAATCAGTGTTGCCTGAAGCAAACAGAAATATATATATAGTACATATAGTATAGTATATATAGTACATGTATATAGTATATGTAGTATAGTATATGTATATAGTATATGTAGCACTTGTTTTAAAAAGTACTGTCAATAGCCCAGAAACTGCTAGTTCATTGCTGGTTTTGTGATGCTGAACCAATGAATGATGTGAATCTTACAAATTCTGTGCTCGTTAGAAATATTGTAACTCGTGACCCATTTGTCTCCAAATGTATGTTTGTTTTCTTTCAGCAAAATACTAGTTCATCATCAGTATCTTGTAATTGCCTTTTAGGAAATATGTAGTTTCATTCATCCTTCGATATGATAAAAAATAACACTGAATGGATGAGTTTCCCTGTGGCCATCCACAGGACTCTGAATTATGTTTGTGACAATGCAAACTTTGTATTTCATTTCTTCTGTAAGTACTTCTTACTGTTGTTTAGTACAACCAGCCATAAATTTGAAGGTTGCTTTCCAGTAGTTTGTAGGAATAAAGGGAGTAAGCTCCTCTATAAACCCAGACATCTGCTTAGATGCTGAGCTATAGACTTAGACAGGTTCTTTCTGATACTCCCATTTCAGATATTTAATCTCTGCTGATGTTTTTTGTGTTGAGAAAAAGCACAAGCACATATATCATAAATATGGGCTTTGGCAGTACAGCTGGAAGCAGCATAGAGCTGCATGCGTTCAGTCAAGTGCAACTCTTGTACATGCAAATAAAAATGACACATTAAGGATATTCATTTAAACCTGCAGACATTCTCTCCTTTGAATCTGAGACCAAGAAAGCTGCAGACTGTTCTTATATCTCTAAAACTTTTACATTTGAAGGAATAGCAGCACGTATATTTTGGAGCAGATGTGATTGATTCTGTGACCTGGGAAGCATCTGATGTGCTAATCACAGACTCTGAATCGTCATCCTGTACCTCACCTGCATTCTCCAGAGAGTGAGATCAAAAGAAGAGAAATGCCTTTATTCCCAAAATAATTCTTAACATTACAAAGGTACAGTTTTAGTGTAACACAAGATTTTCAATGAAAAAGAGGTATTTCTGCTCAAGGCTATGGTGTACAAACACTCACACACCTAAAAGTATTTGACAGTCAGACAGTGTAAGACATATTGATAAGGCAAAGTAAAATTACTGTATATGCTGTCTTTTTACATATCTGTCTCATACTTACCTTAAAGTTCTGAAATATAACATCACTTTTTTCCATATTAAAGAATAAAAATTAGACATCATATCTTACTTGGAAAAATACTTACCCCACAAATTTCAAAGAGGCATATAATAGTCCAGCTTGCCAGCTGAACATAAACAGATTCTCTGAGCTCTTGGTGATATATATTGTACCATTGAGACACTCCCACTGTTAGCCTTCAAAGAGTCATCTTTTGAGTCACTACTTTTTGTCACAACCTTTGATTCATTGCATTTTGAAACATTGAGCAGGCCAATGTTAGACTAGTGCTGCAACAAGTCAATCTTTTTTATTGAAGTAAAACTTCAATAAATAATAGAATTATTTAAGTTTTTGCTGTAACCTATAGTGCTTATATACCAAATCAATTGGAGTTCAAGTCTGGAACTATGTTTCGTGCAGTTCTTTTGAATTTACACATTAACGTGACTGGGCCATAAAGGTAACTAGAGCCAAATGAAAAATGAATGAAAAAAAAACAAAAAACAAAAACCTGAGGAAAAACAGTGTTACAAATATGGCCAGGAAAGCATAATACATTACATTTTTAATAAACCTAGCTGTAACATCTGATCAAGTGTTTCTCACAGTGAAGTGAAGCTGAATATCCCAAAATACTACTGGAAAATAATACCTAGTCCATAATGTAGTGATCTGGGGGTGAGCAAACAATTCCCACCGCAGTCCATTGTTAGTGAGCATCCAGGGATATAGCTGAGGAAAGGGTCTTGTATTACCAGGGAGTGCAAAAGATTGCAGCAGTCACTGAAAGCCTGACTGTTTCTTTTCATCTCACCTATGAGGCACTATAAGTACAGAAAGTACTGTAAAACAGTACTCCCACCCAGTGTGAAGGCAGAAGTGGATACTGGGCAAACTGCTGAAGGTCTGACATATACCCAACAACTCACTACAGTGTCCATGCAGAGGAACAGAGGGAAATTCCTCATGGACAATGACTATCTGATGTTGCCAAAATAACATGATTCCAAACAGAGCCAGCTGCGGGATGGTCATTGTATTCAGAGGGGTTTGAGATGGATTTTTTCCACATAAAAGCAAACCCAAAACTTTCTTTTTATTTTTCAAGACCCAAATAGCACTGAAAGCTCTTTTCATCTGCCAGTATGGAGAAGTGTGTTCCTGGAGTCCAAAGATTGGTGCAGAACCCTGGATTTGTTAAAAGCACAGCCAAATTTCTGTACCTAGGTGAGACCAACGTTTTTTACCTGACGTCGAACTATAAGGTCTACAACATAAATGTGGATAAGGGGACAAGGGCTCCTCAGATAAAGCATGTTTTGCTGTAATTTTGTTGAAAACCTTCAGAGCAGCACTGATGAGTCAAATTAGATGTCTGAGAATGGGCATAGTAGAGGAAGGGATTTGAGGAACAGTCAGGAATTACGCATCTGCTGTATCTGCTGTGTTGTAAGTCAGACCCCAGAGTATTCGGGTATTCAGAAATGGATTTTAACCAGCCAGTAGGATTTAATGAATGATTGAGGGCCAGCTTTTAATTGTCATTCTCCACAGGTCATGGCAAAAAGGCCCATGGTACATGCACAGACCATTCTCATTGATCCATACCTACTTTTTTACTATGGCAGGTGAATAAACTACAGAATCTGTCTGCAGGAACATTCATGGTCTGTTAGACAATCATAATGCACAATATCAAATATAATTCAATTGTAGAAAGCTATTACTCTTTATTGAATAATAGGCTTGATGAGTAGTAAAGAAATAAATCTGGCATTTGTAAAGGCTACAGGATTGGATAATGGAAATACCAAATTTGTTTGTATTAAGTTTCAGAGCATACAGCAGTAGGTGCACCCTCTGTGAAAGGGAAAGGGAGCTACTTCACCTGTGACGGTGTGGATTCTTTCACTGAAATGCAGGCACGTATGTACAGAGCCTAATAGCTGATTTCCAACTTAGAATGCATTTTTTGTCTGAGGATGTCATAGCAGTGATGAGGATGGAAAAATCTAAAGACAGTAAGCAGATTTCCTCTTGCATTGTTCAATGTTCCCTCTTCTGTGGGCTGGACTTCTGTAGCTTTTACTTTATCCTATCAAACCTTTCCTACCCAAGGGCACAGGTTTTGTGTGGAAAGAGCTGTAGCATGTCTTCTCTTATTCTCTCGTTTTCATATATTCACATTAGAGTTCCAGCTACTGTTCAGTAACTGCTCAAACATGGTTTTGGGGCTTCCATGAAGAGCTCTCCTGGGCACCAGCTCTCCTTTGTACGCTCTGGTTCAATGTGTTTGTCCTGTGTGGACATCTGTGGAGCAGGCACACGAAGGACACAACTGGCCCTGCACAGGTACCCAGATCTTTGCCTAATGTCCAAGATATTCTCTACAAACATTTCATTGCACCAGCTCCTGTAGAATAGAGGACGTAGGTGTTTCTGATATGTTCTCCCAGCCAATATATTTGCCCTCGTACACTCTACATTTCATACCTCTGCAGAAGAACGATCACCACAACAGTCACAGCAGACACTGTCTGAAAAAAAATGATGTTAATTTCAGCCAGTTAGAAGAGGTTCAACTGACAAGTCAGGCTACTGAAAGAAAATCGGTTCTTTTTTACCTTAAACCAGGACAGTTATCCACACAGGAAAGCTGTTTGAACGTCTGATAATTGCTCAGTTTCTGAATTATGCTAGCTTTCATAATGTGAAAAACTACTTTGCCAAGGTAGGTGAGATAATGCAAAACTTACCCAGTAAATAAATGGAAGAGGGGAAATTTTATTCTGCCAGTAGTCACAGATGGGGCAGTACAACTTCTCCACAGAGTAGCCTGTCACTACGTACCCTTGGGGTTGTCTTGCATGTTTCTTCTGCACTGAACGTTAGTGCAAAACTGGTTGCAGAAGTGGCCTGTGAGTAGCTGAAAATTATCAGAATGGGCTATCCAAATGCAGTCAACAGCAGACAAGGGCTCTTTTGGAACTTTAACTAGGGCCTTGGACCTCGGGAAAACAGATGCTCCTGAAATTCAAAAACTAAGAGAGTGGTATTCTGCTGCCTTTTGTGTCTAAACTAGTTCATGGTATTTGCCCCTCCACCCCAATGTTGACATAATCAAGGAGATATTAAGCAGCAGAAAAAGCAGCTCTTTCCAGCATTTCTGGTTTGATTTTCGCATTTAATTTTTTATGATTGTTCAGCAACTGCTTATGCTTTGGGTGGGCTTCCCGTCTGTATCACGCTTAGCACATGTATACCAGCATCTCTTAATGATCTTAAATGAACTGAGATGTGGCCAAAGAAGTCCCACTTACAGGATTTCAGATGCTTTTTATTCAGTCATGGTATTTTCTGTCCTGGAGACAATCAACTCTGTGTGATGCACACACAGTCTGAGGCAGACTGTCGTTAGAGCTAGGTCTTTTAAGACAACAGGCACCTTGTATTAAACTTCACAGAGAGTCAGTGTGTCAGGCCCAGGGTAAAGTTAATGCTTGATGTGTCCTTTCCCCTTCAGAGTCCACAGTAGCTGTATGTCAATGTGTATTGTGTTTGCACAGCAACCCAAGGTAAATCCACAAGTCCTCTATGCCCCTTGATTGCTGGTTGACTCTAGCAATAAGTCAACTTGTTATAATAAAGCAGCAATAAACCAGTGACATTTCTGCTGTAAACGTTTGCCAAAAAGAAGAGGCTTGCCCAATTGCCACTCCTTGGGTTAGCTGGATCTCACTCACTGCAACTATGTCATGCTTGTGGTGCTCTCTGGCAAGCAGTGTTGGTCTTTGCCTGGTGCCCACAGGTGCCATGTAGCTCATCAGTACAACCGCTGAAGTGACCTGAGTTTAACAATGTTTTTTTCTTTTTCTTTACAGAATTAGCTCCAGTAAATGGCATTTGAAGTGATACCTTACAGAGTTTGAGTGTTTTTCTTACTGGGATCATAAGAAACTGGGACTTCCTGGTATAAAATCTTCTACTATTCTATGAAATAAGCACTAGTCTTTATATGGGAAAAAAGTATTACTCAGAACTGCTCTCTGGCTTTTTCAGTGACAACCTGAAAATCCTCCTCAGCCCTTCTTGGCATCCATTGCAAATCTTATGCACATCATACATACGTTATCATGCTATACAGAGGTACTAAGGAACAGTTTAGAGGAAAGAAAATGTCAGAAAAAAAACCCTGAGAACTGCAGCCATCAGAGAGAAAAGAATCCAGTGGAAAAGTGCATAGGTAAATTGAGAATTACTCAGTAATCAGACTGTAGTGAGACACAGATCTGTCTAACGTGGGACAAATGGGCATTGTCTTTACATTGATGCTAGTGCAAATAATGTTTGACTTCTTTTGCTTTTTTTTTTTTGGCAGTGTACATATTTGTATGCTGGCATGGTTCAACAGGCTGTGCAGCAATACTCAGCATCAAGCCTGTCCCTGGGGAAGATGCAGTGACATGCCTTCAGGATCATGTCTGCTCCAGGCACCATTTGAAGTCTCCAGCTTTTCTCTGCTCTGCAAGGTCTGTTATTTGGCATTGCATGTTTACAGGCTACAGTTCCCCACAGGAGAAGCACTTGTTGCCAGAGTAGAGGGTTTACCTTCTATTTTTAAGTAAATATCTCTGATTTTGCAGTAATATAGCCCTCTATTCTAGGAGCTGCTATGGCTATACTAGCAGCAGGAGGCTACTTTCCAGCTCCCAGTTATTTTCACCACATTTTTTGGATGTCTTATAAACTAAGATGGCAATTAGAAAAGATATGTGAAGAAAAAATATGTTTTTCAAATGTATATTATACTTTTTTTTCCTGGTTTTGAAATTATCTAGATATCCCTGGAGCAAATTTTAAAAAAAAACAAAACTAAACAAACATTGTAAGTGACTACTTGTGTTGTAATAGGGTAAGTGACAATCCTTCTTTCACCCACCCCTTCTCCTTTTCTCACACAGAGAATTCCTTTTCCTTTTCCTATTCTGAGACTCGAGCTCTTCAGGATAGTATTTCTGTGGCACTTGCCTTTATCACATATGCCGTTATTTTGTTCTCTTTTAGATTTTGTCTGAAAATATATAGGTCTGATTATACAAACTAATGCATTCTAAAACTGCTCCTTTCATGTTTGTTTTTTTGTTGCTTTTTTTTTTTTTTTAAATGTAAGTAATTTATATTTGAGACAAACCGGATATACCCAAAATACTGATGGCAGTAATTGAAAAATGTGCATGGCTATTTTTTACATGCCCTGTTAATCAGAAGAGCTCACAGCCTGTGTTTGGTGTTCTCTTCTCTTACCCACAAATTGATATGAAAACTGAGTTTACTGGTAATTTTGCTATTTCAGGCTGTATTTAATATGGTAATTGCAGCCATGTGAGACAGCTCCAGAGACTATCATGAGTCTGCTTTATTTAGCAATGGTATTTGTGTTGAGTACTGTAATTTACTGTAATTTTTCCTGTATATCTCAGCATTTTGGAAGAATCTGCAATTCTGAAATGGCACTATGTTGCTAGCATTTACCTTCTTCCCATCAGCGAGCAAGAGGAAAAGCAGAGTGAGTCATCAAAGGGGTGGAATATTTTTCCTTTAAAAGCAACTGCTTTGTATGTGTCTGTGGATTTTGGACGTTGCCTGCTGCCAAGCTGCACATGCTACTCTCCTCTCCACAATCCCTCTGCTATGTCTTCCCACCACTTACTCCACAACATGCAGGAGGTGGTTTAGGGAACTAGGTCATGAGCAAGCAAGTTGATTTTACCAGAATTTTTCCTCTTGATTTAGGTCCTCCCAGAGAACTGCTTGTCACCAGGTCAGGCAAGTAATAGTGGTGGCATACAGGAGGGAATGGAGGAGACAAAGGGAGCATTCTCCTCCTCAGTGGCATGAGTCTGGCTCAGCCATGTCCTAAAACTGCACTTAGTTCCTTGGTAAAATCAAATGCAAGAAGGAAGCAGGAGGTGAGGCTCAGAATTTAACTTTCATAATGACAAGTTGCCTAAATTTAGCACAATGAATATTTTAAAATGAGAAGTAATTCTTTTGAAAGGATTACCATTATTTTTACCTGCTAAANCCCCAGGGGAAGTTCAGGTTCGATATTAGGAAATATTTCTTTACTGAAAGAGTTGTCAGGTATTGGAATGGGCTGCCCAGGGAGGTGGTTGAGGCACCATCCCTGGAGGTATTCAAGAGAGAAGTTGACTTGGTGCTCAGGGATATGGATTAGTGTTGGGTGGTCTGTTGGGTGTGTTGGTTTTTTTGTGTTGTTTTTTTCCTTCATTGGTTGGACTAGATGATCTTAAGAGGTCCCTTCCAACCTAGGTGATTCTGTGATATTAGACTATTCCTCTGCCCACTTATTTCTAAATTATTATTTAGTTTGCAGTGGTTTTATTATGATAAATAGAACAAATACAGACTACTCATCTGAACAGCATCACAACAGATGTTTTTATAAGGTTTTTATACTGATGAGGAATAAAACAGATGGAACAAGAAACTCATGGTATCAGAGGCACAAAGGAAGAGAGATGTTGTATTGAAAAGCAAGAATGAGTGATCACAGCTTTAAGTTTTATGTGGGAATTAATTGTCTAGCTCACCGCCACAGCAGAGCAGGCCTTGTGACAAAAGACCTTCCATTATTCTGAAACCCTGTATTTGTTATGTGGAAGTTTATGAAGAAGTTGGAGAACTTTCTAGCACATACAGGATTTCTCACAGGAAAAAATAACCAATAGGTCTGCCCTGCTTAGGAACAAGCAAGACTACACCAGAAATGTCTTTCGTTTTCCCTGCTCTCTGAGAACAAATCCCGAAAACCTCATTCCAGCTTGAACCATTACCCTTGATCAACATTTAAAGGAGGGCTCCCACAGGAATACTTTGCTACTCCCATACAAAGTGGCATTTTCCTTGAGGCCTGTACAGAGATTGGGTAGGCACAGCTAAATGAGACTGAGTACATGAGTTTATTGTTCTAATGCAGATCCTTATTCTCCTGTCTCCTTCATGTGGGAGGATCTGTGTATATTGGAGACATGCTACATTATGAAAAGATCAAATTATGATCTTCTATGCAGATGTCTCTAGAAGTGTACAGCTCTTTGGCAAATACCACACAGCACATTTTATGGTAGATGGCATTTTACTGAGGCCGCCTAAAAGTAAAACATGACTGAAATTGATGCTAGAAAGTATATTGTTAACATTTTTTAGGTTTTATAAGTTTGGCTCTTATCAGATAATCTTCTTAGCACATTAGGATAAAGCCTAGTGAAAATGTGCTTCTTTTGTCCTCAGTGCTTGCCAATGCACGTTAGTGGAGAGAAAGATCTAATTTCCAAAATAACTTCCACTTAAGGGGAGCAATATCTTCCAAAGAAGAGAATGGTGTTGGTTAGGTTGTATCTGATGAAGAAGAGGAACGGATGGTCAGCTTTGAACTCATATGAAATTGGGCGACACAGAGGCACTGCAGCAAGCCCCATACCACCAACTGCTTCAGTACCCTCTTCGTTAACTTCCACAAATGACTTCTGGATGGCTTTGGACACAACTAAACCATCTTTCGTGGAGATTCCTGACAAATCAGCTTTTCCCCAGTCAAAAACATTCATCACTCCCATCTCCTGGAGAGCTGTGTTGAGAACGTAGCTTTCCTCCATCTTGAACTGGGGCAGGTACACCTGCACTCTCAGCTGTTGCATCCTATCTGGGCTGGTCCATCCTGCTAGTTTTTCATATGTGAGGGTGCATTCAAGCTGTAAAGTGATATTGACAATAATTGTTGACACCATAATAAACAGAAGGAAAAGATAATAAGGGGCAGTTTTTTCCTGCTTGTCTTCTGGCCACACTGGAGCAATGTTAAAGCATTGCTGGTTTTGCAGCCCCTTATGTATGCTACTAGAGAGAAAAAGAAGTATTACCTTTTCTAGGCCAGTTAAGTCCTCACACACAGGATCAGGAAGAAATATAAGCATGCTCAGTTCATTGTTAAAGTATGGGAGCTCTATCGCTTTCATTTTCGGTTCCTCTATGAAGGCCATGTTAAAATAACCTTCTTGAAACATCATCTGCACTGTCCTTTTCTCATTCTGGAACACAAAAAACATATTAAGCAGAAAATACAGAAATATGGAAATGATAGCTCTGGTTGTAATTGGCTTCAGTACCGAGATTAGAGTTCATCCTAGAAAAAATAATTTGCACTCATCATGGGTTTACGGTACATGTAGCATTGATGTATTCCTCCCTTTTAACTGCAGTTGCAATTAAGTTATCCATTTTAGAAGCACGAAACCCACTTTTTTGTTTCTACTGATGCCAAATCACTTTACTCTGAACTCCCTTGTGGTATCACAATGCATCTCATGCAAACATGAATCTAAATTCTTCATGAAGAATGTCCACATTCTTCTGAGATAATTTGTCTTTAGTTCATTTTTTCCTGAGAACAAACACTGTTCTACTGGGAAATAGCAGCAGAGGAACAGAATCTTCAACTTCAGTCCCAAAGGCAGACTGGTTTTGAAACAGCATCCTTAGTTGAAAAACCCCTAACAAATTAGTGCATATGCTCAGTGGCTTTGAGCCATCCAGGATCTCAGCTGCATGAGAGCCACTTCTGATGGAAAACAGTTACATATTTGGTTATCAAACCAGAGAGAAGATGTAGCTTTGCATGGTTCTAGCTGAAGACCAGTGTTTTGTCTTGGGATAACAGAGAGGAGGAGTGCTCCCATCTCGTCATAGAAGACTGATATGTAATTTCTTTCCCAAAGTGTTTCAATTCTTGACCATACTGTACCTTGTTCAGTTGGAAATATGTTTCCTTAGTGTCTTCTTTCTTAAATTCTACTGCCCACTTTCCTTTAAAATATATAGCATTGACCAGGACAAGTACAGTGGAGGGATCAATAAACCCAGCAGCAAATACATCTTTGATTTTACCTTTAAAAATAATTAATTAAGAAGTATTATTACTTTGCTCAGGCAATCAGCTGCATTTAACTATTAATAATTACTCCTGTAAATCTGAAAACTGTCAAAAGGAATAACAAGGAGTTTATGTCCAGCTTTTGAAGACTGGAACTCAAGGCATTTTTCTACTTCTTTCTACATTTAGGTCCTATTGAGCAAAAAATGCAGTAATCTATAAAATTATATATGTATTTTTTAAAAATATATAAAAAAGGTGGAAACTGAAATTTAGACATGATATTCCTAAGTGTTTGGATTGCAAACCAAACAACCTGCACATATTCTTCTTTACCTTTTGTCTCATTTTCCACCCAGAAATTAATCTTCTCTCTGGCTTCTTCTTCAGTGCATTTGAAATTGACTGCTTCCAGTTCTGCTCGATAGAATTTCTTTGTGGAATCCAAATATTGCTGGAAAGTACAAATGACAGAATTTTATCACACGATGATGGTTTTTATAAGAAGATAATTTCATGGTTTCAAGTTAATTCCATGAAATAGATCAGCAAGAAAGGAATGAGTAAAACAGGCATGTATATATATATATATATATATGAAAAAAAAATTAATTAACTCAAGTGTGCAATTTTTAGAGAGCTTTTTTTATAACATCACATATTTGAAAATATCTTTTTCTGTATTTTCAACCTGTACTGAACAGCAGAAATATCTCATCACAGTAAAAAAAGGTGACTGAAACGTAGTACCTTTCTTTAAGTTTATGTGTCATTGTTATTTTGCCTTTATTCCCTCAACCACCCAATGAAGAAGGTTGCCTTATTTTGAACAAATAACCAGGACTGATGTTATCACAATGAGGTGTGTGTGTATGTTGCTCTGTATAGATATATGCACTGTAAAACTTTCAACTTGTATAAAGTATAAAACTTTTCCAGGCTGCTGGTCAACTTTTTCTGGCCCTGAAAATCTCTCTTTACCTAGAGTGCAAAGTTTTTGAAGAAAGATAAAATCTTCACTTGAATAGAGAAAGGTGATTACGGAGATAAAACAGCACTGTTCCTAACAATATTCTTACAAACACCTTATGTCTGGTTTCCTGAGGAAATTATTTGCATGCAAATGCGTCACCTGTGTTGCCAGTGTTCCACAGGAATGTTCTGAGATGGCCAATTTCACTTAAATTAGACTAATTGACAAAAATCTCAAGGATGCTACTTTCTTTCAACCCTTGTTTGAAAAAGCAGCAGGGATCAGAGAGCCCCATACTCACATAGACTCTGAAGGGAAGATGGAAGAGTGAGTACAAGCATTTTATTAGAAACAGACAAGATACTGGGAAGAAAATGTCTTCTGCTGGCCACAGCGATTCATTCCTTGGATAGAAATGACACAGCAAGCGCCAGCTCTATTAGAAATTGTATGTGCATGACAAGAATATATTGACAGTGATTGATGCTATCATATTTTCTGGAATACCCAGAGAAAGGTGTTACCATAGACCTGTTTCTTTACATAGAGGCTTTTAAGTCACAGCTTCCCAGTGCTCTGCTGTCCCTGATGTCTACAGCTGGGCAGTTGAGATGGAAAGGCTCCCAAACTGCAAGAGCTGTGGAGGGCAGTCATTTGGCAGCACACCCTGACAGTACTGCTGTGTTTCATTTCCCTTCATATTTTATGATGGAAGAAATTCTGCCGAGCTCATAACTCCCAGGAGCTATTAAAATGTACAGCACAGCTACTCACCTGGAAGAATGGATAAGTAATTTCTCCAAAGAGCCTGTTGGCCATGGTGAGAGAGCAGCCTGGTCTGGGTTCACTGAGTGCAGCCAACAGAGCCTGGAACTGGGAATGGACTCCTCCAGCTTCTTCACACTTCAAACAGGGAAACAAAAGGCCATGATAGATTTCAGGTTTCATTTGCAAAGCTAGACCCAAGGGTAAATTGCAGCCTCCATCCATATAAGAAGCCTGAATCATCCAGTCAATGTAGGCATTGGAATAAATGCATCAGGACACCACCTCCAACTACCCAGAATGAGAATTCCAACAAAATGACAAAATTTTATTCCCCTTCAGGCCCCTTCTAGTCTTCCTCCAAATCACATTGTATCATACTGTGATGGCTCCATGCACAATGAGCAGAAGTCCGCTGGCTTAGAGCCTGGTAGGAGCAAGCTCCAAGGTGCCCTGTGTGCCCTGTAGGCAACCCTTTGCAGGTGGCAACTTAAGCACTTATCACAGTTTAGGTTGGAACTCTTGTTTTGGTTAGAAACTTGTAATGAGAAGGCTTAACTGTTGAAATGTGTGATCTCACAGGGCCCCTTAAATAACTGACAAAAGAGCAGTAATAGGCAGATCTACAAATCTATACGGAGAGGCTGCTCAGCCTTGCTGTGCTTTGAGGAAGGGATGGTTTGCAAGGAAAAGGGCTGACAAATGAGTACCTGTTGCTTCATCTCAGCGCTGCAACTGTCTCTTACCTTCTCAGAAGGGCACTGGTTTCCCTGGCTTGCACTGCTCAAAACTTCACTGAAGTGAAATACCTGCAATGTAAATGTTGGGTGAATGCAGCTGAGTGATGGTACCTCAAGCTAAAAGACTGTTGCAAGCCTATCCTAAAACACAGCCAGACACAGGCAATAGGGAAAGCCCAGTTTGTTGTTTATCAGGAGATTCTTGCAAGTCAACAAATTTTTGTAGAGGGCGAGCTCATGAAATCTTTGAAATCTTTCTTCTTATGAAAGAATACCAGGTACTCAGAGAAGGCAGTAAACCATATCACAAGGAGTGACCACTTCTTAGCTTTGGACAGTGGAGTGACACCTCCAAAGCACTTTTTTTACCATTGAATGATCAATTACTGTAATAGTGTTTAGCGTGGAAAGGTTTGATATTAGGAATTGCAAAAGAGAAAGCTTTTTAAAGGGTCTTCTGTGTATATTACTTCTTTGGATGCTTAGGAACTTTATCAGTACTATCAGCCTCTTGGCTCATCTCATATCTTGCCACCATCCCTTTCTCAGAGCAAAGGAAACCCACCTCCTCAATCTGTTTGAGCGTGTTGCCCCTGGCACCGAGGACAACCATCCCAAAGGCAGCTGAGAGGCTTAGTGGAGAGAAGAAAATGTTTTCATTTCTTTTTATTTTGCTCAGCTCTCTGAAAAAGTCAAGACAGAACTTGCCATTGGCTGCGCTGAGAGAGCACATTGTGGCACTGCAATTACCTGCAACAAGGAAAACAAAGATTTACTCTTCTCATCCTTACACCTGCTAAGCTTAGATGCCTTGGTAGAGCACGGTAAGGTTTTCTGCAGTAGTGTGGCTGAATTACTTGGCACTTCACAGAAAATTTCTAACTTGCCACATCTGGGATTTCACAGTAAGCTTCGGACTGAAGCAACTCATCTGAAAACCAGCACCCTGAATGGCAGGAGAAACACGTTTTCAGAAACACTGTTCTGAGTTCAGCTGTTTCTCCACATCAAGCAACCACTATACTTAGCGCTAACCTTGTCCTAACCACAGCCCCAGCTCACTTTATGTCCTGATCTTCCTTGCCTTGAGTGCTCCAGGTGTAGCACTTAATTACACTCCTTGATCGAATCTCACTCTGTATCTCTCTGAAAACTTTGTGTCTATTAATCAGCTATGTCTCAATACTGTGTCCTTCTAGGGCTGGTTGCTTAGTGGACTACAAATAGGCTCACTTTGAAAGATTTGCAACAAACATTGTGTATTAGTGGAAAATTTCAGTCATATTTTTTTAAAATTTAACTGCAGCTTTAACACTTTTCCCAGATACACTTCAGTTATAATCACAATTATTACTAGCAGATGATCTTAAATGTTCTGCAAAACTCTTCACATCTTACACATAGGACAGAGTTCATTTCTTATGAAAGTCTTTCCCAGTGTCTTCATCCAGCAAAGGGATGCAGAGGCTTCTGATCCCTTAGTAGAAAATCAGCTCAACATTTTAGTTTCCACTATTCTAAGTCAGTTTTGGTTCAGTTCTTACTGAAGGGGAATAACTTTCTCCACGGATGTGGAAGATACCTTTCCCCCATTACATAAGAAGAATTAAATTACCCATATAATACTTAAAATATGGAATGGCATAGAAAGATTATGTTCTCATAAACTACAAGTCTGGATCATGAAGAGAAAGTGAGAAAAGGTTTGGTTTTAATCATCTTTTAGAAATACACTTGGTAAAGCCGTTGTGCAAGTAAAGCACAGCTTCATCACACAGCCCATGCATTTTAAGGTATTCCAAAACATCGCATAGCATCTTGAAAATATTCTCACTTCCTCAAAATATGCTATGTACAGTTCATATGTGCTAGTCCGATATGTACATCACTAATGGCCATATCAATCTTTAGACATTTCATAGCTATGTCATTTGTAATGTAAAGGTTAAAATTAAAGGTCAGGGAGATATTTACCTTCTCCTCAGGACTCCTCAGTTAACTCGACTGTTGAGACAGGGCTTCTGGAGCAATGGGATATAAAGTCATTGCCACTCCCAGGCACAATGTAATTTTCATTTGTGATGAATCACATCCCGGTCTGTTGCAAGCAGTTAGTATAATTATGGGACCTCTGGTAGAATCTTGAATTTTTCCTTATCACCATGAATTCAGAAAGAATTCATAATTATAAATACATCCTGAGGTTTAAAAAAAAAATGTACCTAATTACAAAATAGGGGAGTTTTCAGGGGTTATACGTGTAAAAAAAGCTCTACAAAATTTTAAGTATGTTGCTGCCAGAAACCAATGTAAATACATATGTTTTTGTAGTAGAAATCAATTATTAAAGCATCTGCAGGTGGCACAGTAGCAAATTAAAGAAAAATACAAAATATGAAATAATTACCTATTTGGCCAACTGTGACATGAGGCAGTGGTTCCAGAGTGGAGGTGGGGCAATTCCCTTTGCCTGCTCCACTCATGTGCTTCTGAAGGCTTCTTTCTTAAAAGCTCCTTTCCAGGGAATTTTCCCTACTTGTTCTCTTTTCATCTGGAAATTTTGTCCTTAATAGAGAAAAGGAATTTAGCCATTTGTTCCAGAGTTTGTTGGATACCAACAGCTTGGACAAACAGTAACTTGCTTTCATTTGCATGCCATCCTAGAAGAGCAGGAATGGTGCGTGCATAGCATGCCTATGGCAAGTGTGTGCATTGGGAATGCTGCAGCTGAGCACCTTGCAGTTGTTGCAGTGATGAAGTACAGATTATGTGCATTCCTATCAACCACACAGCACTTGCAGACTACCTCTGGTACACCTGGGATCCTATCAACCACACAGCACTTGCAGACTACCTCTGGTACACCTGGGATCCTAGGCTTCTTGCAGAGACACTACCCTTAGGGGCTCCCCGTTAGTCATCTCCATTTCCTAAGGTTTTCCAGATGGAAATGTGAGAGCCCTGTTCCTCTCCTAGGGATTCCTGATATTTCTTCTGTAAAAAGGGAAGGCACTTATGTCACAAGGGGAAAAACATAGGGAAGCTATCCCTGCCCCTAGTCTTCTTTCAAACACTTGCATTCTGCAGATGTGTTTACAGGAAAGCTGGGTGAGTTTTGTCCTGGCAGGTTTTCCACAAGGTGCTGATGTGTCAGGTAAGTTTAGCCCAGGACTCTTCATTACTCCTCATTTTTATCAGCGACTTTGAGGCAGTCTAGTCCTCCCTCGCTTCTTGTTGGTTCAGCAAATCATTATCAGCAGGGACAGAACAACATAATTGTAAGAAGTAAGGTGTTTCTGGGGCTATTCCTTCATGCTTAGGTTGATATGCTGCGTGGGTGGGTAAGTGTTTCATAGACTCATAGAATGGTTAGAGTTGGAAGGGACCTTAGAAATCACTGAGTTCCAACCCCGCTGCCACGGGCAGGGACACCTCCCACTAGAGCAGGTTGCTCAGACCCCCATCCAGCCTGGCCTTCATGTTTGCATGAGTGTATGCAAGCACAAATACTTATAACACTGTTTTATAAGAAGTACTTAGTTATCTCTACTAACACATGCTAACATATCAATCCAATCAGATACTGGGCTTCTCTGGTATTTAGGAAGCTCTGAAGGCAGCTTCATATCAGTCATAAGATACTCATGAGTTTATTTCCTTTATGTTTTGAATTTTATCCCATCTTTTCTTGGAGGAAATAAAAATATGTTGTTCATTCAAGCCCTGAGCGTGCACAGATTTTACCTGAAGTGAATAAAGCTGTGCAGTCTGGTTTTACTTGCTTGATGCTGGGGAAAGAAAACTTCCCAAAGAACTGTCTGTTTTGCTTTTCTGATTTCTGCTGAGGAACTGGGTGCTCTCCACACAGTCACTACAAAAGCCAGCTCCTGAGCCTGTTCCTCATGTTGTCACCTAAAGGAGACCATGGAATAGAACTGGGCAGATGCTGTTCCCTTTCTTGCTGTGGTGGGCTCTTCTTTGCATTCTTATTTTTGGCACTAGGCATAGCACAGGTGGAGGAAAAGTACTGTGGAATGTAAGAGTGGATAGTATGCAAGTAGGAGCAGGAAGTCTAAGTCAGAGCAGTGTTCAGGCATCTCCCAAAAGAGAAGAAGGGGGATGATTTTCAAGCAGCAAGACAGAACAATGCATTTCTCTTTCAGGAATACTCACAATTTTGAATCTGAATTAATACAGTGAATGGAAAATTACAACCCCTGAGCACAACAAATCATGTCCTTTAGGCACAAAGTTGTGTGTCAAAGCCACAGTTGCCCTTAAAGTTCATTCTTCTGTGTATGAATCAGTCAAGACAGAGTTCAAATTATCTAATATGCTAACAGAGTGAGATACAATGTTCTTGGCCATGCCTAGTTTTCTGACACTTTGGAGTTCGTCTTAACTGTCTTAAACAAACAGGTTTCTTTGTTGTCATTTCTCTGCTTCTTTAGGTACTTCTGTTCCTATTATGTTTTGAATTACCCTGAAGATTAACTGTCACTCTGTTGCTCCATTTTGTAGAGGTTTGTTTCACATGAATCGTTTCCTGACAGTTATTACATTATAACTAATGAAGTAGCTGGACTGGCGTTAATTCCCAGAAAGGATCATATAATTTTCTGCTGCTCATCTAGTATATTCCTTTGATATTTTCTGCTCTTCTAAGCTAGAGTGGCTTAGACAGGCATAGCTCTCTAATGGGAATGTCTGGAAAACACAAGAGTTTTTGTTCAAGTAGATTGAAGGATCTCCCGCCTTGCAGGTTCCGACAAGACTCAGTAGGCAAATGTCTGCTGGGAAAGACAAAGCTATAGTTCAGACTGCCTTTGGACAGGGAGCTGGACCAGGACTCATAGCACCCTTGTCAGCCCTATGACTCCCTTCTTGCTTTTGGTATAGTGCAAAGGTTCATTGCTGGACAGAGAAAAATGAAAAGGATTGAAGATGGGCATGGTAGTCTCGGGATCAGGAGACTTTTCCAAGAATAAGCCTTCTAATGGGAACCGATAAATAACAAGAGGATTGTTTTGAAAGGTAACAGAGAAGTAGTTGCTGTGAGGCATTGTGTGGAAGGAAAGACGGAGATGCAAAAGTACTGCAAGTACAAAAGAAGTGACATGTTTTGTTTCAGATAATTAGACTACTCTGGATAGAGAGAAGATTTCAGAGACAGTCCTTGTAGCTGGTTGTTAGATGCTTGTCATGGTAAAGTTGCTTTCAGGACAAAGAAGTGGAGTTGCCCACATTTAATTAAGACTGAACATAGTGTCACATCCTTAGGAATAAGTTTTGTTCAGCAATGCTTACATATTTGCAGTCATTTTGGCTGAAAGTCTCAAACTCTTCACTTACCAGAGACATTTCTATAAGTGTTTCTTATAGCTTTGAGACCAGGGCCAAGGGAATGAAGACTTCTGTAGATGTTATAAAGCGCAAAGAGTTCTGATTACATGGATGTGATAAGCATAGGAAGGCCAAAACAAGGAACAAGAGTTCCTCTTGGTGTTGACAATTTCACATCAAGAAGCAATGATTCACTCACCATCAGCATACCCCTTGTTGATTATTCTTTGCTGCAAGTGGACACACTGCAGAAACCTAGATGGTTACAGTTCCCCCTTGGCTTTTTTCTTGCAGCTTTCAGCCGTATGCTTCCCTTGCTGTCAGTGTCTGCAGGATACAGCGGGGAAGAAGATTCTTGTTGAGAAAATAGAGACTGATCTTAAGCTTCACAGCAAAGGCTCTTGCTCTTTCATCTGACAAAATGCACCTTCCCTTCTGCTACCACTATGAGACTGCTCAGGTGGTAATTACAGAGTACCTGATGTGCCTGAAGCTGCCTGTGCCTAAAGGTACCAAGTAGGGCTGCTGAGCAGCAAGAACAAAGGACTCCTGTGATTTTCTCTGGGCCAAGGATCAAGAGGGCCCACCCTATTTACCAGACTCCTGCTACGTAAGCATCACAAAAATAACAAACTTTATATATCACATCAGAGCAATTAGAGTGATAAAGAACCTGTGGTGGCCCACATCAACTTTAGCATGGTAGAAAAATATCTCTTTAAGTAGATGAAGAAGTGAAAGAGACATCAGATGTTGTTGATGGTCTCAGCTCATTTGGCAAGCCCCGTGTGAGCTAAGTCTGATTTTAATTTGTGTGATTTTCAGACTGTATGAGTCAAGAACCTAGAGAAAAGCAAGTATCACTTCTGAATTGCACTGCTGCCTGCTGAATTTCCAATACTGACTTTATTGGCTACAGAATTTGTGTCAACTTTACAGAGATTTGAGCCAGCTCATGCTGAGCATTCAAGTTACCCAGGAAAAGGTGAGCCCAGAACTGTTTTTTTTCCACCTGAATTTCTTTCTATGCCTGAAGTCTGTCCATGACTTTCCATGCAACAGATCCTTTTACTCTCCAGGGAGATTTAGATGACACAAAACAGCATCCAAAAATTCTTCATCTTTCATTCACTTAGCGGCATCCAAAAGAAGCTCTCACAATGCAGCCAATTCTGCCTGTTGTACTGTCTCTGCTCACATTCTTTCTCCCTTGCTTATGGGCCATGAAATTAACATTAACTAACAGGAAATTACACCAGTAATCAAGGATGTCTGCATGTGTCTTCTTAACTGGCTTTCACAGAATAAGGGGTTATGGCCAGACAGATAAATATTTCTGCATGATGAGCGTATTTTATAAAGCCAGCTCATCCAGGCTTTGTGACTGATCTCATTTATGGTATCTGAATATCATTACTTTGTGACAGTATAAAGCATGTTATGAGACAGGTCTTTTTACCTAAATAACAAATGCAGCATTTTTTTTAAAGCTGTGAGATATATAATGTCCCTAAATATTCCTCTTGTAGCTCTATCTTAAGTAGTTAAACATCCATCCACCTCAATACATCGCTTTTCTTGTCAGCCAGCATTGTTGGGTGCAGTGATGAAGACTGTAGAAAACTTCCTTTGCATTTTTAAAAAGGGGCTATTTTTCTATATTGTTTAACCACTCAGAAAGATAATAGATATTTTCATGCAATGGAGCTACTGTTTGGAGTTTTTAAAGTGTGCAAGACGTTGATTTGCATTTTGAAGTTCATTCCTTCAAAGGTAGTGACTGGTTGTATTTTTTTTTACCAATGAAAGGTATGCATGAATGAAAATTTTGCTGAAATGAAACATCAGGGTTTTGGTATTTCAGTCTAGGCAACAGTGGACAGATGATATTGCAGTTCCTATTATTTCATTGAGGTCCTGATAATCCTCCAAGTCAGTCACTCTGCAGCCCAGACAGCGATGAAAACTCAGAGCTCAAATTCAAAGTAGAACTTGCCTGTCATAGTTCTGGTGGACTTTGGGGTGCTTCAGGTGACAGAAATTGGAGTTAGGCATGTTTATGCATTTGTGAAAAGGAAACTCAATGTTTTTTATCACTTAAGCATTTCTCCTTAGAATCCTCAAGCTTTTTTCAATGGTACTGAGGATGTTGGAAAGCAATAAACTCACATCACAAACATTTACTGTTTCATCACTGAGAGAGGTCACAGGGCAAGGTATAGGTAATATCATAGGACAAGGTACATATTCAGAGAATGGGGGATTTAAGAAGAATTTATCAAGTATTCTGCCACTGACCACAATCTACATGGTGTGCAGACTCTTTCCTCTGGGGCTCCAGCCATGGAAAATACATGGATGGGAAGAAGCTGATAATGAAACCTGCTCTCCATATGGCAAATGAAGTTTCCAAGAGTAACATGTATGAAAAAGGAATGAAAAATCTATTCCCACCAACAGACCTTGTAATAAATCTGAACATGAAGATACATGAGGCAAATCTCTTGTTCTTTCGCAATTCCATGTAGCTATTAATTAGCTTTGATTGGAAATGACAGAAGTGTGTGGCTGGAATGAGCCTCAAGATTGCCTAGTGCATCTGCAGCCCTATGGCAGGATCAAAGATGTCTAGATTACAGTTGATAGGTGTTTGTTGAACCTGTTTTTAGAAGCTTCTACTCAAAGACTTTCCAAGCCTCTGTTAGGTTTCATTGCTTTCTTATCCCTGGAGTTTTAATTCATTTCTGTCCTAACTCATCCTGACTGAAAATCACAACAGTTACATTCAGGCACCTTTAAACTTTGACATGTGCTACTGTTCTAGTCATGCAAATACTTCTTAGCCAATTTA
Source organism: Pedionomus torquatus (assembly GCA_013398155.1). Taxonomy (NCBI): domain Eukaryota; kingdom Metazoa; phylum Chordata; class Aves; order Charadriiformes; family Pedionomidae; genus Pedionomus; species Pedionomus torquatus. The sequence goes on along the minus strand of VZRU01004958.1, from coordinate 47,456 downwards.
TTCTTAGTACAAGATGTAGTGTTTGGGAGTGTCTCCCTGGTCATAAAATGTAATTATTGTAGATGTTCTCACAACCAAGAATCTGTTACTACACTAATCACACTACCCAAAACACTGTGGGTATTGTTAACTACTGAGCTGCTTCAACAAATTATGGACTGGGACACCTGAAACACCCTTCAAGGCTGCTCAGCCCTGTAGAGCATTGTATAATTTTCACAATTCTGAGGAGAGAGGTGTTGCTTTTGGCTGTCAGACTAGATGCTAAAAGTAATTGTTCTTTCTTACTCCTGTGACCATCCTTGTGGTATGATTTCCACAGCTAGTCAAATTATGCAATTGCTTGGTAGTCTAATATGTTATTAGCATGAAAGTTAGTGTGGAGATAGTCTTGACAGTCCTTACAGCTCATGAAATCAGATGTATTGTGGTCTAGAAGTGCAGTGTGATAGTCAAAATTTTGCATATAATGTCAGTGATCAAGTTTCAGAACATAAAATATAACTTGGAAATACCCTTCACAAGCTGCCAAGCCCTGTGAGGAACTGGCAGGTGTATAATTTGAAAATACAGGATCAAATTTTCAGCCAATGTAAACTGGTTCAGCTCCAGAGGAAATGTGAAAAGAGAATTTGTGCTCGTGGTAAAAGGCTCTTCTTCAGGCCACGGAATAATGTGAATGTGCAAATGGTATGTTTTCCACATCCTGAAATGAAATTTGTATAATATGTGATTTCACCTTTCTGCAATTCAAATTCCCAATCTGCATGCTTGGGATAACCAAGCACTAATCAACTGTTCTTCCATATTATCCTGGGTAAAATTTGACAGCTTCTTCATTTCTGGCCTGCCAGTAACCCAGATACTTCCATCCCAGCTGGTTATAAACATTTGTGTACAATCTAATGTAGAAGCTGTGACCTGTATCACTTAGCCAACAACCTTCATAAAACAAGATACATTTACTACACAGAATAAGATATTAGAGAAAAGTTGACTTTAAAGCAATATGCTTTCATGTACTATTATTTCATGCAAAACAGGCAAAGTAGCCACTGCCATTTTGGTCTTGCATGCCTATTGGATGCAAATAAGAATGCCTTGACAGAACATGATGTCAAACAGCTTTGGTATTCGACCTGGGAAACCCGTGTGAAATCTAATCACACACAGAAGCACCTCACACTGTTCTCACACTGATGAAGGCAGTGTACCTAACTACAAAAAGCTGATGAAGGGAGAGTAAGTGTGTTTGGAAAATCATGACACAACCTCTTCTCATGCAAATATTTGTGGGCCAGTGGAACACAGCAGCACAATCACTGCTGCTGCTGATGGAAAGTACCATTTGACCCTTTTCCTAAACCTCCATCTTGTAGAAAGTAAACTTTACCACTAAGCCACAGGAGGTAAACAGGAACCAGAATGCCATGAAATGCTTGTGGGGTGACTTCAAAGCTCTGATCCTGCCAGCAAGCTCTCTCATTCGAGAGTTGGGAAAGCCTGCAACTACATGTCTTCATTTGCAGAGCTGCAGTTTACTCTGTATTTAAGATTGGCAACAATCCAAAAGACCACCATAGAGGTTGCCATAAAGAAAGGTAACTCCGTTCCAGTCGCACTCAAGTGCACCTTAGGACAGATATGGGACAAGGATCACATTATTATATTCTGAAATATATATGATTTGGAAATATGGTACTTTAGAGGGATTTTCCTCCATTATGAAATTCTGGACCGAGAAAGCCTTTCCCCTCAGTAGTCCCCTCTCTATTGTTTAGTAAGATAATTTCCCACTCATCAGGCTGTAGAGCGCTGTAGAAACAGCACGATGAGAGATTACAGACTTAGAACAATCTTCCTCTGAAGTCCGCCGTCTTATTGTCTTGAAGGAGCATAACTTTTTGGGCACATCAAACACCAGAGCTCTGGGGAAGACTTTTCCTTGAAAGGTTTCCCCATTGCATTAAAAAAAAAAAATGAAAAAATCGACATCTTCTGCATGCATTACTCATTTTAGGATGGCAAGTCAGATAAATGCATGTGCAGGACATTTAAGGTCCTGGCAGTGGCAAATTACATCTCCCTGTGCTCTTAGTTCATGGACAAAATACAAGAAGTGAGAGACAAGACAGTGGCAAGATTTTCAAAAGCATTGACTACCTAAGGCAACTTTCAAATCAGGATTCAAGAAGCCAGACCAATTGGGTACTTTGAGTATCTTTATTGCTGCCACATTATATGCTTCTGGAAACTACTACAGTTTAACAGCACTACTACAGCTAAAATTACTTGTAAGCTATTGTTTATTGTTATAAAGGTACCAAGTTTTGGAAAACCACATGTGCTCATGACATGCAATGTGGCAGACTATGTGTCTACACTTGATGTTTGCAGTAGGAGAAAACAAAATGGGAAGAAAGCAATATCCAGCTTTCTCCAGAAGAGGGCAAACAGGTATGGCACAGCTGAGGACAAAGGAGGTACTACCAACTTTTTGAGGACAGAAAACACATCACTGTAGGGTTATTGGGTTCCCCCTGAAACCTGCCCAGGTTTTGTCAGACAGACAGCTGGTATCATTGTGAAGGTGTTTGTGGCTTGGACTTGCACAGCAGGGAAATGGGACTGCTCTGATGCTCTTAGGAACCCCCTACAACACAACACTACTGAGTCTGCACTCCATGAGGAGGTGCTGCATCACACTGAAAAAGCTCCTTGCCAAATCATAGCCAGGCAAAGACCATAATGCCCCAGGGCCCACCAAAGAGTAGCAGGACTTCTCTCTCTTGTGCTGAATGGGAAGATCAACTACCTCTGCCCAGGGGTAACTCCTGTGTCTCTACCCCTGTAGGTAGGACTCCTGTCGCTGTAGAGGTCCTTCTCAGAGGAGAGGGCTGGAGGGGGTATCTGAGAAGAGAGAGGGACAAATGGAACTATACATCTCCATGCCAATACCTTTGTGGGGCTGTACTCAGGACATGAACACAACCTGTGGGTTTCACTGCCATCATGGCAGCCAAAAGCCTCCCCTCATGGTGGCGTTAAGGCACTGGGTTGCTGGAGATGTGGGAGGAAAGCAGGAGGTTCAGCACTGAGCTGTCTCTGTCTTGGGACCTGGTGACTGGAAAGAAAGGTCTGTGGCACCTTCTGGAGGTTGACCCCACCACTGGTCTTGCCATACAGCTCAAGAAGGAAGGCATTATTTTGGACTTCTCTTTAAATAGCACTTCACCCAACTGTTTAGACAACCTGACTCCAGTGAGACTTTTCACGGCTAAGAACAAAATAAGCTCCATTACTGTTGCACACTCATTTGAGAAAAGCTCTAAACAGGAAAGGTCCATTATAATTTTTCCAGCAGTCTTGCAAGGCAGCTTGCTGTTTTTACTTATGATCAAGATTGTAAATATCAGGAAATGCCAGCAACACTTGATAGTAACATGTTGTTTGTGCCTTACTTCTTTCTACCACAACATTATGCTCTCTTTGTGAAAAAAAAAAAAAAAAAAAAAAAAAAAAAAAAAAAAGTAAAATCTTTCCTTAGGGGCAACAACATTGGCCAAAGAAAAGAATACTCTTGGTTGGATTGTGTTTGATCAAGAAAAGGAATGGGTGGTCAGCTTTGAACTCATAAGTAGTGAAGCTGCAAGACGATTCCATTATAACTACCCATGTAGAAACAGCTGCTGCCTCAGCACCTTCTTCATTAACTTCAACAAAGGCCTTGTGAATGGCCTTGGAGACAAACAGCCTGGGCGTTACTGACAGCCCAGAGAAATCAGCTTGCTCAGGGATGAAGGCATTCCTCATCCCCAGAGCCTGCAGTATTGGTCTGAGCTCACAGCTCTCCTCCATTCTGAACCGGGGCAAGTACACTTCAATTTGTTGTGGAAACACATTCTTCATATTGGTCCATTCTACTAATTTCTCATAGGTGACAGCACTCTCTAGCTGCAAGGACAAAACACAGGGAATCATGATCATGAGAAACTAGATCAAAATGCCTACAGCAACATTTTCCTTCAGGGAAAAGCCTGGTTCTGATGACAAAGACAGAACCTGTCTTTGGATAGCCCTACAGCTATCAATTGTGAAGTCAGGCAAATTCAGATTCAGCCTTGTCAGAGGGATCCTTCTAATTTGTTCGAATTTTCATCAAATACCAGCAGGGCATCATGTCTCAATACTTTTGCAAGGAAGAAGTAAGTTCCCTCCAGTAGTGCTACATTTTGTCCACTGAAATGGGCATTGACTGCCTTGGAAAGGCTCAAAAGTGTGAGTAGGAAGTGAGTAGGTATTTCTCAGCCTTGCTCTGCTCTGCTGAAGCAACCTATATACCCATTAATCTCTCATTTTTACATGGGCAACAGCATTCTGCCTGTGGAAAGCAAGATAAAACCCAGAACATTTAAAAGATACAGGCTTGGCCCACAGAGCTGGGAAGCATGTTATTTAAGTACTGGATGGACACATAGTTTCTTCTCCCAGGACCAGAGACAGGAGTGTTACCTGTTCGAGGCCAGTAGACTCATCACAGCAGTTTTCTGGCAGAAGAATGAACATGCTGAACTCTTCTCCAATGTACGGGAGCTCCAGCACTGCTACTTGTTCTTCTTGTTTTCTGGATAATTTATAATTTCCTATCTGACACATCATGAGTACATTCCTGCACTCTCTCTAAAATACAGAAAGTCGATCAGTAGTCAGAAAAAAACAAGCAAAATGAAGCAAGTAATAAACCCCATGCGATCAACCTGCTTGAAATTTCTTGTTCATTTTCCATCAGTGCTCCTCAAACTACTCTTATGTTTTTGCTGAGGGCAGTGACAGAGACTCAAGTTCCATGAAAACCCTAGCAGTCACTCTACGGGCTTCTAGTCCTCTGCAATGTAGTTCATGCTGCTTGTCTAACTCTTTCCTAAAAGATAACACCAACTTCCCCCAGAGCCCCTGGAAAAGGCTGATGGGCCCTTGGAAAAATCTCCTCTATAATTTAGCCTTTCCAAGAAGGTACCAAAGCTTGTCTTCACATGACCTCTCTCTCAAAGGCACTGGAGAAGAGGATGATGCCTTCCTGCTTTGCAGGGTGGAGGCTTTTGGCTTGGATAAATTGGGCCTCTGCACCTGGGCTGGGCAGAGACTTGCCCTGCAGACAGCAGAGCACAGGTTATCAGGACTTTCTGCACTGTGCCCTGCTCCCCACAGCTGTTGTCCCAACTGTACCTTGTTCAGCCTGAAAGGCATTTCCCTGGTGTTTTTCTCTTGAAATTTTATAGCCCATTTCCCTTTGAAGTAGATAGCGTTGACCAGAGCTAGCACCATTGAGTGATCGATAGAGCCAGGAGGGAAGACATCTGTAATTTTTCCTTTAAAACAACAAGCAAACATGAATTATGATTTTGTTTTGACCACTGACTGACAATAACCCCATTATTTCCTCACTTGGGACTATTTTCTGTTTGTGACAAGAATTGATCCACAGCGTTAGCAGAGTTAAACCTTTCAGAAGCTCAGGGCCACTGTATGCCCCAAGCTGCTTTTACAGTAGCTACCACCAAAATTAATCACTCCATAGCATATTATAATGTTGCTACACTCAGGAAAAGGAAGAAGCTCCAGCACTAGGTATTGACTTCTCACATGGTACTGATACACACCCCCCAGGCCGCCAAGCAAGCACAGACCTTGTCCTTACCACAAGTTTGTTTTTCCACCCAGGAATTCATCTTCTTTCTGGACTTTTCAGGTGCATTAATGAAGTCCATTGCTTTCAGCTCTGCAAGGTACAAGGTCCTTGTGGAGTCCAAGTATTGCTGCAAAACAGGGAAGAGAGATGGCTCTCATGATGGTATTTGGGGAGATACTTGACCGGAGAGAAAAATAAGAGTGCAAGAAACTGATGCCAAACTGTAGGTCAGAACTTGATATCCTTAGCAGACGCTCCAAGTATAGTGCAGGAGTTTTTCAAAACCAGAGAACCTGTAAAGACTTGTCACTTACCTTAAGGAACTGAAAAGTTGCTTCTCCAAAGAGCCTGTTGGCAATGTTGAGGGAACATGTGCCACCAGATTTTGCGAGGGCAGATAGAAGCTCTTGGAACTGAGAATGGGCTCCTCCAGCTTCTTCACACTGTGAGCAGCAGAGGAAAGCCATCTTCAGCAACATGCTTTCCCCTGGAACTTGACCCATGTGCCTTCAGGCTGAAATCATAGTCACTGTCCCCAAATACACTTATGGGGCCAAGGGATATGCAAAGACCCACAAACACGTATCATATCTGGGCTTCCTGACCATCCAAAAGCACCAGGTCACATACTTGTCTCCTTCCCCTCCCTCCTGTCATCTCCGCCTTGAAAAAGGATCACCCTGTTCAAATCTAGTAACACTTCACACAACGAAGCAGTGGGGTCTCTTCTGCACATGCACACGTTTCAGAGGCTGATGAGAACAGAGCTGAACTCTGCTCTTACTGGGGTTTTTTTTTGCTTTTGGACTAAGTGCTGCCATTTAGCAGGTAAGTCTGCCTTGTCTTCCTTCACTTCATGCTGCAGTTTAAGGTTATCACATAGTTCAGTTCACTATCTCACCTTTCCAGTGGTGCTCTTGGTTCCTGGACTTGCTGTGCCCAGCACCTCATGAAGATGAAGTACCTGCAATGCAAATACAATAGAAATCTATGTAAATAGACTAATGAAGACACAAAACAAGCGTTAAGGTTGCACTGCAGCCTCATGGGCACTGCAAATCAGATGAGTGTGTTGGGACAGGAGAGATATTACACCTGTAGCTAAAACCTCTCTCAGTTTGCTGTTTCTGAAGACCATGGCCCAGACTACCAGAAGGCTCCTGCCTCTTTTCCATTTCCAAATGTAAGCTTCTAATAACAGTTCCCAGAAAAAGGGAAAAATACTCACCTTTTCCATCTCTTCAGCTGTGCTGCCTCCAGCACCCAGTTGGACCATGCTCAGGGCAGTTGAGATGCTCAGTGGGGAGAAGAAGATATTTTCATTTCTTTTTACTTTGCTCAGCTCTTTGAAGAAGTCCAGGCAGAACTTGGTGTTTGCTGCAGTGAGGGACCCCATCGTAGCACAGCCAAAACCTACAGCAGGACAACTATATAATCCATCTCACAGACATTGCAATGGTCAGAGAACAGAGTGCAGAGAGAGTTGAGCTTTTCTCAGGAAACAGCACCCCAAGCATCGACTTGCTCCTGGGAGTAGGTTTCAGACCATGCTTAGCACTTCATAGCAAAGTGCACTCCTTACCCTGTTGTAAACAACCACCTTTGGGCAAATGTCCCCTTTAGCCAAGAGGCAAGAGCCTCTTGCTCTTCCCCTGTCTGCTCCAGCTAACTACATATTCACTTTCATGTCCTTGGGTTTTTTTCCTTGGGTAAATAGGGTCACACAGCCCACATCCTGTTTTTCTTGCAAGAACTGCTACGTGGTTTAGAATCATTAGTCAACCATCAGACACTGTGCTTCACTGCAGTATATTGTCTAAAAGGTTTGCTTTTTTTTTATATTGTGTAAAGCATGAAGCACAATGTATGAAAACAACCAACAGAGAGACTGGTGAATTGGATCTCCAAGCCATAGCAAACAACAAGGTAGAAAGGCCTTCCTCTGCCTCCTCAATTTGACGTAGCAAGATCATACATGTCCCAGAACTTCTGAGATAACTGCCCTGCCATTTATTGCCTTTTGCCTTTAAAGGGTCTTGCCAAATTCCCTCCTGCTCTTCAGTAAGTTTGTTCAACTCAAGCAAAGAATTTGGCTACACAAGTTCCTGCAGCCTGGGATTGCCACATCCATAAAATGTGGAAGTCAGCCCTCAAGGCAGAAACACCACAGCCTGCCTTTGTGCACAGCCGCAACGCTCCTTTTTCCCCTCCAGCTTCTGTTTCCAGTCCTAGCACTACCCTGAGGAAAGCTAAAGCTGAGAAAGTTACCTTCTCCTGAAAGAGGTGACTCTGGGAGCTTCTTCACTGATAGATGGCAGTGTCCTGCCCTGTCTTAAATCAAAACCAATTGCTGTGTANCTGGTGAATTGGATCTCCAAGCCATAGCAAACTACAAGGTAGAAAGGCCTTCCTTAAATCAAAACCAATTGCTGTGTCGTCTGGCTCCGTGCTCAGCTTACTTCTGAAGAAAGAACGTGTCCAGAGGAGTCAAGAATCAACAACAGAGTACCAGGAGAACGGCTTTTCAGGTGCCACAGCAAAGTGAGAGACACAGTCCAGTGTCTTCTGGTTTTCATCCTCTGAAACAAATAGCGAAGAATGAAATACGGGTTTTTCCCCTCCCAGAGAGGAGGCACCCTGTTGATGCTGCTGCATCTCATTAGTTTGCTCTTCTGAATCATGTCAAAGACATGGCAAGCATCTGCAGAAAGCATACAGTATCAGAAAGAGGGAAACAGAAACAAAACAGAAAGTAAGACTGATACGCAGTGTTCAGAGAGGCACTGAAGTGTTTACGTGTATCTGATAACCTCTGTCTCACGGGAAGCTTTGACAGTCCTGCAGCAGAGTTAGGCCTATAACCACAACATGTTATTTCTTCTTTATCCCAGGCCTTTCCAGAGAAGTGCAATGATCCAGGCTACGCCCCAGCAGCTTCTCTTCCTGAGGGCTGTGCTTAGCTGGGGCGGTCTCAGCACAGACACTTCTGTCTCAAGGATCTCAGCACATTTCCCGGCCAGTGTCAGCAAGGGCCATAGAGAAGAGGGAGTACGTTGTGACCTTCAACAGCACATCCCATCCTGGGTTTTGAGCATATCCCAGATTGTGTGTCAGGAGGTGGCAGGCCTAACAAGGAGCTACAGGACCTGGTCCAGAGGGCAGAGGGAATGCCACTTACACAGCCTTGGGAACAGATCCTGGCAACAGGTTGCTCCCATATGGCAAGAAATTTAGGGAGTGGGCTTTTTCCAGTGATCTCATGCAGGAAAAGGGCAAGAAGAGGTGAAGTGAAGGAACAACCAGCCCTGAAGGAACAACCAGCCCTGCTCACGAGAGCTCAGTATGACCAGCACTGCTGGTCATGTGTAGGGAAGAGCACTGAGCTGGAGGAGCCCCTTCTTTCGGACTGATGTTCCTTGCCCCTCCAAGGCTGGATCTAGATTTTCCCCACGACATCAAAGACACTGCAATGGGAGCACATTCAGCTGAGGTGCTCAGTTCAGTGCACATTTGCTGCTGTAATAATTTGCTGCACTAGATCTGGCTTCCTAATGCCTGGCTCTAGCCCACAGGTTTCAGCAGAACTATGTGTGGGGAAACCGAGGCATCAACAGTTTTGGCTCGAAATGTGTGTGTAGCTCATGAGACTTTTGTTGAGTTCCACAGCCATTTCTAGTCTGCAGCTCTTAACGGCTTGCACAAAACAACAGGCAAAAAAGGAAGCAAGTTGGAGTTACTCCTGTCAGCGGGCACAGGAGATACACCAAAGCCCCCTGGCTTTGTCTTCCAGGATCTTTCATATTCATCATCATTCAAGAACAAGGAAATGGGCACCACACTGTCAAAGTACTTTCTTGTCTTTTGACTCTGGAGGCTGTTCTGCTTCACAATCAGCTTTTTCCTACCAGGTGTCTTGAATCTGGTTGTGGGCTGCGCAACTGCTTGTATTTTAAGTCAACAGGCACAGTGCTCAGCACTGCTCTGGGGAGAATATTATGCTTCCTACAGAAGACCAGCAGGTGACTCCATTGAGCAAAATGCAGCACCCCACCCCCATATCAATATCACATAATGATTGTGATAGTATAGTCTGAAAATATGATTGGAGGGACTTTGAGCCGAGGCAGAGCTGCTGCTGGTGCTGCGAGGCTGCAATGAGGGCTGTGGCAGAAGCCAGCTGTCTCACAAGGAGTTGTGCAAGAAGAGAAGACTTCCATCAGGATACACAACAGAGGTCAGTAGTACTTTTTCAGCATGTTTGAAACTGTTAGCAAGTGTATGGAAAAGCTGGAAAATGTTTCCAAACTGCAGCGGCCAAGTGAGGGAGTAGAGTCTTGGAGCTGCATGGGTAGCAATGTTCTTATGCAAAAGCCAGGACACACCACCTCAGAATTAAGAACATATAATTTCAGGCCTGAGGGTTCAGATGAGAAAGCTCTAACACCCTCCAAAGAGCTAGAAGGAAGCTCAGAATTGAATTACTTTATTAATCTTTTAATTTCTTGGCAGATGTTTAAAAAATGAGGCAAGTTTCATGCTATCAGAGAGATATAGAGTAAAATATCATTATTGTTAGGATAATAATAACCCACGTATAGATACTTGTTTTCTGTGAAAGTGTTACTGGGTTAAAACAAGAACAGTCTTGGGAGCAGGGACTGGAAACTAGAACTCATCTGCAAGTTGTTATAGTTATTGAACTGCAAAAATGCCAGTCCTTGAGTTCTCTTATGTCATTAAGTTGCAGTCATTTGAGTAAGAACACAACTTCAAGGGGAAGATGGGTAGTTTTCCACCCAGAATATACATCTGATAGTGCTTGGTGTGTTCCAGGACACACAGGCTTGAAGTCACATGGGAGTATGGGACCCATGGAAGACAAGCTTTTCACCTCCTGAGCCACGAGAGTTTCTCCACTACAAATGTGCCATTTTCCCTTAAAAAACCAAATGCAATTGCTCTAATGGCATTTTCAAGGGGCCCTGTTCAGGTAGCTCATGCAGGGTCTGCTTGGAACATATCCCCACTAGGTGTTCTCCAGGGACTTGCGCCTCATTCTGTCTCATTCCTGGATTTCACATGGGCAAAGCGCCTCATTGCTCTCATCAGGGCAGTCCAGAGCTAGCAAAGAAAAATGCTAGCTACAGAATTTACAAAATGCAAAAATTGAATGCTTACAAATCTTGGGTACTTTCACGTGTATGTGTAAGAAAAGAGAATTTTTCTTTGAGATGGCTTTTTTGGATGTACGTGCTTAAAGCCAGCCTACGTTCTGTTTGAGAGACACATCATTGTTTTAGCATTGTTTCTCCTTTCTGAAGCCATGTATAATTCTGTGCATTAAACACATTCTTCACTGGCTCTCTATTACGTATACACATGAAAATACATTCAGGAAGTACAATTTCTGAATCTAGTTTTCATAAAGCCTATGAATACCTAGGTGTAGTGCCTGCTAGAAGTTATTATAATTCCCTATAGAAAAGGAGCTTACTTTACCAAGAAAATCAAATCAAGGATTTGCAATTCATTTTTTTTATTTTTTTTTAATAAATATGGAAATTAACATTCTAGATTATCCTGCCTCTGTTCTTGTGTGACTGACTGTACAGCTGGAGTAGAATAGCACCTTGTATAGGACAGAAGGCATGAAACACATTACCATTGGTCGAGACCAATATTTAGTGTGTGGTAATTCTATATTTTATTAAATATTACATTATTACAATTAATATTAATAAATTATAACTGAACAAAAGTAAATCTATTTATATTGATAGTAAATCCAAGTAATAAATTATGTACATTATTTACTACATATCATACAGTGGTTGAACTTTGAACTTTAGTCTTCATAATCTGTTTCCAATACCTTACACAAGTCTTAGCCAAAAGATGCTAACTAGTAGCCCTGCCCTCCAGCTACCCTTTAGTCAGATTGTGTGTTTCCTCCCTTGGTGCTTTGTTTCAGAGGGTGAATTATGGCCCTTCCCTCAGCTGTTATCAGGGAGAAGTGAGTACCCAATTCAGTGAGATGATCAGCACCACATGATGAAGCATCCACAGCTGCTAATAAATCCTCTAAGAAGAGCTGTAGCCCTACTACTTGGAGGAGCAAGCTGAAATGCTGTGCCACCTGAATGCAGTGTGCCAAGTTTCAAGAGGAGGGGCAGAGACCTGATGTGTAAATTCCTACTGCCTGACTGCTTGACTCACACTGAGGGTAAGTCTCGTGCAAACTCTCTTAGCTCTGCCTGAACACAAACATTAAATTTGATGCTGTGAAACTGTCAATATTAATCATGTCTCTAAATCCAGTATCAGGTCATGAGCACTGAAAAGTAGTATTTCTTCACCTTGTAGCTTAAAAGCTACATATTTTGCCAATAACCAGTGCTCTAATTGCAGTCAAGTTTCTCCCAGTTTCTGACAGGAGTCGGAAAACAAGGCAACTCTTACACAGTTCAGTAAGTCTATCCTGGGATGTTAAAGTCGTCAGAATTTGAAACTTTTGAAATGTGTGTGTATGTTTTGGGTCTAAGACACGATACCTAGCAGCTCCTCTGTTTTTTACCAGCTCAGACATTTCATGATGCAACATGGTTACTAGAAACTAGTTTGACCAGCTGTAAATTGGTGACTGACCAGAGCTGTGTGGAGTTAGCCAAATTTAGCTAACCAGTGTGCAAGACAGAGGCAATTGGGTTGAGGGGGACCTCTAAAGATCACCTGGTCGAACTCCAGAGCCTTGGGGCAGAGCAGCAAAAGCCTTGCTGTTTGCAAAAGAAGGTCCTGCTTGCCTGGGGAGAGAAGCAGCATTGGATTTTGTTTGCGTGGATGGGGATTGGCAAAGAGAGATCCTCCCTGAGGCAGAGTTTGCACCAAGGGGCAAAAATAAAGTTAAAAAAAAAAAAAAACAACAAACTATGTTGCATGGATGTTTGGGGTTTTTTTATTCATAACATTAGTCTTCTTTCATAGTCCATGAGATGGTGGCAGTAGTAAAACCACTGTTATTGCGCACACCAGAAGCAGCCCAGCCACACCCCTTACGCCGTGCAGGGCGCACCACATCACTTCATGGCTCCTGTGCTTTGGGGGCACAGGAACAGCCCAGCTTAGCCAGTGCCAAATGGAGACTTTTGTTGCAAACTTCCCCTTCTATTTCTTTCACTTTTAAGACTGAACTCCTGCATTCCTCACTAGTAGCAAGTGCACATCTGTCTCCTTGCTAACCTCTGCAATATTGTCAGAAACTCCTATTTTGACTCAAGGATGCCGGGAAAGAATATGCTGATGGTTGGGGACTGTATACTCATTTCTGAGAAAAGATAGGAATAAAGGGAAGGGGATTTTTCCCCTCTGTGGTGTTTACCACTTCATCACAGGAATTTTCAACTCTGCCTTTTCAGGAAATGCTGTTTGAAAGTTGACTTTTGAGGTTGCAGTTCTCCAAACTTCCCTGAGAAATGTAAACACAGTATGATGACAGCTTTAGGCAATAAAACATTGTCTAACAGGCAATTTGGGCTGACAGCCTCCAGAAGGGATATGTGGACGCAGACTGGAGAACTACTACTGTAGCTGTACTGTATCTTCAGATTAGACAGTCAAGAGTGGTTTATTTGCCTCTTCTTGTTTCTTTGACTCCTTTCTTGTCCTGCTCCTGTCTGTTCTTGTTCAGCTCTTTCTGTTCACTCTTGTTTTCTAGACTTTCCTAGAGTGGGCCCAAAGGGCCCCATTTATGGTAACTTATGGTACGTAAGCTACGGTGATCAATGCAGACCATTAGGGTGTTTTACACCCAAATATATGGTGAATAGCTAACATATACTTTCCTTTTTATGGGTCATAGAGCACATTGCAAATGTTAATTTATTAAGCCTCACACATAACCTCTCTGAGGAAGCTGTTACTTGTGTTAAACCATCAACTTAACAGTTATGTCTCACTGTCAGACAGCTGCAAGTTTTATTTTTCTGCCACAGACTGAAAACCTTCCCAGGTTATGTTTAACTGTGATTTTGGTGACTTACACTGCTTTTTATAAAACCTTTCTTCATTTCTCAGAGCATGGAGAATGCCTTGTCTTTATGCATGCATCTCAGATTGTTTAAAATTCACTAGACAGCAGCATGCAAGGAAGAAAACACATTTTTTTAGAAGTTCACGCCTGCAGTTTTCCACATCAGTAACTTCAATGCAGTGGTTTTAACTGTTTTTCTCCTAGTTTGTGAGACTGAAATCACTTGATTTAACCCTATATAAAAGGTAGCCTTTTTTACTATGTTAATTAACCATCTTTAAATAGCTGCAGATGCATAATTAACATGGTTCCTACAGGCACCGTGCATATGTAACTCTCTTTGGAGTCATCTGAGACCTTAGAGGGTACTTAGGGGAAGTCATCCAGGGAGCTGGTGGAGTCTCTGTCCTCAGAGCTATTTAAAAGCTGGCTGGACATAGTCCTGAGCAACTGGCTGTAGATGGTTCTGCTCGAGAAAGGGAGGTGGACCAGATGGGCTCCAGAGGTCCCTTCTAACCTCAGTCCTTCTGTGAGCTTTTATTTTGAAAATCAATGCTGAAAAAGTCCTGTAAAAAGAGGGCCCAAATTCTGCTGGCCTGTATACAAAATTACTGTTGTAATCAACTGCCTTTCCAGAGGTTCCCATGAGGGCTGAACCCTGTCCCCTGACAAAGTGTTCCTACTGTGATCAGCATAAAACCCAATGCTACTGATAAAAACTCACACAAAAAGATACAAGACTTATAAAAGGCATGTATGTGGCATCATTCTTCCAATGGTAAGATGATGCTTTAGATGCAGGCACACACCTAAATAAATAAATGAAGCCAAAACTGCTTCTCACATAAACTTTTAATATAATGCAGAATAGTGTACAAGGCAGAATCGGTGCATGTGACTGGGGAGAAAGCGGTGCAGTTACCAGTAAATAGGTGTATGTGCTGTAAAAAAAAGCTAACTTCTACTTGGCTGCAAACAGTTCCTGCAGGAAAAGGAATTATCATGGTCAGATCTCCACTGTACAAAGGATTTGCCTCAGCTACAGAATGCAGACAAGGAAAAAGTGTCTCTAAAGTACCTCTCTGCTGACCAGGACCCAGCTGGCCAGGAATCAAAAAAAAACACAGAACAGGGCTCCTCTGTTTTTACTGGCAGTTACTGAAAGTTGTTGCAGGCAATTCTCCTCAGCCAGCAGCATACCAACACCACCTTTGCAAGCCCAGGCAGTTGCTGTACTAAGCTACCTAGCTGAGCTGGAGAACTGCAAGGAAGGTAGCAGCGTATGTGGGCATCAAGGAAACGATGTTATCCATATCGTATGTGGGCAAAACTCACTCCTATTCTAGATTCAGAACAATATTTGCAGTTCAAGGAGCCTTGCGACAGAGCATCCAATTGATGGGGTTTAAGCTGAACTGTTTGCAGTGATTATTTTGAAATGCAAAGTAGCTGTCAAAGGACTAAGAATGCATCAAGGGGGGGAAAAATTACTATTTCTGTTTTTCATCCAAGTGTTTCTCGCGGTGTTAGAAAATGACCCTGATTTTAAGGTAAACAGAGTTTGCCAAAAAAAAGAATGGTATTGGTAGGATTGTGCCTAATAAAGAATAAGAAAGGGTGGTCAGCCATAAACACCTCTGTGAGAGGAAGAGACCTCCTCACAATGACAGCTCCTGTAGCAGCTGCTGCTATGGTGCCTTCCTCATTGACTTCCACGTATGTCTTATGGACAACGTTTGACAGCACCAGCGATTTTGCAAATGACATTGCAGAAAGATCAGCTTTTGATTCAGTGAAGATGTCAGTCATCCCCATCTCTTGTAATACCTCATTGAGGCTAAAGGTGCTTTCGAGCTTGAATCGGGGAAGGTACACCTCCACTCTAGTCTCAAACATGTTTTCTGAAGAGGCCCACAGCGTTAAATTTTCATAGGTCATTGTGCTTTCAATCTAGAAGACAGGGGAAAAAAGACAGGTGGGGGGCTTTGAAAAGTTTAGATCTTTACCCAGCCTTAATTCAGACAACCAGCTTTCAGCCACAGTGTGTGATATATGCTGCCTTACCTCCTCCAGCCCACTGGCAGATCCATCAGCCGCGTCACCTGGTAGCAGGATGATCATGCTCAGTGACTTCTGAGCATAAGGGAGTTCAAGGACCTGAGCACCCATCTCCTCAATGTAGCCTAATTTAAACATGCCTTTCTGATACATCATCTGCACAGGTTTTTTCTCACCCTGTTTGAAAGAAAATGATGCAGTCGCTTAATCAATACAGCTCTTAACATTGAAAGTCATTATATGTGTAGTATCAGTAGTCAGGTTTTCAGCAGTAATTGCTGTTAGGCTAAATATATCTCTTTATTTTGTTGCATCTACAGTGAGACACAAAACATCAGCTTGTCTATGCCTAAATAAAGGAGATCATTCTTAAAATAAAATATAAAAATTCCTTGCAACTGATCAGGTAATGAAGTTGCTTAATAGTTTTACACTTCCAAACAGGCTGATGCTGATACTGGATTTCCAAATCTGAACTTAGACTGAGATAAAGAATAGCACTGCTAGAACCAGGCTGTCATTTATCAGACTGATTGTTTAGACAGGAAGTAATAAACAGGTTGAGAGCAAAATCAGCCTTTCTCAGGCATCCTCTTCTACATTTTGTTATCTTGCTTTTTTGTGGTGGGGTTGTTTGAAAGCTGTATAAAAGCTCAAGTTTTCTTTTGCAATTAGCTAACTTAGTCTTCTTTCACTGCTTTCAAACTTAACTTTCTGTAAATGACATCTTCAACAAAAATCCTGCTAGTATTGATTAGCAGATGAAGAAAAATCTATAGTTTCTCCTACTGCAGCAGGGCAACAAATGTTCTCAGCTATAGACCACTGTCTATACAACCACAAATGTAAGTACTCAATATGACAGTTTCTTACCAGTGGCTTAACAATGGAATGCAACGTGATAACTAGAAATGTATGTTTTCCTGACCTTCTCTGTTGATACATGGGGAAAGTCCAAAAGAGATTTTTTCCCATTCAAAGGTCTGCAATTTAAGATTAGACCTAAATCTTGGGCTTTTTTTTT
>VZRU01004958.1:0-30285 GCA_013398155.1 Pedionomus torquatus | reverse complement strand
TTCGCTAAAATTTAAAAAATATTTTAAATGACATTTCAAAACTTGCAAAATACTCTATAAGAATATCTCCTTTTTCAAATTGCAACTGTATTTTTGGTTTGTTACTGTCCAGCCTACTTTGGTGTGTTAGCTCTCAAATGCATAGCTAATGTTAAAATATATTGAATGTAAAATAGCAGGCTGACCCCTTTTAGCCTATACGAAATGGGATGTTCAGATTTGTTTCCATCCATGACAGCTACCTAAATTGATTACTATATTCAGCAGTGCTAATGCTTGTGGTTTGCCTATCACCACAGCAAAAGTCTGAGTTGTGGCAACTTCTCAGTCTTGTACAATTTTTCAGTGAAGATCATGTTTTTCTGTGGAAAAACCCCTCCTGCCATCTCTAGCCAACAATTTAAGTTCCCAGCACACCCACACCTTGCTCACAGGGCACCTGAGCCCTGGACATTGTGCTTCTGTGTTACTCTTGCTTCATTGCTCACAGTGTCTAGGATAAATAATGTTAAGATTTACAGAATGCAGATGTACCTGATTCAGTTTAAAATCTCTCTGTACTGTTTTTCGTTCCTCAAACTTGTGTTCCCAGGCTGCTTTGAAGTAGATTACATTCACCAGCACCAGCACTGCGTGTGGGTCAACCACACCAGGAGCAAAGAGTTCCTTGATTTTACCTAAAGGAAATTTTGGAATACACAAGTATTGTTAGTTGTCATTAAGATGCTGGGCTGAGATTCCGTTACTTGGCTGTGAACTTAGTTTTGGAGAAACTTAGGAATCCAGTTCTTAGCTTATTCAAATGACAGGGACAATATAGGCAAATAAATGGTAGGTTTCTCTACACTGTTACCAGCCAGAAAGGACAGGGGGAGTGGGGATAGCCAAATTAGCCAGCTGTCAGAATCTATGAGGTAACATTAACCGCGGGGCAGGAAGCAGCACCCCTAATCACATCTTTTGGGTTACGCAAGGGCAGCTTTGCCCTCAGCACTGCTGAGGAGTTTTTGACTTTCTGTACAGAGGCAGTTAACAGGTCCTCAGGCTTCATATGAGTACCCAGAGCAATGATGGCTCCTAAGCCTGTGGCTCCTGAACCTTCAGCCCTCTTACTGGGAGCCAACTGGGGTTAACAGCTCTTTCCCACACCAGTCACAGGCAGCTCTGCCAGTAAAAGGACAGGTTTGGTCAGGAGATGGGCAATCAAGAAATTACAGAAACCTTCAAATCTATTTGTCTGTCCCTCGGTAAGTTCTGGCTTGCGTTCATCCAGAAGATTTAGAAAGTTCTCATCCCACTGCTACTTCCTCTCTGGTAAAATAAAAGGAAAATGGATATATCTTGCTTAGTCTAATCAGCAAGAGTCAATGGCCCCTGCTAGCCTGTTAAGGGGAAGACTGTCACTTGCGATAGCCTTGCTGAAGGTCACATCTCTCATCTTTGTGGGCATTACATATAACCAGGTCCTCAGTCATCCTCCTTCCTCCGTTGGCTGTTCCCAGTCTCCCCATGAAGCTCACAGCTTACATCCCTGTGGGAGCTGACAGCTGGCCTGACAGCCTTACAGCTAGCATTGGCCTTGACAAGATTACCCTGTTCCCACGAGACCATTGGTGTGGAGCAACAAAGAGGTAGTAAACAACTTTCAGGAGATCTAAGTGTGGTAGCCAACCAGAGGAAGAAAAACCACATGTGAGCCCAATGAAGGGAAAACGTAATATGAAGATCCATGAGAGCTTTTTTTGTATAAAAGAGTAAGCTTTGTGTAACAAAGTTGCTGTTGCTGTAAGAACTTATTGGTGTCGAGTCTGTCTCAACAGCGACACGTCCCCTGCTGTTCTGTATCTGCACTTGTAGCTGTTCACAGAAGCAATCTGTATGGTCAAACTTTATATGTATTATTGCAATTATCATGGTAAGCATAAGGGTGGGAATACAAAAGTATTTGGCAACAAACATGCCTGTAATTCAGAAATATTTTAGCTGATAACTTACTCTAATATTTAAAGAGTGGATGGAAAGACAAATCGTCTTTAAACAGCATAAAACCCTGAACAAGCCTTTGTTTTTCATACCCTGGAATTTCTTTTGTTGAAGCAATGGAAGAAGGCAGTGATTGCTTGATTTTTACCTTGTGTCTCACTTTCAACCCAAGAGTTAATTTTTATTCTGGCGGCTTCAACAGCACCATGAAAGTCCACTGTTTGCAGCATCGCTCCATACAGTTCCTTAGTGCACATCAGAAATTGCTGTAAAGCAAAATGAAGACTATGTGTTGGTCAAATCCCTTCTGAAAGAAATCAATGGTTCAAAGCTGTTTTAAAAGTGGTGAGGGACTTGTTGACTCCATAAGTCAAAATTTCATTATGGAAGCCACTACCTGAAGTTTATTCTTTGAAGAAGAGATAATTATTCAGTTGCATAGGCAAGAAAATAGATAAGAAAAATCCAGAAGAAAGAGTCTTTCCCTGAACAACTGCATACCTGAGGTCCAGATGAAAATAAAAAATTACAGAGGATGCAAGATGTGCTGTTTAATGGTAAGATATCCAAATCATTTGACAGAAAACCAAGGATGTGAATAGGAAGTTACCTATACTAGGTAATCTAGAGATCACTCTGTCCTTAAATACAAGAGGAGTAAGAAGTTCAGCACAGAAGCCCTACGCATGAAACTGTATAACATCTCAGGTGATAAGCCCTCTCCAAGCTTACTGCTGTGCCGCCTGCAAGACTAGAAGTATTTAACACAGAGCTCAAATTTTTACATTTACATTTTTAACTGTAGTTACACCTCCATTTGAGTGTAGACATATGCCAAAAGCAAACAGACTCCTGCTTTATTTTTGTTCTATGGCTATATCAATGGTCCACAAGGTGTGGTTTTTTAAACAGAAGAATTTAAAGCTGACACTTATGTCTTTCCCACAAGCCCTAAGAGATTCAGCATCAGACAGCCCAAACTGCACACAACGGGGACAATGGTGAGACCCACGGTTACAGGGAATTTTGAGGTCAGGGTCACAGGAGCCAGCAGATACAGGTAACTTACCTGCTGGAGTTCGAATCCTTGTTGTAAAAAGAGATTGTTGGCCAGAGTTAAAACATAGCTTTTGCCAAGGTTTTGTAGTTGTAAAAGCAGTGCCTGGAATGCTTTATGGTTAAGGTTCCCATCCTTGTTACACTGAGAATATTAAACACAACAATTATAACAATTATTCCGTATAGCTTTGGTTGTTAATTTGCATCCTACATAGATTACAATATAGGGATAACTCCTGATGTACTGATTCTTAAATCCAGCTTTGTTGCCTGATCCTGCTTCAGATGAGAACACTGTAGGCTTTGGTATTGACTTCATGGAAGATTTATCCCTAAATAAAACACTACCTCGTATCAGGCATTTCCTAGTGGATTAGGTAGGCTCTGTGCATGTCACCTTGACTCCCTCCAGTGGCAGACTCTAGTGCTTTATACCGAGTAACCTACTGTGCAGTGAGGAAAGGGCTCTAGCGCTCCCCATGCAGGGACAGACCTGTGGGAGGGATGGCTGTCTCTCCTGCTGTGGCTCTGGCTCCGTTGCTGGGGCTGCGCTCTCCTGCTCAGATCCAAGGCTCGTTCCTCCTGCAGCTTTCCTGATATGGAGCACCTACAATTGAAGGTGTCAAATTATGGCACTTGTAATTGGGATAAAAGCATTTCCCTTGTTTAAAAGATTTGTAGTGCTGTCTTGGATAAACGGCGTGGATTTATGTAAGATATTTTCTCAGTTTCGGCCTGGCTGAAATGACAGGCTCACAATTGTTCATATATTCATGTTCAAATTCACAATTCTGTATTAGCAAACCAAAAAGAACTTGCACTTCATCTCTCAAAGCATTACTCTCCACTACCTCAAAATGTTTACATTTAATTTGTATTTTTATTGTTACAGTGATCTTAAATTTCAAAAGAAAAAGTTGCCTCGGGCAAAGACATATAAAAGGGAGGGTTTTAAAGCATCAAACCTGGCTTTTGGGAATCACTCATAAACTTTGCATTGGCTTAGGAAATATATCAAAACACCAGTACTCTAAATGGAAACCAGTCTTTGTTTCTGATGTGCAAATATCTTGCCGAAATATTTCCACCGGCTTCTCCATTACAATAATATTGCATCATACACAGACTTAATCTTTTTGATTGAGGATACTGGATCCCCATTGCTTTCCTAAAATAAGCAAGAGGCCCCGTGTATTGGATCTATGTGGCAAGGTTATGGTAGACGGAGGCCAGGGTGGCCTCTGTGAAAAGAGATCAGGGGCTGCCTGATTCCTGCCAGCTCCAAAATGGGTCAAGTCTGCTTGGCCATGACAGTAACTGGTGAGTGATTTCCCTGCCTTTATCTCAACCCACAAGTTTTTTTTATCCTATTTTCTCTCCTTGTCCTTGTTGAAGAGGGAGACTGAGAGAGTGGCTGGGTGGGCACCTGGCAGCCACCAGCCAAGGTCAACCACCACATCCTGAGAGAGAGATTCTGGGAACCTCATGAGGAGGGCACCTCTATCTTGGCTGCAGGTGACCCAGCAGTTAGACACTGTGCATGACAGTGGCAGGATACAATGGATGAAACTCCACCAATAGAGAGCCAGCTACTGACAAGAACCTCTGCTTTAGGATTACTGCTCTTTTACCACTCATGGGCACAAACAAGAAAAGAAAAGAAAAACTGTAGAAAACAGAACTTGCACTGCTGGGAGTAAAGGTGCAGCAATCAGAGAAGTGGCCTTCTTCATCCAATCTGTGGGCCGCCTTCTGCCCACCTGTGTCCATGTGAGATCTGCAAGTGAGACATTTTATCTCACAAATGTTGTAAGTGATAAGTGAGCTACTGCTTCCAGCCCAGGTGCAATCACTTTGGGTTTCTGCAGCTCTCCCCATTACCTACTCAGACTCACACTTTCAGGATTCTCATTACAATCATAAGAAGCAGAGCCTTCCCATAATTCTGAAACAAATCTGGTATTCTAGCAGGAGTCAGGGGAAAAGCTGGAGTGTCCCTCTGAGGTGTATCACCTCCTCTCCTTTAGCTCTTGCTCCGCGGTCCTGAGCCTGCATGAGGACACGGTGCAATTCACACAAGCAGATAGCAAGGATCATAGTGCACCAAGCATCACTGTGAAGGCAGCACCTGTGCTTATATTCATGCTTGTTTCCTGTGAGACTCTGGCACACGTGTTGTGCTGGGTTGCCCAACGTATCCATTATGTGAACAGCAAGCAATGTAGAAGCATCTCGGCACATCTCATTAATACTCACATTTTCTATTTGAGCAGCACTGTTGTTTTTTGCACCTAGATGGACCAAAGCCAGAGCAACAGAGATGCTCATTGGAGAGAAGACGATGTTTGTGTCCTCTGCGCTTCTGTTGAGCTTATTGTAGAGATCAAGGCAAAACTCTGTAATTGGTCTAGAAATGGAGCCCATCGTGAAGCAGCTGCTGACCGGGAGCACAAAAGAAAGAAGAAATTTAATACAGCTTGTTGCCTAGTTACATCAGACACCATGCATCTGTCTGCCCCAAGATTGTCCCATAGCTGGTTGCTATATAATAGAAGTTTGCTGAATTCTGAGAGTTTGAAAAAGCCAGCCTTGCATACATTTGATGGTCCATGCTGCAGAGCAAGGACATAATAGGTTTGGAAAAGGGACCCACACTCACAACATATGTGAATTCCTCAGAAAGGGCCATTTTTCTGTCTTATCCCATCATGTATCTCATTTCAGACCATGTTATTGAAATCAGTCAACTGTGGATTAAGGTTTTCCTTCTCCAAACAGGTTTGTTTTATACAGTCATGTCAACTCTTTCCTCTTGTAACAACATACAATTAATGACAGAAACTTAATGACAGAAACTACGCCTGCACATGACCATGTCTGGTAACCAGAGCTATGGTATGAGGTTTATAAAAAAAAAATTGTCATTAATTAAATGTTTCCATATATGTAAAAGGGTCATTAACAGCTATGGAGTCTGAACTACATATGGAAACATGAGCAGTTGAAATACTTTCTCCCTCCTTGTGAGTTTTCCAGGAGTCACAGATTCAGGTAGGATACACAACTGAAGTTTTCAACCTCAGTAATAGCTCAACAGCCCTGAAAAGAAGTCCGTAAGTGCCTGCCCAACAATGCGACAAGATCTGTGTCACTCTTCTTTTGTACTAGAAACATAATAGTCTGATACCTTTTCCCATGAGTCATTAAAGCCACTCTACCAAGAACAAGTTGGGACCAAGTTCCAGCTTGGTCCTCACAAGCAGGAAAACATCTGAAAAAAACAGGTTTAGAAACTCCTCTATACCAATGGGATCACATGAGCTTTTCTGGAATCATTATATCCAAAAAACCCCACGTCACTGTCAGCCTCAAACAACTTCTATTTTGGACAGCACACCACAAAAACGTGTGAAAAGCAAAGCATACACTCCTGCCTGCTTGCAGATGTAGAGATGAGTAGCTGTGGCCTGTGTTCCGGAAAGATGCTTTATTTAGGGGAGAAACACACAGCCACATCATGGAGATAAGCCCCTCGTGTCTCCTGCCCACAGATCTGGCTGGGTCTAGCTTTCAACCTACATCAGGACAAGTGTGGGTGAAGTCAATAGCAAGGTGCCAGAGCTCCTCTCTGTTGAAAAGAGTGCACACCCAGGTGGTTATTCCAGAGAGAGCTTCTGCTGTGCTGTGGCCCTTTCTCAGCCCCATGGTGCCTGAGTGCTGCAGCCTGCAAGGTCAGGTTGCATGAGGAGCTCCAGCCTGTGTCACCAGAAGGCTAAGGGTGGGTAGAGGCTGATGCAAAGCTGGATTTCAGGATCTTTCATCATCAGAGCCCTTGTACAGCCTGTTCTGGGCTGTTGGTGTCCAGTGGCCACTTTGAGAGAGGTTTAGGGCTGCCTGGTGCTGGGCACCTCCATCCTCTCCCAGACAGTGCTCCCCTGCGACACCATTCTCCCACAGAGGTTCTTCTGCCACAGCCATAGTCCCCTCCTCACAGAGAACCTGCCCTTCATGGACCTTTCTTTACTTCAAGAGCTACTCAAAATGTCTTGCGTTGTCCTCAAGGATGCAGAGTGCACACTGCCTCTCACTCAGCCATGAACCAGGCATAAACTCTGCACAAGAAGCTGGGGCTCAGGTGCCAGAAGAAGGTCCCAGAGCATAGGGAGCTGCTGTGGCTCAGCTGAGATGTAGCATTTGTCTGTACAAACCATCTTAGTCTGCAGCAAATGCCAGACAATAGGAATGAGCTGGGCCCACAAGAAATTAGATGTAACCTTAGACAGATTACTGCAGTGGCCTAGAAGTGCTGCAAAGGCAAGTTGCTGAATATTTGGAGGACTAGCTATAAAAGCACAGCAATAATTAATGTTTCATTGTGTTTCTGACTGATGCTCTGTGGAAATAATGCATGACACTGAAAGAAAAAGTTCATTTATGTTTCATACTGAGACGTGTTTTACACTGAAGTCCAGAAACACTCCACATGAAGACCTAATACAAATGGGCAAAGCAGAGTAGAAATACCCAACAGATTTTCTCAATAAACAAATTAGAGATGAGTTAGATCTCATTAAGTCTGAAAGCAGCTGTTCTAGCTCTACTGTTTGTGTCTTTGTATGAAACACAGGTTTCATTTTCCTTCTAATAACAGAGTCATCTTACCACAAGAAAAAGACATCACACTAAATAATTCGTTTTCCTTTTGTCCACCTTCATTACCTACTATCCAGAACCTTCGGAAAACAAAACTCATTGCTTCTGTGTGTTGAAGTTTGTATCGCTCCACTTCTACACTTCTTTAAAGAACTGAAATGGACCTGTGAAATCATTCATGGTGAATGTAGGTCATGAGGCATCCTGCAGGTGTGCCCAGACCTCAGAACAAGCCAAGGGAAAAAAGAGAGCTAATAAACTTCCTCAAGAGGAAGGAGTCACCTCTGCTCCACCCTGCAGGGGGAGGATAAACTGCCAAATTGGAGGGAGAACCTAGGAGCTGGGAACAGGTTTTAAAAGCCAGAGAAGGTATCTAATCCTTTAGAAGAAGCAGCAGGCTGTCCTCAGGGTGACGTCTAGGTGCAAACACTGTGGCTAATGCCATGGTTTTGTGAGTGGGATCTATTTAGAGAGCTGCCCTGGAAAACTAAAGCAAGGGATGGGTGGTGTGGGTTGGTGGAGGAACATTCTCACTGCAGAATGAAAGGGTTTAGTGAAATTTCTTGATCTAAATTGGGGTGGGCACAAGTGTATAAGCCACCAGTGTAATTATCCAATCAGGGAGAGTTTTGGAATTACTGTGAGGACAGTGGAGTTTGGAGAACACCTACATGATGGACAACAAATAGTAATGTCACTTTTCAAAGATCTTGGTGTGGTAAGGAGAGAAGATATAAGATCAAAAGGAGTGTTCCAGGAAGATCACAGCTGCCTTTCTGCACTAGCCCAAGTGTCTGCACTGAACATTAGCAGCAGTGCAGAGACAGCAACCAAGGCTGGGGCTCTGCAGCTGATAAAGGGAAGTGTTTTGCATGATGATTTAGTAGATTTTAACATAGACTGGCAGATAGAAATTGCTGGCCTTACTGTATGTGAGCCAGAAGCTACCCAGGAAAAGAGCTTTCTTCAGAAGAAACCTTGTAAAGACAGACCTTGTAAAGATTACAAACTTCTTTTATAGCTGTGCGAAATGAAGGACGCTCCTTTTCTATAACTATTCATGATCTGTTCTCTCCTTGCAGTTTGTGTTTGGCTAAGGGAAGATAAAATCAAGACACAAACTCTAAAAGAATAAAAACCTGTGCTCAAAGCTATCATAATTAATAGGTATATTGGAATATATTATGCAGTCAACAGGAGGCAGCAGCAAAGGAGGTGGGAGGCTTAGAGAGTTGTAGCCTTGTTTTTAAGGTAATTCTATATTTATTACAAGGTAAAGCAAGAAAGAACCTGTCTTCCCTGATGACACATGATAATTCCCATTGCATGTTTTGCTTATTCTATCTGCCTCTCATTAAGTGCTTTAGTGCACATTAATTTCTCATATATAAAGGAAGACAGAATTATCAGAAATTACATGTGTCTATCCTAGAAAAGGAGCACATGCCAGATAATACTGTCTCCTCACATGAAAAATCTGTGATCAGCAGAATCAACTTTATTTTTCATGACAATTCATACAAAAAGATATTCCTAAATGTTTCTGTGCTGATTGGGAGTGAAGGGGACAAACAGCACATAAGAAAAATGAAATTTCCTGGAACACAGAAATTCCAATCATCCCTACATGACACTAAACATTTCCAAAGTTACATGATTTAAATTAAAAACCAATACATTTCAGTACAAAATAAAGGGAAATGTTACCAAGTTAATTTTCCACGCAGCTTAGCCTCTCATGCTACTACTTTTAAGCCAGAATGCTCTCTCTCAGACTGCTTTTATTACTTTGCATCTGTACCTCCAGGATATATATTTCGTACCTCTTTCTAGGCCAATTATTCCTGTATAAGCAGGCTTGGATGTACATTGGCTGTTACAGTTGTCTGATGGAAAGTTATTTACTATGCCTGTGCAGCTGCACAGGCTCTCAGCAAGCTTCTAAACATCCTTGCCAAACCCAAGAGCTAATGCGTTGCTAGTGAAGACTAGCATCCCCACTAACAAAACAAAACCTGAACACTACTCCACCCTTCCTATTTTATATAGCCATTGTTTAGGCATATAAACAATCGCCTGGCAGTGGGGATCAGGGTATAGGAGGAACACCTAAGGACCCAGTCAAAGGCACACCCTCTCTCTCATCTGGCAAAAATTTCAAGGCATTTTCTTGTTCCATGGAAATTTCAGTAAAGAAAGGAAATTAACTTTTATCTCCTACTTTGTGGGTGAGTTTGTCCAAGTCACCAGCACCCCCACTTAATGTGAAGCCCATTTCCACCAGAGAGGGTATATGTAGGTATAGGTGCTCTGAAAGAGCCTCCCCTTCAGCATTTCTGGAGATACAATCAGAAAAGCACCATCTTTCTGGTATAAGCCACTGAGTTATCTGTCCTGTGGCAATTACAGCTTTCTGGATAGGCAGAGAAGTTATAGGGAAATTTCACATTCAAAGGCCTGTGAAATTTAGGCAATAATCTTTAGACTCGTAGCTTTGGACATACGTTGCTAAATTCCCCATCTACATCCCACTGAAGATCAGGTCCCTTTGTGTGAGCTCTTGAGCCGCCTGAATTTCAGCAGTGTGTTTTCCTGCCTCAGCCTGCAAAGGTATCTCCCTCTCTGTCCTATCTGTAAACGTGATGTTTACTTTACCAACATGCAGGTTACTAACACAAAAGTTATATTGTTAAAAAAAAAAAAAAAAAAAAAAAAGAAAAAAGAATTGTTTACCTTCTTGCCCGAAGAGGTTAAATGGAGAGCACAACAGCTGAGCTCTGGAGCACGTTCTTGTGAATACCGTATTGCAAAAATCTCCCACTCTCTTGTGGGAAAGTTCAGCCTCTAACCAACTGTTGATAATAGCAGCATGTTGCAATTTAATGCAAATGCCATCAACATGAAGTTTCCTGCAAAGACTGGGAGACCTGCATCTACCAATATGCTAATAGCAGGTCTCTCAAAGCTGTGCAACGAGTTTGGCAGGCAATATCTGCTGGCAACAACTCCTGCCTGCAGTGGCAAGGCACCCTCGCTGATTAACCCTGCAGACCCGTGGCTGTGCTGCTGTGCGTATTTCCTTTCAGATTTGATGGGGTCTAGGCCTGAACAGAGGGGTGTGCAAGGTTCATGCCAGGATTCAGAGAAGCCTTGGTTGGAGCTGAGCTTGCTCGCAGAGATAGAGCAAATGAATGGGAAATTCATGAGTTTTATGTTGCCTGCAACCATCTCTCTCTCTCTCAGGTAAGGAGTCAGCTTTCCATGTACGGAAACAGCTTAATTAGAGAAGGGAAGAAGTGCTTCCTTGAACTGTAAAAGGAATCCCCAGCCAGGGGGTATTCTTTTAAATCATTGGAGTTAAGCATAAAAGTGGCTGATTACATAGGTGATGTTTCCAGCATAAAGTGAGGTGGAAGTAAAGAGACGGGAAGCCGGGAGCTGCATCAGCACAGTGTTCGATCTCCCTTAATCAGCACCTCTGAGCTCAGGTGCAACACTGGGTTACAGCAGATGCACTCAGGGGCCAAAATGAAGTCCTTTAGGATTGTATATGGCTTTGCAACCCTGAAAATTTTCTGCCTTTCCTTTCTCACATCTTCTTTCTTCCTGCAAAGCATGAAACTGGCTTTGGATTCGTAGGATATTTGAGGGATCAGACATAGTGAGGGGACAAGGGAGGAAAGAGGTAGAAGGTCTCCCAGCACTACCTTGCCCTTCCCACACTTCCCATCTAGTGCTGAAGCTGGGCCACCCTCTTCCTCAGGCACGGCTCTCACCAGCTTTGCCGGTCCCTGCTCCTCTGCCAAGCTCTCAGCCAAGCTGCCAGGCTCCAGTGCTCATCGGAAAAGAGGGATTTGTCAACAGTGCAAGACAGAATAGTAAAATGAGTGTTCTTGTTACTCCTATTCTTTTCCTTGCTTTTTTACTTCCATTTGCCATTCACTTCTTTGTTTCTGTTTTTCCTTCCTGCATGTTTCTGTAGTGTTCCTTAGTCGAGGGAGACTCAGTTCTGTTTCTATCTGTTTGGTTTTGTTTGGGTTTTGTTTCTTGGTTTTTTAATTTCTGCACATTGCCTACCATGTGTCTTTTATTCTTCTGCCTTTCTGAGTCCTAGCCTCATTTCAGTGACAGTCCTAACTATTTGGAGTATCTTTCAAGACTTTCCTTCTTCCATCTCTATGCTTTCTCCTCCCTCTATATTGAGATCATTCCTCCACTGATTAATTTTACTTGCTGTGTACATATATTCCCTCAGAACTTCCTTGACATCAGTTTAACTGCTTTGCCTCAGAAAATGTCTATGTATGTGCAAATTCTGGCTGTTCTAGACCCTTAGGACAGAATACTCTGGGTTTAAAACTGTATTGCTTTTCTAGTGGGGCCAATTTGCTCTCCATGGCATTTCTCAAGTTTCAAAACCCAGCTGCTCTTCCCCACAAACAACTTTTGGTACCACAAGACATTAAGACGTATCGCTTCTACAAACTGCTGGGAGCAGGAAGTGGGCAATGACTGTACAGATGAGCAAGTGACGAGATGACACATAACACTGCAGTTTGCAACTGCCTGCAAAAGCCAGCCATGGCTTGCTTTTTTCCATCAGGGCCATCACCCTGGATCACTGGATAGCAATGCTCTGTTGAAAGGTGAGGTGGAGCAGCTTGGCGGTCTGGGCAAGTCCTCAGCTATGTTCACTTTCTCCATTGTAACCAACGTCTTTCAGCACGCAGGTGTTCCTCTACACCAGCTCCCACACACGTTTTCCCATGTCCTCCCATACAGTTTCTTGCCCAAGCCCCAGAGGCCACCCTGGGTGGAACCGAGCAATAGACGGTAACAGGGTTTCTCACACAAGCAGGAGCCTTGCTGATACTTCGCCCTCACATGCCACAAGACAGGTTTCATACTAGGACTGGTAGAGAGAAGAGGCAGAAGTGAAAAATAAAACCGAGCTTTTCATAGTCTGTTTATAAATGACCAATTATTGGGTTTGTCTTCTGTAGACTGAGACAGTTTCGTATCTCTCACATCTGCTTGCCTTGCATAGGCTGGGATACCTCGGCATTAGTCAGGAGGTGGAGAAAGATGGGCCCCACCTTGAGGCAATGATTCCCTCTGCTCACATGGGATAACCCTCCCTGGCAAACTTACCACGAGGAACTCTCTGAGAAACTTGCTTACGTTGGTGTGTGTGGATGTGCTAAATGCACTAATCAGCATTTGAACCAAGTATGAGCTGCCTTGAATGAAGACTGGCTCCTGGACTGGAGTGTTTTCAGAACCTGAAAAAGTAAGTGATGTCTGAGCTTCTCCCCTTCAGGAAGTCTCACCCAGGAAGAAAAAGAGGGATAGGGCAATCTGCCAGAGGTTTTTATCAGTCTAGCAGACCAGCACAGGTGTAGCAATAAGTGCCATAAGGCCTTGTGGACAGCTGGAACCACCTACCAAGAGTCAGTGGCCAAACACAAACTGCCTATAGGCAACTAGTCTGCCTTGCCTATGTATGGACTGCCTGTGCAGCTGCTTAGTCATCAGCCCTATGTGCCCATCTCCTACAGGAGAACCAGTAGAAATGAGAGTGACAACAGCTTTGGATGACTCTGACCCCAGCCTCCAAAACAGATCAGACAACGTTGGGTTGTATAAAATATTTCCCAGCCATTCAGCTTTCACTGAAGTTATTGAGCTGGTAAAGATCTTTGCAGACAATTCCTTCTCAAACAGGACGTGTTGCAATGTAATTCTTAAATTTTGTGTTCTTCCGACTTCTGTCCATGTATCAGGACACCTGATGCATGTCAGCAAAGACCCCCAGAGGTCTGAAGTGATTCATATCCTATTGTATTTGGTGGAAGTTAGTCCCTTCAGTACCTTCAAACACATGGGCCAATGACTGCAGTCAACCCTCTGATACTAAAATGTTTTAGAGCCCATTAGAGGTCCACAGAGGGAAGGAAACTGGTAAAACCACTGAATCATTGTGGCTAAAGGCTTTTCTGGGTTGACAAGGTCAAGACTCAGAACTCCTGCCTACAAAGTCACAATAACCACCATGCTGTTCTCTGGTGTTAGAAGAAAGCTATGTATATTAGGGGTTGCATATTCCCATTTAGAAATCCCTTTCCAGTTTCTTTCAGACCTGAAGCACCAAGAGGAATTCTCAAGCAAAATGCTCTCATTCTTTGAGGATACATCATTAAATTCTCTGTATAATGTGACCAGCTAGTCACACGGTCCTTACAGGGAACTATTATCATGTGGTCCAAAAGGGCAATCCAGACATCGATTTGGTTTTTTACTTTGACTTTGTGGCCTAAGTGAGTCTGTTTATTTCCATTCCTAGCATTTATTGGAGGTCAAGAGTGAAAGACACTGTCAGTGAACATGCAGGCATGAGCACACAGACTGACACTGGAGGTACTGCAGACATTTGACATAAGTTTTATAGTGCTTTATTCTGAACAGTAATTAGGTAAACCAGTACTGAACATATGCAGCAGGCAATCCTTAGACAGAAATGAAATCTGATTACCATGATTTCACATGGAATTTGGAGACTGGTAATTACAATGTTAATCTCACTCAAGTTGCAGTCCTTATTTCTTTCTTGTGCTTCAGGCATTCAGTAATTGTATGGAGTCTCCTTAATGCTGAATCCAGAACTAGAAATAACAGATAATCTGTGTGTGAAAAGTGTGACGCTGACAGTATTAACCCAACAGATTTCTTTCCTAGAATTGGATTATATTCTTTTTCTCAGGATATATATAGAACAGGCTGCAGCAAACTCGTCTCCTCTTCCACATCTGAAGCACAATGAGTCAAAAAATCTCACACAGCAGAGTCCGACCTCCCCAGTCTATGAACTGGCATAGCTTATGCTGAAAAGTCTTCTGGGTACCATTTTGTCACCATTGCCTCTTGCATCCATAGGTCTCAGTGCAGCTGCTGCTCCGCAGATGCAAACTCTGATGCTAGCCTGAACTGTCTAGCTACGCCACAGAACCTGGACACCATTTCACTGAGCAACAGCAGGGTCCGGTAGGGCACCCTGGACCGCCAGGGTGTAGCCAGGTACAAGGGGAGGGCCGTCACACCACATGTCCACATTTTCCCCTTCTAGGCAGTAGGAATCCACAGAGCATGGGTCACGAGGGAGAGCGGTTTGGCTAGGGAGCAGGAACGTAAAACCCTTTCCACCTCCCAGCCTAACAAAACCAGGCTCTCAGGCTCCTCTTCTGGGGGAAAGGTGTCACAAATAAACAAAATTTATTTGCTTCGGAGGCCAGGATACTTCTCAGTAAAATAGGATGTGTTCTTCACAGCGAGAATCCTTCAGCTTAAGGGGATGAGACAAAAGGAGATAAACTAGTTCTGCTGCATATGTAGAGTACCTTGTATTACCCAGCTGATGTATGAACCTCTTAGATTTTCTTTCAAAGGTGATAGTCAGGATGCCAAGCTTTACAGGAACTTGCGCCACATAAATGTAATTGTGCTTTTTCATAATGAATATGCCCTGCTTAAGGGGAACAGAATCGGCCCGA
The DNA here is from genome assembly GCA_013398155.1 of Pedionomus torquatus. Taxonomy (NCBI): domain Eukaryota; kingdom Metazoa; phylum Chordata; class Aves; order Charadriiformes; family Pedionomidae; genus Pedionomus; species Pedionomus torquatus. Next base: position 15,043 of record VZRU01004958.1, on the reverse strand, counting down.
AAGAATCACGTTGCGAGTTTTGTTGTGCCTAAACAAAAAGATAAATGGATGGTCAGCGTTAAATTCATCTTTGTGTTGCAGAATCCGATATCCTGGTACCTCTCGGGACTCGCCACCTTGTTCATTTACTTCCAAAGAGACTTTATGGATGATCTTCGACAGAACCACACCTTTGGTCTCACACATTTCAGAGAAATCTGATGAGCTCTCATCAAAGACATTTGTCATGCCCAGGCTTTCTAGAAGTGGCTTCAGGTCGTAATCACCTTCCACGCTAAACTTTGGAAGAAATACATTCACTTTGGTGTTGGCCATCATGCTGGGATTGGTCCACTGCAATAATGTCTCTGGGGTGAGCGCCTTTTCCAACTGAAGACAGAAAAGAACAGAGGAAATTCATAGCAGTCCAAGGTAAGAGAAAAAAAAAAAAAAAAAAAAAAAAAAAAAGGGCATTCCTGAACTTCATGCTCCTATCAAGCCCCAAAAAACAAAGCCGAAAAGGCTACCTTTGCTTTTGAAGTCACATCTGTAGCATTCTGGGTTAAAACTCTCAGCTATATTGATGCAAGTATGATTTAATCCATAGGGCAGACCTCCGGAGCAATGTCCCTGAACACACAGGCTCTGACTATTAGCCCTTTACAAGCTTTCAATACGCAATCACCTCAACAACCATATGAAAGAATCTGAGAAAGACAGCTCCCACCAGGTTACACCCAACCGAACGGTGGATCCAAAAGTCTTGATTCCTGACTCTACACAGTAATGAAATTGCTGGTATTTGGGACAGAAAAAGACTTCAACTCCAGAGCCTGATCTCAATCAAATATGCAGAGATTTAAGCAATGCTTTAAAAAGAAGGGGCTGAGGAGGCAGAATTTGAGGCATAACAAATTGGGATTAGGAACAGCTTCACTTGCATTTTAAGGTAGGCGTGTTCTGTAACTCCTGCACATCAAAGTATCTTACAGCTGCAAGGGCAGAGTCTTCCTGCCTTGAAAATGTACGTCCAGTTGTAGCAAATTAGAAAGGAGACTGGCATGTTCATCTGTCTCTTAATCCTTAAATTTTGAAGAGGGGTGAAACTATATTCTATCATGTCCATAGAGAAATGACATGAGAAGTTGTTGCTCTCTAGGAAATGCCTTATTCTTTTTCAAATTTTTGTACAGTTGTAATAAAAGCGGCTCCTTTTCAGACGCCTCTGCTCAAAATGTAAGACCTCAGCAAAAAACTAATACATGCCAATTGAAAAAAAGGAGGACACCAGATTCAGCACTACTAAGTATTCAGTAAGTATGAATTTAAGCACTTCACTATGGCAAGAGCAAAAATCTGTAAATTAAATTAAATTTTGGGGGTCAGATTTTTAAATAGATGTGGAATCCTAAAGCACACCATGGGGCACCTTCTGCATTTTACACTACCGTCTGCGCAGGCCCTATCTAAAACAAAGTCTTGCTCGCCACCTCACACTTGGCCGCAGTGGAAATGATCATGTCACAAATACAACACCAGGAACAGCAATGCAGAATGGGGAGGTAAATTCACAGAAAACTTACTTTTTGTTCCTTCTACGTAGCATCTAAATAACAAAAACCTTCCATAAGCTTATGGCGTTGTAAGTGGACTGTTTTCTAAGGGAAGCATCACAACAATTTTACATTTTTCTCTCACCTTTTCCAAGCCAGTGGTGTCATCTTCAATCTCTTTGGGCAGCAGAATGAGCATGCTTATATGTTTGTTAAGGCATGGAAGCTCGAGGATGGCAACATTTAATTCTTTTACATAGCCCAGGCAAAAAGTAGCTTCCAGATTCATCATCTGCACTGGTTTAGTTTCAGTCTGAAAAACATAGAGGAAACCATCTGGCATCTATTTTAAATCACAACTAAGATGGCGAGAGAGCAAAGTTTGCATGTTAAGTGCCCCATTGATTTGCCATGTTGTTGGCTTTCATAGGCAATGATGCCAGCTTTAAGAAACCCTTGTAGTGAAACCTGTTGCCTCTCTACAGTAGGCAGCTTTCCAAAGAAAAATGGAACAAAAGTCTACTTAGTATAATCACAACATACTGGGGATGTGCCTTAAAATAGAAATGTACCTAATATTGCTGGCTCTTCTTGCCTGTGTCACTTGAGTGGTACAAACTATCCTGTCTACAGGGTGTTGTAAGGCCAGTAAAAGTAAAGCACTGAGCACACGTCAACAGTGAAGGTTAAGCTGTTCATACAAATAACTGATATTTTGGTTCAGGAGCTGAAACAGAATAAGAACAAATTTCAGGCTTATCTAAAGCCATACATCTTTGCTTTTTATCAGTGAACCAAAAAACAAACCAAAGCCAAACTCTTTATTTCCTAGGGAAGATTTACAAACTGTTCTGATCAAGTGGAAACTCACTTTAAAATTCAGATTCAGTAGAAAAATGTTACTTTAGGAAAAAAATTGAGATGTTTCACTTAAAAAAATGTATTGTTTATTGTATCATTTTAAAAATTTCTTTAGCTGAAACTGGTGGCTGATGTGGTAACTTATGAGTATTTTCAGTGAACCTGAAACTCCAAATTTTCTCGTGCACATACATATATATGAGTGTAATCTCTTCATCTCACAAATGTTGCCCATCTTTATATCTTGGTTTAAAGCTGCACAATATTTATCATTGCTCACAGATTCCTGAGGGCATGAGCCAGGGGTGCTGCACCCTCTTGGACCTCATGGCTAAGCAGGGCTGATACGCAGAGGGTTGCAGTCCTGAGTCCCGAGATCAATGGGGATCATTTTCCTCCCCAGGATGCCATCCCTGGGGAGGAAAGCACAGGGCCAGGCACCTAAGGGGTACACTCTAAGACATGTCATGTGTGTAAGATGTTTCACGAGCTCTGCGATCATGAGAAATGCAATGTTCTGGTGGAAATGCAGTGCTTTACCCCTGCTGATTTGGGGATGTGGCCTCTGGTACAGGTTGCAATCTCTTGGGAGCAGCTACCCATGAGACCATGCATCCCCTTGTTGCAGGCAATGGCAGCTTCTGGTGGCTTGTACTCAGCTGCTGCTGTCTTAATATACTAACAGGACAATCTGTTTTCACACTAGGCCTTCAAAAGATGGATGTGAAAGCATCAGCATAGTTTTAAATCAACCCAACAAGCAAACCGGTTTAGGGACTCTCGCAGCAGCAGGTGTGTTTGGATAAAGAGTCTAAGAATGCTGTGGTAATAAACATTTCTCACTTTCTCTTACTGAGATTTCCTTAGCTCAAAGTTTGCATTTTCCTGAGTGGAAACAGTATCCTATTTTTTTTTTTCAGAACATACCTTGTTGACTTTAAAAGGACATTCTTTGATCTCTGCCTCTGGGAACTTCTTCATCCAGTTTGTGACAAAATAAGCTGCGTTAATGAGGAGGATCTGCGTCTGGTCACTTACACTATCTTCATTCAAAATATTCTCCATTTTGCCTGTGAACAGGTTTACGCTGGTTGTTAGTACAACAATACATTATTGATCTCTCAATTGCTTCGACTGAATGTGGAAGCAGTTCACTGAATTAAAATATTTGTGTCCTTCACCTCACCAATTTTAGATTACAACATTAGATTTTCATTCTAATGGGAAATTCCAAAAGGAAGTGCTTACTTAAAATTGCAGTTTAATGTTTGAAATGGGATTCGGGATCACGGCAGATCTTCCAAATGACATTTTTTCTTTCATGGCTTATATAGCATGGAATCAAAAATATGTCTACCACTTTTGTTTAGTACCTTAAAGGAGGTAATTTCAGTGAATTTCAACAGGTGTGAGCAAAAAAATCATTTGTCACTTGGAGAGCCAGAATAGCCACTACTCATTTCTAGGGTGATACATGAGAGCGAAATAACCACAATAACAAAAAAACCTGCTCTGATTACAAACACTGCTACAGACTTCAAAAAGAGCGTTGAAATGTTGTCATCCCCTCCTTGCTCTGTTTTAGATCTCTTCAAGGACTGCCATAAAAGACTCTGAATCCAGGGCACTGGGGAGGCAAGTCCTGCCTTCATGTGTAAATGGCACAGGCAGGGCAAGGTGCTTCCACGTGGGCATCTGTGCCACCCTGGGAAGGACCAGATGTGACTCACACACCCACGTTTTCATATTCGTCCCACAGGAGGGCAACAGGCAGCAACCGGCCCCAGAGCTGCAAACAGGCTCAGTTATGGGGCACTTGCATGGGCCAGGGCTGGACCTCTGCCCCCACAGGCTGGGCAGGCTCTGCCCAGGGACCCTCACGGTCACTGGTATGCATCTCCTGTGACTCAGTGGTACAGAGGGAAAAAGTGTCCGCAGCCCCATTTCTACAGGAGGGCACCTCCAAATAAGAGCCACACGTCCACTTGTGGCACCTTTACTGGCAAGAGCAGCAAAGCAACTGAGCTATTAATTAACTGCCTGAAATTCAGAGTCCAGCAAGTACTTCCCATTAGAATAAAACTTTTAAAGGAAATGAGGGCCTGTGTTCAATGCATTGATGTCAGATATTTGTGAAGCTCCACAGCCAGGTTCTGCCATGCTCCCAAACTGTCTTGCTGCAGTTAAAGCTGTCATCAACTTTCCCCAAGTCTAATGCAAGGTCAGTCTCACATAGCCACCTTCAGAAATGTTTCGGTAGTCAAGTTAGTGATTTCAAAAGAGGCTGACGTGTCTAATCCTCATGAATCCAAATAATAGGTCTAGTCTCATTGCTTTCACTATGTATTTACTTCTAAGGGCATTAGTAAAGAGATGTCACGAGGACAAAGACCTCTTTCATCAGAGGCAAACAGCATCCCCGAGGTTAAGCAGTACGCACCATCAGTTAGCTCTGAAAGAGATTTGTTGATCTTCTGTCGGGTTTCCTCAGCTTTTTCTTTGAACTCCACTAATTCCAGTTCAGATGGAAAAGGCCTCTTTGTGGAGTTGACAAAGTCCTGAAAGACACAAGGTACCAAACAAAGTCATGACTGGTTAAATGCCATCCACTCAATGGCTCTTTGTGGAGCCTGCAACGTCAGCATCCCAAGCTTCACCACAGGGTAGCTGGAGTGTTTGTTATGATGGACCACTATCAAATAACCGCGGACAACAACCAGGATGCACAACTGCATTCAGCACATTGCTCACAAGTGTGTCTTCAGTCCAGGGGTGCTGCAGCAGCAGCAAATGTAATTTTGGTACCGCAGGAGTAAGCATGTTGCCAGAGTTTGAAAGGATAAAGCAAACCCCAGCCCAGACCTGGGTAAAAGAACGGAGGTAAAGGCCACAGGCTGCTAACATCCTGTCTGTCCTCATCAGATGAGGCATTTATTGCTGTGGAAGGGTACTGGCCTTTGCTGTAGCAGAGGCTGAACAGCAGGCAATCTGATTATAGCATAGTTTAGCATAGTGTGAGTTTTCTGAAACATCCTATTGAGGCTGCTGCTGCCCTTGCTTGGGGCTCTATTCAAAGGCAACTTTGGGAGGAAAAAAACCTCACATTTTTCTCAGTTATTTGCAAGGTCCATAAGTTATAAGGCCAAACAACACCTTTTTCATTTGTGTTGTTTTTGCCTCCTCAGACAGATTAAGAAAACTACATTTTATGCAGTAATTACTTGGGTGTGGGAACTGGACACACACTTGAGCCACCGCCTTGTTTTAACACTCCTTCTCTCTCATACTTACAATGCAGGGACCTTGATGTGGCACAGAAGTTATATTGCTTTCAAAACTTACTGAGCCTACTGACTAAAACATATTAATGAAAGAATTGCAAATGTTGTAATAGTTGCATAGCTTGGGGTCAAGCCACACAATCATCCTCCTACAGACTTTTATAGCAGCAGAGAATATTGCGTTGTTCATCATCTGAGTCTAGGCAAGTAACAGTCAAAAGTGAGAGACATTATTTTGAGCAACATTGAAGTCTGACACCATAACCTGTCAACATGCTGGCCAAGCAATTAATAGCACCGGGGCTTTTCTGCAGTACTTACTGTGGTAGGATTAAGAGATTTATCTACAAAGAGCCGTTTGACCATTTTCAATGCAAAGAAAGAGCTGAGTTTGGAAACATCTGAAGTTACTGTCTGAAACCCAAAAGAAACATCTTTCACATCTTGTAAATGGAGTACCTGTTAAATAAATAACAATAATAATAATAAGCTTTTTTTTTTTTTCCTTATTACTTAAACATTCCTAACGGCTTAGCAAAAAATAGTGCTAGTTTGTGACTGGAGCTCTGGCTTTTTGTATTTAAGCCAACAACACAGCCCCTCACTGTTGTTACTCAAAAATCATTTATTTATTTGACATCTTCGCATAAATATAAAAACCTGATCCTACCAGGACTTTAACCAAATGCGTTTCGTTTCTGTGAGCAGTCCAAAGAAATCAATAGACCTGTTCATGCTGTTGATGGGACTTAGCTGATTAAAACCCTGCAGTATGGCATCATAATACTTTCACCAAACTTACATTCCTCCCCAAAAACCTGGAGCTTTTAATCCAGACAAATGAGACTCCCAGTTAATCTCCTTTCCAGAAGTGGGCTACACCTTTAAAAATGCTGAACAGATCAAGTTTTCTGATTGCTACGACTGATACATGACATCACATGGTATTTCAGCAAAAGTTGATCAGATTAGTAGTTGTCTACCCTGTTTTGGTAGACAAAGTACAAGCTGAAGGTAGGACTGCAGACCCACACACAGCCACCTCCCAGCTCCAGTTCTAGGAAGTTCTGGGGTGACCTAAAACTTGCTGCTTTTAGGCACCAGAGGTGAGAGGTTTCTGCTGGTTTTGTTTGAAAATAACCCTGTAAATACGAATTAAACTTTGATGCCCGCTTATTACAAGTGGTGGAATGGTGGCTATTTCATTACAGGCAGCCTACCCAACATTCCTCACCTGTCTCAAATTCCTGCATGAGGCACAGCAGGCATTAGTGACTTTACAGGCAGCCTACCCAACATTCCTCACCTCCATGAGGCACAGCAGGCACTAGTGACTGTCTTTCCCCTTTGTCCATCACTCCTGCTCTTTCTCCCTGAATACTTCATATTTTCACAGGCACAACAAATTGCTGCTCTGCTTCAGCCACCCCTCCCCTTGTCCTCCCCTCTCCTCACTCTGTGGGAGCAGAAGGAAGCTCCCAAGGGCACAGCACCAGAATATTTCTCAGCCAAACACTACGGTCACTTTCTCTGAAACTACTTTCTCAACTTACTTCCTTTTCCTCCAACAATTAAATTAAATTTCTTAGCATGTTAAGTGCAGAAAGCTGCTGTGCCTGGAAACGTTTTGGGGAGAAAGCTACGCTACTGCAACTTCTCCACCTGTGAGGGTTTTTAGCACAAGTTTGTTCGCTGATATTCCATAGTAAGACTGCCAGTCTGGGTCCTTTTGTATCTAGTAAAGCACGGGCAGGCAGAAGCTAGAACAGATAGGGAAAACAGGAGATGCTACATTTAAAAACATACCAAGTTCTCCTTAATATCTATAGTCAGCACTTCTTATATACCTCTTGAGAAATATGAAACATAAACATGCTTGTGTAACAGAACTCCATTTGTGGATGTGCATGATGGCTCAAAGTAAATTGCAGACACAGGTGAAAATGAAATTAAGGCCAAGTTAATATTTTGAACTCTCTCATTAGAAAGCCAGTGCTTGAATTTTGAAATGTTGAGGAAGCTGAAAAGTGTCATTTAAATTAATAAAGAAGATCTACAGTTAATTATTTTTTTAAATGGAAAAATCTGCAAAGCCAAGAAGACCTTTGTGGATATATTGTTTTGCACCTCTGCAAATAGCACAGGACTCATTGTAACCTGTGGCGTGAGTGGGGGCACAGGAGGCTGCGCTCAGGGGTACGAATGAGGAAGTACAGCAAGGAATTCCCAAAGGAGGAAAATGTATTAAAATGTGGAGAATATACTCCAGAGCAAGGTGGTAATCAGCATATAAATGTCTACTGAATTTGCTTCTCATTCACCTCTAGGTAACTGCAGAAACCATGGGCACACTCTCTGGGGTAACATGGAATTACACAAATCTCTGATTACACAAATTACAGAGAGGCAGCAGAACAGGCTGCAAGGCTGTCACCCTGCACCATGGAGTAAGCATGAAAAACTGATTGCATCATGACCACCATGCTGCATCATGGTGTTGGAAACCCCTTGAGCACCATGAGCTGCTTGTAAGGAGAAAGATAATTGAAGTTGTTCCCTCTTCTGCATCCACCTCCTCTTAGCTGTATTCTGGGAGAAGGGGGAAATGTCAGTGACAGGGCTGCTAAGCATACTTTCTGCTGACAGATAACGGCAACATTGTTTCCAATTCTATAAAGTTTAGGAATTCTTGAATAATGAAAAAATTAAAAAAAAAAAATCCAGCATATGCAGTGATCTTGACTAAGACTTGCAGCCACAATCAACACTATGCTAAAAGGAGACAAGGCTTTAATGCAACTGCTGAGGACTCTGCCATGTCCCTTCCCACGTTGTGCACGTTTGAGAAAGCTCTGTCTTCATGCCAGATTTTCAACCTCTTTTGCTGCGTGCATCCATGGAATTTGGAACTGTTCAGGAATTTCAGATGGCTGGTTTGAAGCCTGGCTTACAAGAGAATCAGACATCCAGTAGAAAATTAACAAGAATAAATGAGAAAGCCACCTCCAACAGCCACATAATTTTGCAGCCACAGCACAAGATGCTAACTGCTTACCTTTTTCATTTGGTCTGCAGTATCTCCTTTCGCAGCTTTATATGCTAGAGCCAGAGACGTTGAGGTACACAGTGGGGCAAAAATAATATTGGCTGTTTTGTCTTTCTCACATAGTTTTTTGAACATATCAACTGCAAAGGCAGTGTTTGCTAGTTGCAGAGCATCCATCGTCATTCTGAAACAGAAAAAGGAAAAGAGAGATGATTCACAGGGTACAGTTCTAGCTCCTGCTGCGGCGGGGCTGGGTCAGAGCACTGGTTTCCTTACTGGACGTCAGTATTGGAACTGGGCAGCTTGAACATACAGAGAGGGAAGGGGAGGACCTGACCAACCCCACTCAGCTTCAGAGCACACCAGCAGCTCCTGAGAAGCAGGGAAGGTCTCATCCATGTCCAGCCAAGGAAATGTGAATGGTTCAGTAACAGCCATCGTCTTCAAGCAACAGCTGGCAAGGCCACATGTTATATGAAGCCAGTATTTCCACCTTGGGAAATCTGGGTAGGTCAGGGTGACCCATGTATATTGAGTCAAAATGGATCACATATGAACTTAATCTGGTTTTAATTGATACTTTTAAAATGTGCCAACTTATAAAGTACTTTGCCTATGCTCTGGGCTCTCCTGGCTCTCAGACAGGCCTTTAATAGTCTCATGATCTTTCCTGTCTCTTGCTTCATGTCTAATTGTTCATTAAAGCTTTAACTTTGGTGTGTGTCCTTCCTCTAAGGGATGATTCCCCATTCTCCCTAGCTTTGCTAGAAGTCTTCAGAAAGCTATCTGGTTCTGTAGGTTGAGACTGCCCTTGAAACTTAAAGGAGGCCTCCCAAATAAATACTGCTGTGTGCCCACTCATCACTTAACACTGTTTTAACTGCAAATATTTTCCTAGCCATTCTTAATAACTGCAGTTGCCACAGGGCTGTTAGATGACCTCTGCAGTGAGGAATGGGATGGGTGGTGCCCAAGGGACAGTTGCTGCAGCCCACACTCTGGGAAAGCCAAGGAGTATTCCCATCTTCCAGGCTGCTTTCACATACCTGAAATTGTACTTTGTGTAAGAACATTTCTGTAGATTCAAGGTAACAAGGGTGGACCACAGAATTTCAGTCAATAGCAGAAGTCTGGCTTTAGACCAGCAAGCACACAGAAGACAACCTCTCTGGCATGCTGAATTCATAGAAACATAGAATGGTTAGAGTTGGAAAGGACCTTGAAGATCATCGTGTTCACCTTTGGTATAGTGAATTTGACACTACTTTGCCTCCAATATCATGTATCCCTAAAAAAGGCAATTTGTTAAAACTGGTGTTAAACAGCTCCATCAAAGCTATTGTCAGAGACAGAAAGGAAATGGAAAAGATTAATAGTGGGAGGCACTTAAAGAGGTATAAAATTTTGCACAGAACCTAAAAAGTTATTGCCAGCATTCACTCTCTCCAAGAAAAAAATCGCAAAATAGTGGAATAAATATGGCATGGAGGGGCGATTTTAAAAGGTGGGTTCTTATCCAGACACATACCTATGTACATTTGCATTTCAAGCTCTGACACTGAAAATCTAGGGGTCCTATTTTATCCCATTATGAAAAAGAAAACCAATTACTTCTTACGTTGGTAGGAGGTTTGTTAAGCTTTTAAGAAACATCTTAAGAAATGGGATCTCTCTCTCCAATAACTATCTCCTTAATACTGTGGTCTTACACATTCGCTTACCTAGTTCATGTCATTAAGATATGAGAAGCCAGAAAGGTGAAGAGGGAACAATCTCCTATTGGGCGTCATCCTGCCCAAACTTAACTGGACCTCTGACACCATTGTACAGATATGCTGTAATCTACAGTATTTATACATTATTACGGGAGTAACAGAACGGGTCCATAACTTGCCTGTGACACATTAGAGAAAATGCTCTGATTTACTTGTAAATCCCTGTTTTCAAACATTGGGATATACACTTAGCAAAGGCCACCTGGTTAGTTAATACCAGAGGGTCTGTCAATCGAGCTGGCTCTGCCCAGTCAGAACTTTTACATACTGTGGAAGGGGATAAAGTCCCTGCAGTGCACATGAAAAATATGTTAGGGAAAAGAGTTTGAGTTATTTGAGTTATTGAGTTATTCCTGCCATGGGCAAAGGCAAACCCATCCTTGAGATTGCTTTTGCTCAAGGGCCTGAGTGCACATGGTGGTTGTTGTAAGAGGATGTGGAAGTCTGTTGTGTAGCTCATGGGGATTTGATGTTGGGTGAGAACAGCCAATGAATTAAATTGTATGATATTAATTGCTAATTTACCATTATATGTCATCATTGCTACATCAATACTATTACAGTAAGAATGGACCAAATTAATGAGGAATGAACTGTGATGTGATGAAAGTGAGAAAAGTGCAGCAGTGATGGAACCAGAATTGACTTCAGCAACTGGCTCCTGGCAACTTTCTTGAGATTGACACCTTCACCCCACCAACAGTGGGCATGGACCATGCCAGATACACCAGCTCCAGATGCAGCATGCCACAGTTCACTACCACACATACCATCTCTCTTGCTCTGAAAGACTGTTATGGCAGATGGAGCCCAAAGTTATGGACTAAATGAAGTCATTTTTAGGGCATTTTAGAGGGAAGGCCCACCGACTAAGGAAATTACATCTGTATATGTGAGCACAGATAGATATTTTAAAGACAGGAAAGTGGCGGTGACTATAAAAAGGCCTGGGCATGATGTAAATTATATGGAATAAGGTGTGGATGTTGTCCTGGTTTCAGCTGGGAAAAGAGTTAATTTTCTTTCTAATGACTGCTGTGAAAGAACAGTAAATAATACCTATTGGTTTCAGTTGTTCCTAAGTGACAATTACACTATTTAAGGACTTTTTTCAGCTTCCCATAGAAGAAAAGACAGAACGATGGAATGGCCAATGAAATTTTCCACACCATAGTTGTCATGCTCAGTATATAAATGGGAATTAGCTAGGGGTGGGGAGGAGGGGGGCAGGAATCCTGCCTGGATCCACCAGGATCACTGCTCAGGACAGTGTCAAGCCATGTGGAGATGATACTACTACTACTACTACTGACACGGGTCACACTCATCATGTTTCCTTTTCTACTATTATTTCTATTAAACTGTCTTTATCTCAACCCATGAGGGGGTTCTTTTCTTCCTTTCTCCTCCTTTTGTTTTCCCCCTCTTCCCCCATCCCTTCTTAAGGGGGGAAGGGGATGGAGGTGAGCGAGTGGCTGCGTGGTTCTAGTTGCAGCTGGGGTTAAACCATGACAAGAGGCCTTTTACAAAATAAATGCTTTTCTTTTTATTTTAATTAACTTATACATGTTCTTGGACCTATGTGCTAAAGCGACTGGTTTATTTGGCAAATGGGGTTTTTTTGGGCTAAAAGAGGCTGTACAAAAGGTTACTGAAATGCATTACACAATCTAATCAAATCCAAAAAAAAAAGATACTGGCATAAAACCAAGGCACACCTAACCATCACTGCACTCTTGCAAAATGTTCTGACTGTTGGTATTAGCAACAAACTGTTTGTTAACAAATTCCCTTCCAGTGGGAAAAAAAAAGGGGGGCGGGAATTTATCTTGAAGAGAGGACACATTAAATACGTATCACTGAAGAACATTACCCCCTGTCATGGTTTCGGCTGGAATAGAGTTAACTTTCTTGCTAGCGGCTGGTATAGCAAAATGTTTTGGATTTAGGGTGAGAATAATGTTGAGAGGGCACTCATGTTTTCAGCTGTTGCTAAGCCATTGGGGCCTTTTCTGTTCCTCATACCACCCTCCCAGTGAGCAGGTTGGGAGTGCACAAAAAGCTGGGAGGAGACACAGCAGGGACAGCTGACCCCAACTGACTAAAGGGATGTTCCACACCATATGATGTCGTGCTCAGCTTATAAAGCTGGGGGAAGAAGAAGGAAGGGGTGGACGTTCCGAGTTATGGTGTTTGTCTTCCCAAGTAACCATTACATGTGATGGAGCCCTGCTTCCCTGGAGATCCTTCTTTTGCTTTGCTTGTACACATGGCTTTTGCTTTACTAATTAAACTTATCTCAACCATGAGTTTTCCTTATTTTTTATGATGCTTCTCCCCATCCCGCTGGCAAGGAGGGGGAGAAGTGAATGAGCAGCTGCATGGTCCTAGTTGCTGGCTGGGGTTAAACCATGACATCCCCACATAAAAATGCAGAGGAGTATGCTCTGTGACATCTACAGGCTTTTCCAGAATCCTGAACTCAGAATGGGTCTGGCTGGACTTGCCCATCTTCCAGTAGCCTGGCAGTGCCCAGCAGCTGCTTGCTGAAGAGCAATTATCCATGTGAGATCCCATTTTACAGCATTAGCAGGTGTTGAGCTGATGTCAGAGTGAGGTTCAGGCAACGTCTCAGAGACCTTATGGGTGTAAAGGGAGAGCTAAGCGCCAGCCCAGCACTGCGACCATCTATCACATTTACGTAGTCACAAATTCTCACACATGAAAGCAACTAATTACCAGAAAAGTCAAGCTTGACAGAAACCATGGGCTCAGCACACTCCTTAAAGGAGGAGAGCTTTGGGCAGAACAGTGGCAAAAAGCAGTTAAAAAAAATCTGAAGGACTGAGACTGCTGCTGAGGGAGTAACTTGCTACAACAGGGGCAAAGGAGCAAATGTAAAATCATCCTTTAAAATGCCTCTCTACAGTTGCTCCTCCCAGACATGTACCTTTGTGCCTGTGCATGTCTTAAATAAACTCCCTTGCACAGCTTCCCTATCTTATCTTCCCACTTAACTCAACCATTCACACATGAACACACAATACGTACATATACTTTGTCATCTTCTCTCTCCCCACACAACCCCCCCAGCTAGAATTTGAAGATCTGGGGCAAGTACAAACTTCCCAGGTATTTCTTACTCAGGAGCTGGTGGAAAATTACCCAGGGAACCACAAATGTGTCATTCGACATCTACCACCCTCAAGAAGACAAACAGTATCGAGAATCTCACGATGTAGCATGAGGCACGCAGTTCACCTGAAAAAAGTCTTATTTGCTAGTGGGGTAGAATATCATCCTTTAGTGCAGAATGGCCTGATATTATTCAGTTTAGGCCTTTGGATCTTGCTTATAGGCTAAAAATCAATATGCAATCATAACCACTTAAAATCCGGCATGTTCCTTTCTGTGTTAATATTGCAAATGCTCTATTGTTATTCTAACATTAGTATTTTCAGTTATATTGGCAAACCTAGGGTCATTTTAAGATTTGTATGTGCTACCTGTGTTTCTCTTCCTTGGGCTGCAAGAGACTCGAGTAAGTAAGAAAATAAAATAGGACAATTTGCAAAATTGAAGTAACTTTTCTTCCTTATGCCAGTGAAAAGCTGTACCTTGACTAAAAAACTCTTCTTTTCTTACCTCATTGCTAATTCTGATACTATTTGTGTTGGATCACTTTCTACAAAGTTTTGATGTTCTTTTTCAATGAGTAAAATGGGAGGTAATTTGTAGTGAACCTTCTATTTACCTTTTGTTCACCCAGTAGCTACTGATACCTTCAAAGCTTCTTTTGTGCCAAGTGAAACCATTTCTGGTAGTGGTACTCTCCATTCTTACAATTTCTTTCTTTTAGTAGCACCCATTCAGGACATTTTGTTGGGAAAAAAGCTCAGTTTCACCTTTAACTTTGAATGATGGGCTCAACTCTATTCCACCATCTTTTTCAACTGCACCTTGTCAGTTTTTACGCTCCATTTATTAACAATGTATGATATTTAGGAGCTCATGACATTCACATGTTTAAAAAGAATATACTGTATTAATATTCTAAAATCTTAAATATCTTTAAAGCCCTGAGGGTCCCAAGCCTTGTGAGCCCATTAAAGCCAGTTCCAGTCAAGTGAGAAGTGTTAAGGCTCGCAGCAAGAGGAAAGCCCATTAGCTTCCCAGAAATCAGATGCAGCTTCTGAGTCAGTAATCACAGGGAACCCTCAAACAGGGAGGAGTCAAAAAATTGAAAAATGAAATTTTAAAAAGGCCTGCTGCATGGATTCTTGCTGAGTCCCTCCTTTCCTGGGAAAGCAGTATGTCAGCATTTCCAGAGGGGCCTGCGGCACTGGGGCATCTTCTAAGCAGAGTAGCTTGTGATCCACCCAGCTTTGCTTAAAACTGTGACTCTGCCACAGCATTATAGAAACACTTTCAGATACAGAAGGGAGCTGAAAGGCTACTGAACCAGTTTAGAAAAACCTGATTTAAACTTGTTTATGGGTATAAGACACCATTTTTGCTTAGTCACTCTTGAATGCAACAACAAAACAA
>VZRU01004956.1:0-13222 GCA_013398155.1 Pedionomus torquatus | reverse complement strand
GAGGCAGGCCCAGCATGGCGGCGGCGCTGTGGGCGCTGCTGCTGCTGCTGCCCGCGGTGGCCGCTGTCTATGAGGACCAAGTGGGCAAGTTCGACTGGTGAGCGCTGGGAGAAAGGCGGGGGGTCCCCACCGCGCCAGGGCCCTGCTGCTGCGTGCAGGCCCTGCACTCGCCGGGGTGCCGTCGGCAGCTGCCGCCGGGCCTTTCCCCTCTCCGCCCTTGTCCCGCCTGACCGCAGCCGCGTTTGCTCTCCTAGGAGGCAGCAGTACGTGGGGAAGCTCAAGTTCGCTTCGTTGGAGGCTTCGCAGGGCGCGAAGAAGCTCATTGTAGCCACCGAGAAGAATGTGGTGGCCGCCCTGAACTCTAGGAGTGGTGAAATCTGTGAGTGAAGCGGTGTTTTGTTGTGGGGAAATGCGTTTGTTGAGCTGGGGCTGTCAACCAGCTTACGCCATGTTTTCGTACTGGTAAATTATGGCTGGTGATACTGTGTCGTCAGACTGAGAGGATCCAGCCAGCGGTTCAAAAGCCATTGCTTAAGGCAGGCAGACTGTTCTCTGTGTAAGGTTATTGCTGGGAAGAGCCTACAAACGAGTGCCTTTGGGGGAACAAATCTCGTTCTCAGTTAATTCTCTTTCCTTCAGTGTGGCGCCACGTTGACAAGGGAACCCCCGAAGGAGCAATAGATGGGATGCTGATCCACGGGCAGGGTAAGGAGGACATGCAGGTGATGTGCTGGGGCCTCCAGTTGTTCTTGTACACGGGATCTCAACTGTGTCTTTGAACACAAGTTGGACTTTGCAGAGCTCATTGTTGATCTGTGGTGGCTGCAAGTTCTGTGCTCATCTTCTTTTCTTTGTTTCCTGGGCAGATGCCGTGACTATATCCAGTGCTGGGCGTATTCTGCGTTCCTGGGAGACCAACATTGGGGGGCTGAACTGGGAGACCTCACTGGACACTGGCAGGTAAGCTTTTGAGTTTGTCTGTCTCTTTCCCTTTGTAATCCTGGTGTCGGAAGGAAGAAAGGGGTTGTTGACCTTGTTTGGCCTTGCATTATAAGGAAAACTTAGCTAGATGTAAGCTTCTGAAATAACATTTGGCTGAACCTTATAGTTAAAGCTAATGCTGTTCCTATGTCTTAACACACCAGTAGGAGGAAAAGAGACAAATGGTTTCCATAGATGGATTTTCTCTTTAAATATACAAAATGTTCAACCTGCATCTGGTTTGGGGTGTTTGGATTCCAGCTTAGTGCTCTCTGTTAAGATCAGCAAGGATAGATGAAGTGGGCTATAAATTGTATTTCAACACTGATGTTAAGTGTTCGAATAAGGTTTGCTCAACACCGTGGAGCATTTTTCTTAGAAGAAAACGTTTTTCTAACTTACTGTCTCTGTCCTGTGCTCAGTTTCCAGGTGGCTTGTTTGGTGGGGCTACAGGACACGGTCAAACACGTGGCAGTCCTGAAGAAAGCAGCCATCTCTCTTCACTACCTTTCTAACGGGCACCAGAAATGGGTGGAACACTTACCAGAAAGGCAAGGAAATGTTTTAAAGTAGAAATGTGAAGTTCTGTTAGAGAGCCTATTGCCTTGGAAGGGAAAGGATGCTCTGCTTAAGTTTTTGAAAACATCTGAAAAGTAACATGAGAAGATGATACTTCACAGTCGCTGCTTCCCTTGCAGTGAGAATACCCAGTACCAGTTGTTGTATTCCCGTGGAACTGGAGTGATCCATGTGCTTGGAATTGTTCCCCAGAGCCACTTGAACCTTTTAACGTACAGCGTAGAAGATGGAGAAATTACGAAACAGGTAGAGTTTGATTACGCATCCAAAATACCAAATTTGGTATTAACAAATGTACTTCCAACTAAAAGGGCCACGGTGTGGTGTGCAGATCATAGAGAACAGCGTGGCCAGCAGGAGCAGGGGGTGATGGTGCCTCTGTCCTGGGCACTGGGGAGGCCTCCCCTCGAGGGCTGGGTTCAGTTCTGGGCCCCTCACCACAAGAAGGACGTGGAGGGGCTGGAGCGTGTCCAGAGCAGAGCCACCAAGCTGGGGAGGGGTCTGGAGAACAAGTCCTGTGAGGAGAGGCTGAGGGAACTGGGCACGTTGGCTTTGGAGAAGAGGAGGCTGAGGGGAGACCTCCTTGCCCTCTGCAGCTCCCTGAAAGGAGGGTGCAGAGAGGTGGGGGTTGGCCTCTGCTCCCAAGGGAAGAACGACAGGAGCAGAGGGAATGGTCTGAAGCTGTGGCAGGGGAGGTTTAGACTGGATATTGGGAGGAATGACTTCCCTGAGAGGGTGGTCAGGCCCTGGCAGGGCCTGCCCAGGGAGGTGGTGGAGTCCCCATCCCTGGAGGTATTGAAGAACATGTGCCATGTAGATGTGGCACTTGAGGGCATGCTCGAGTGGCAGAGATTGTTAGTCTGGGTGATTTGTTTTGTGGGCTTAGTTTGATGGGTTTTATTAGGGTTTTTTTTTAGTGGTTTGTTGTTTTTTTTTGGGTGTGTGTATAGTTGGACTTGGTCTCAGAGGTCCCTTCCAACCATGAAAATTCTGTGATTCTGTGAGTAATTGTTGTAGCACAGATAATCTTCCCTTTCACTATGGTGTTACCTACAGGCCAATAAAATGGTACCACCGGTGAATGCTCTGAAAGCAAAACTGAGTTAGACTTGCAGTTAGTCCAGACTGTCCTGGACATCCCAGGCTGACAGATAGTCATTGGGGAAAATTGTTCTAACTGCAATTCTTGGTTGTGTCCAAGCTGGTTCTTTATTCTGTTGACAACTTCATCTCTTTGTCTCGCTTGGCAGATCAGGATTCCAGCCCCGTGGCTGAAGAGCTTGAACGGCGTGTGCAGCGTGGTGGGGGAGGCAGTGCTGGTGTGTGTGGACACGGACACACACTCGCTGTATGTCTGCTCCTTGGAGAAGGAGCAGGAGATGAAGCAGATCCCGCTGCAGGTGAGAAACACTGAACGAGCACTGTGTGTAATTCCTTATCCAGTGGGTTTGTGTCTGACTGGGCCTGGCAGCACAAGGGGTCTCCTGTCAGTAAACTACGGAATGATTGAGTGGTGGCAGGGGGAGCATGGCCCGTAACTTGAGGGAAAAGAGGGAAAGCTTTGTGTTTGTCTAATCATTCCTTCTGGATTGATCTCTTCAGAGCTTTGCTCCGATGGCAGCCTAGGCCTCCTCACTTCTCCTTTGTTTACCTTGACAGGAGGAGCCTCTTCATAAAACTTATATTGCTGCTGATAAAAGGATGGTATTAATTTCAGTGTAGAAGTTCTCACAAACACATGTGCTTGTCTCCTGTCACAGTCACTTGAGCTGGAGTTTGCTGATGGCTTCCAGCCCAGGATATTGGCCACTCAGCCCAGTGTAACCAGTGCTTCGCGGACTCAGTTCTTCTTGCAGCTGTCCCCAAGCCACTTCTCTCTGCTGCAGTACAAACACGGGCTGCTCAGCCACCTTCGGGACTTCCAGCAGGTAACCAAGATAAACACACTTAAGCGAGAGGCCCAAGCACAGCTGAAAATCCTTTAAAACGCTTTTGTTCTTCACATGCTGCTGAGCAGCTCCTTTCAGTTGTGCTCTTGCTGCAAGAAAACCATTTAATTTCATTTATACCGGCTGCTGAAATATTTCCTGACATCAGTGTAGGTATGCTGTGTTGCGAAGAGCTGTTGGCATTGGGGCAGTTTCCTGTTCTGGGGTGGATGGAGACAGGGAGGTGTATGTCAGAGTGGCCAGTGGTGCAGCAGGACTTCTGTTGGGTCAGCTGACAAGATTGGAAAACGCAAATGAGCTTTCAAAAGCTTGGTAGCACTGACTATGATAGTTCAGAAGCCCGTGGCAAGTCAACAGTTTCCATCTTTAAGAGGAGTCTTTTCAGTCTTGTAAGAGATAATTTTTTAATTTTCTTTGGAGAAACAATGTAATTTAAAATTTGGCTGTGAAAGACCATCTGTTTTTAATTCCACTGTGGCTTAATTTACTGCAGAGGTAGTTCTTGGTGGGGTTTTGAGATGTTCTTGTTTGTTTTATGGTTTCTGTCTTTTTTATTTTTTTTTATTTTTTTTGTCTTTTCAGGCAGCTCTGGTGAGTTTTGCAACAACTGGGGAGAAAACAGTGGCTGCTGTCCTGACCTGCAGGAGTGAATTGGTGAGAGCTTGTACTGTGTAACCAGCACAAGTGTTTTCTTTCACAGGCAGTGACTTTGCATGTCTAAGAAGCAAAATAAAGCTTCCTCTTCCCAAAGACAATGGTAATGCAGCCAGGTCTTGGTTATATGCAGCGAAGGCTGCCTCTGGCTCGGTGAAGCATCACGGATGTCCTGTGTGCGGCCTGTTTCAGCCTGGTGTGTTGTGGGCACGTAACCTGGGAATGGGCTTTACCAAGCTGTTCAGTTCTCAGGGATACCAGACTTTGTAAGGTTTATCAGGAATAGAATAGAACACAATTGTTTCCTGCTGGTTTTCAGAGTCAAGCTGAACCTTGTCATACGCTCCAAAACTTTATTTATTGTTATTAATCTCTTTACTGGGGTCTGAAGCCATGTTGTCTCTTCTCATCCTCGTTTCAGAAACCGGGAGGTTCTGACGGCCTTCATGCTGGCAGTGCTCTGGAGGATTCCCAGAAGCAGGTATGAATTGCGCTTTTTCCTCAGAGCAGTAGATGGTGTTGACAGTCCATTTTATTCCTCTGGGTGCAGGAGCAGAATGAAGAAGGGGTTACACCATTTTTCCGGAGACTGATGTTTTGCAGCAGCTCGCAGATATAACCAATTTAACAATATCTAGAAGCCACAGTTGCTGCTGAATATGAAATCCTTCTGCAGAACATGGCGTGTACGTTTAACTTGGCTATCTTCTACCTTGTTATAGGAATCCTTAACCTGCTCCAATCAAACCTACAATATTAATCTCTACCTGGTTGAAACTGGACAGAGGTTGCTGGATACCACTATTACCTTTAACCTGGAGCAGAGCGGTGCCAAGCCACAGCAGGTGAGCTGCGAGAGGTTATTTCAGTCCCATGGTTTATCAGACTTGGAATGCCCTCTCTGTCCTGATTTGGCAGGGTTGGTAGAGCCCTTCAGACAAGATGAAAAATTCTATGAGTGCGCCAGATTACTGCATACAATCACACTCTTTGCTCTTGTTTCATAGAATCATAGAATGATTAGAGTTGGAAGGGACCTTGAAGATCGAGTTTCAATCCCCCTGCCCTGGGCAGGGACACCTCCCACTAGAGCAGGTTGCTCCAAGCCCCATCCAGCCTGGCCTTAAACACCTCCAGGGATGGGGCAGCCACAACCTCCCTGGGCAGCCTGTTCCAGTGCCTCACCACCCTCACAGCAAAGGATTTTTTCCTAATATCCAATCTAAATCTCCCCTCCTCCAGTTTAAAACCCTTCCCCCTTGTCCTATCACTACACTCCCTGACCTAGAGTCCCTCTCCTGCTCTCCTGTAGGCTCCCTTCAGATCCTGGAAGGCTGCTGTAAGGTTTCACACAAGAGTTCTGTTTCCTCCAAGGAGATATGTCATCGTTAACCTCACTGTTGTGCTACTCTTCTTTCCAGCTGTACATCCAAGTTTTCCTGAAGAAAGATGACTCTGTGGGCTATCGAGCCTTGGTGCAAACAGAAGACCACATGTTGATGTTCCTTCAGCAGCCAGGTAACTGGCACAAAGAGCCAACCTGCCCCGTTTTAAACACACCTTGTCACTGTGGGACAAGACAAGTCCTCAAAATAAATAATAACAAATCTCCAAATGATTCCATTTTATCACTGCTTTCCTTTAAAACCAGCAAAAGTAATTTAACTGTTCTGAGCTAAATCCTGTGAAATGTTCACCCTCACAAAACATCTTGTCTGAGAAAACAGTTCACCAGGTCCCCGTGCAGATGTAGCGTGTAAATGTCATGGGGGTTCTGCCAATTTCAGAACTGTAAGTTTAGAATCCAACTCCCGTTACAGATCTTCAAAGTTTCTTCAGAAAAGATCCTCATGTCAAAAATCTTAATCTGCAGAAAGGGTTGAAAGTTCATCTCAGTGACGTAAATTTTTGAGGATTAAAAGGCATTGAGGTGTTCACACTGTGTATCTTTTATTTTAAATAGAATTAATGACTGTAACCATTTTAGAGTCATCGAATCATGGAGTCATCCAGGCTGGAAGGGACCTCCAAAGGCCGTCTAGTGCAACCTTCCCACAGTCGCAGGGAAAAAAAACCATGAGATTCTTTAAAACACTATAGACTGTTCCTGTGGGGTTTTTTTTCAACTGTGACTCCGGTTCCATAAAGTGTTTTTCTTTTGTGAAAAAACTTCTCACGTGATATTAGATAGATACAGAGATACACACTGTTGTGCATTTTACTAGGAGCAGTGATTTACCTCTGAAGTGTCCGCTGGAAGGTGCTCTTATACTGAGTGATGACTTCTTTTTTTCCTCCAAGGGTCTATTCCCAGATACTGAGTTGGTTTTTGTTCTACTTGTTTTTCTTTCCAGGAAAAGTTGTCTGGAGCAGAGAGGAGTCGCTGGCAGAAGTGGTGAGCTTGGAGATGGTGGATCTGCCTCTGACAGGTGCCCAGGCTGAGTTGGAAGGAGAATTTGGAAAGAAAGCAGGTGAACTATAGATGTAACAGAATTACCTTTGTGAGTTTGTTTTTCCGTCGTGAATAAATGTATTTTTCATTTTTCTTTTTCTTCTTAGCTGAAAGTTAGGATTCAAATTTCTACTGATGGCAATTAAAGTGAGGAAAAATAAACCCATTTCTGTCTAAACTTTTGAAGTCCAGTGCGAGATGCAGATGCCACGAGTATATCACATTGTTACGTTAAAGAAAAAAGAAAAAAAAAAAGCAGGATTAGGAGGGATTTCGGTTATCTGTCCTAAATGTTTCCCTTTGACTCTTTCTGGAGAACTCGTTTGTGATAGCTTTTGTTTTTGCTTTCTTTTGTTGTTTTTTTTCTTGCTGTCCTGGATCCAGCCATTCAAGGTAACCTCTGACCGCATGCAGTGTTTTCTAATACTGACTCATGCGTCCTCGTGGAACTTGATCTCTCTGCTTGCTTTCCTCAGTGGTGCAATATAATTGAAGCCTGGTGTTTTGCTTACTTTGAGAAGCTAAATATAAACCCTCATTGGGCAGAATTAAGTAGTTTTTTACTTTAAGGGCTTCTTATGCTATGAGTAACAAGCGCAGAGGGAAACACCGACTTCATAGGTGGGTAAGCTTTAGGTGGGCACTTGCTGTGAGGTTGACAGTCAGGAAGGAATGCAAAGGAAGAGATGACTTCCCATGCAAGAAGATTTGCTTTTAGTTGATGGGGGGGATATTTTGGAATGAGCTGTAGCAGTGTGAAGTGGGAAATGGCTGGTAAATGCCAGTGTCTGTCATAGCAGTGAGAACTATAGCTCTGCTGTTCTGGAGTGGGCAGCAAAGGCAAAGAATTGTCACAGGTTTGTGCATGGCAGCATTTCTTCTGCTGGCTGAGGCTGTTATTTCATTTAGAGTGGGACATAATGATTTTTCCCACTTACTGTCACTGTTGGTCTATTTGCAGATGGTTTGCTGGGGATGTTTCTGAAGCGTCTGTCCTCTCAGCTTATCCTCCTGCAAGCCTGGACTGCCCACCTTTGGAAGATGTTCTATGATGCCAGGAAACCCCGGAGCCAAATTAAAAATGAGATCAACATTGACAATTTGGCCAGAGATGAATTCAATCTCCAGAAAATGATGGTGATGGTCACTGCTTCAGGAAAGGTGAGGAAGCCAGGGAACCTGTTTAGGCCGTAGCAAAGAGTCTCGTCTCTGAATTCCCACCTGTTTTTAGCCAGGCTTTGAAAGGCAGAATGTTGTGAGAAGATGGGTGGAATGTTTTGTGGTGGCTTTGGAGAGAGGCAGTAAGACTCTTCTGTCTCTGTCATGTCTCAAAGAGAGACGCAGTGCTTGAATGCAAGAGATGTGTTGTTCTAAATTTTGGCTTTCCTGTGTCTCTCTGCTCAGCTCTTTGGTATTGAAAGCAGTTCTGGCACCATCCTCTGGAAGCAGTATCTCAGGAATGTGAGACCAGGCTCCTCCTTTAAGTTGATGGTGCAAAGGACAACAGCCCATTTCCCACACCCTCCACAGTGCACCTTGCTTGTGAAGGATAAGGTGAGTCCCTTTCCTCTATCCCTCTGTTGAACGTGCTTAGTGTGGAAATTTGCCCTTTGAAAGGGCAGGAGAGAATATCGGTTTGGGTGTCGTGTGGTTGTGGGGACAGGAGAAGAGTTGAGAGCTGAAGGGAAGCAGACACGCAATCCTAAAAAAATAAGGATGCTCATATTGGAGTCTTTTATTGAAATAAAGAATTTCATCCCATTTCTTTGGTTGTGTGAGATAAGGCATGTGTGGCCTCCATTAGTGAGGCGACAGTGGCTGATCTTTAGCTGGCTGCAGGACGTTCTGTACTCTGTACGTGAGCAAGGAGGAGGCGTGATTACGTGTCGAGCCTTCAGAGAGGATTTGGTTAAAGCCTGGAACGCTGCGTTCCGCCACAGGATGGTTTTGATAGAGTTTGTGGGCTCAAACAGAATATTTTGAGGATAGAATAGTTGAATCCAGGGTACGAATAGTCAACACCAGCAGGTAACAGGTAGAGAACCAGCTCTTTTGTCTGTCTTTGAAATAAGGTTTACCTCCTGTTTGTTTTTTAGGAAACCAAAATGAGCTTTCTGTATGTCTTTAACCCCATCTTTGGGAAGAGAAGTCAAGTAGCTCCCCCTGTTTTGAAGCGTCCAATTCTTCAGACGTTGCTTTTGCCTATTATGGATCAAGATTATGCCAAAGTACTACTCTTGATCGACGACGAGTACAAGGTAAATTGCTTTGCCTGGAGGTAGTTCTCTTCGTGTTCTGGTTAATTATTCTCTTCCCTTTTGAAGCAAGATTTTTTTTAAAAATGCCGTTGAGTCACATTTCACATAAAACTATGAGATTATTCTGATAAGACAGACATTATCCTAATAAACACGTTCAAAATAATCTTTCTGTGTTATTGTGGAGGGGTTTTGTGTGTGTCTAAGTTGTTTTTTAAACCTGCATTTCAATTTCTCTTTTCTAGGTTACAGCTTTCCCAGCAACTAAAAATGTCCTTCGCCAGTTAGAAGAAATAGCCCATTCTATCTTTTTTTATCTCGTTGATGCCGAGCAGGGGAGACTCTCTGGATTCAGGCTGAAAAGGGTATGGAAGACTCCTTACAGTCTAAGTGACGGCACTTTACTCATGTCCTCTGGATAATGGTAGATCTTTCCTGGAGTTTATGGAGTTTTGCCTGAAACAGAAACAATTCAGCTGACAACTTCTACTAGACCTCAAAATGTGCCCAAGAGCATTAACATTTACAAGCAGAGAAAGCTCCCTGTGTCACTGTGGTGGAGATGGTGTGTTCAAGGGGAAGATAAAGCCTCCTGAGTCATGATTTTTTCTGGCAGGACCTGAGCACAGAGGAGAGCTGGGAGGTGATCATTCCCACCGAGGTCCAGAGGATTGTGACTGTGAAAGGGAAGAGGTCCAATGAGCACGTGCACTCCCAGGGACGTGTGATGGGAGACCGCAGCGTTCTCTACAAGGTGCCGTTCGAACTTCTAATTGACTTTTTGTTGATGTGTTACCTCATGGGAAGATCTCAGCACGCTGTCTAGGTGCTACGTTGAGATGAGCTGCCCTGTGGTGTTATTTTTTCTGCATGTGCACCAGTGTCCATAACCCCCCACTGAAGATGCTAGTTTTGGTGGGGATTTCTTCCTTAAAATGTTTTAATGCAGCAATTAAATTGGTCAAACATCTCATGGTGGGGGAAAAAAATCTGCTAGATGTCTCCAGGTGATTTGTTCTAATAAGGTACATGGTTTATTATATGCCTGGCCCCAGATGAAATGTGGATAAATGAGGTGCCTGAAGTAGGGGTTTTAATTGTTTTTTTCCTTTTTCTCCAGTCCTTGAATCCAAACCTGCTTGCTGTGGTGACAGAGAGCGCAGATACACATCATGAGCGCACTTTCATTGGAATATATCTGATCGATGGAGTCACGGGCAGGATCATCCACTCATCGGTACAGAAGAAAGCAAAGGGACCTGTCCACATGGTCCATTCAGAGAACTGGGTGGTGGTAAGAATTTATTCTTTTCTTGATCTTTATGTTTGGGATGTAGGAGCAGTTGCTGAACCTGTAAGGAGAAGAATTTTTGACCATGCTCTGTTATATCCTGCTACCTCTGTGTTACCACAGAATGATAACATTGGGAGGGACCTCTGGAGATGATCTCCTCCAGCCCCTGCCAGAGCAGGTCCCACAGGAACATGTCCAGGCAGGTTTTGATGGAGACTCCCCCNTCCCAGTGCTCCAGCTGGGGCCTCCCTAGGGCAGAGCAGAGGGGCAGGATGACCTCCCTCCACCTGCTGGTCACACTCCTCTTGCCTCGTATTCCTAAAGATATTTTCTTGTTTCAGTACCAGTATTGGAACACGAAGGCACGTCGGAACGAGTTCACCGTGCTGGAGCTGTATGAGGGGACGGAGCAGTACAACGCCACAGCCTTCAGCTCCCTTGACCGCCCGATTTTACCTCAGGTCCTCCAGCAGTCTTACATCTTCCCGTCTGCTATCAGTGCCATGGAGGCCACCATCACCGAGCGTGGCATCACCAGCCGGCACTTGCTCGGTAAGTACACACTGCTCTGTTCTGAATGTGGTTTTGCTACCAGCATGAGCTAGATTTCAATCTGAAAACCAAGCAAAAAAAAATTTGCTGCCAAAAATCCTGCCTATGGCGGCCCTGGACTCCTAATGAATTCAGGGATAAGCACCAAGAGAGCATTTATGTTAACGTGATAGAATATGCTGTCAGCAATGGCCATTTTCATCATGTCACATGATACAAAACTGGGAGGGGGGGCTGACATGGCATAAGGCTGTGCCACCATCCAGCGAGACCTGGGCAGGCTGGGGAGTTGGGCTGAGAGGAACCTGATGAAATTCAACAAGGGCAAGTGTAGGGTCCTGCCCCTGGGGAGGAAGAACCCCCTGCACCAGGACAGGTTGAGGGTGGTGGCCAAGAAAGCCAATGGCATCCTGGAGGGCATCAAAGAGAGCATGGCCAGGTCCAGGGAGGTCATCCTCCCCCTCTGCTCTGCCCTGAGGAGCCCCCAGCTGGAGGGAGACTTTATTGTGTCCAGTTCTGAGCTCCCAGAAGGACAGGGAACTGCTGGAGAGGGTCCAACAAAGGGCTGCAAAGATGATCAGGGGATTGGAACATCTCTCTGGTGAGGAAAGGCTGAGGGACTTGGGTGTGTTCAGTCTGGAGAGGAGAAAACTGAGGGGGGAATCTGATCAACACATATAAGTACGTAAAAGGTGGGTGTCAGGAAGATGGGAAGTTCCATCTAAACACGAGGAAGAACTTCTTTCCTGTGAGGGTGGCAGAGCCCTGGCAGAGGCTGCCCAGAGAGGTGGTGGAGTCTCCTCTGGAGACATTCAAACCCTGCCTGGACACGTCCCTGTGGGACCTGCTCTGGCAGGGGGTTGGACTGGGTGATCTCCAGAGGTCCCTTCCAACCCCAGATCAATCTGTGATTCCATGATTTTTAAGATACCTTTCTTCTAATGCACAGTTGGGCTTCCTTCTGGGGCCATCCTCTCCCTTCCAAAGGCTCTTCTGGATCCTCGCCGCCCAGAGATCCCTACGGAGCAAAGCAGGTAAGGAAAGCGTAAGAAGTGCTACTCCTGGGCAGATTGGAAGAGGGATGGATTTTGTGTCTAATATGGTAGTTTGAAGTAGAGCAACTTGTCCCAGACAGATTGAGGGCAATTTTTGCATGAAATTAAGCGAGGTTGCTTTGTTCCTAGCCTGTGACAATGGAATAAATTTGCCTGTGATGAAGTGAGTCTTACTGTTAACAAAATCAGCCTGTTGTCTGCACTCTGTAGTAGTCTACAGAGTGCAGACAACTGCAACTACTACAAGTAGTAGTCTGAGCAACTCTGTTAAGTTTTTAGAATGACACCTATTTTCTCAAACTTGCAGCCTGACCTAGCTGGTGTGTTTAATTTTTCATCCTGCAGTAAGAATGGATCTGCCCTGGGAAAAGCTGACTTGCTGGTTGAGGTCAGCTTGTGATGATTTCCTAGTGGAAATACAGATGATATCCTCCGTGTGCTGTTTGATCAGGTTTGATTTCTCTTTAAATGCCTTCCAGAGAAGAGAATCTGATCCCATACTCCCCTGATGTGCAGATCCACGCCGAGAGGTTTATCAACTACAATCAAACCATATCCCGAATGAGAGGGATTTATACAGCCCCCTCTGGCCTGGAGTCTACTTGTTTGGTGAGTATGGGGCGGAGGATCCAACGCGGGCCCGTGGCGTTTGTGGGCAGAATAGTGCCAAACTGCGGGCTGTGGCAGGGAGGTCTGTAACTTCCCATCATCTGGCTGCTCACTGCTGCAGTATTTCTTTTATTCAGAATTACAGACCTGAATCAATCTTTTTTTCACATGGTTTTCTGCTGGAAGCTGAATTACCACCTCGTAATCTTGATCATGTCTCTTAGGTTGTTGCCTACGGCCTGGACATCTACCAGACCCGAGTGTACCCATCAAAGCAGTTTGATGTTCTGAAAGACGACTATGACTACGTGCTGATCAGCAGTGTCCTCTTTGGGCTGGTTTTTGCCACCATGATCACGAAGAGACTGGCCCAGGTGAAGCTGCTGAACCGTGCCTGGCGGTAAGGCTGCAGGCGAAGGCAAGGCTGAGGATGGAGAAGGTACCTGAGGTTTTGCCACCCCACGTTGCCACTTCTATTAGAAATTCCAACTTGTGTGACTGATGGCTGCAATCATCAATACTGTATTTTCGGCAGAAGATATTTGGGAGGAAAAGCTGCTAGAACCACAAAACGATACGCTACCTACATTTCTCTCAGCAACAACCAATGGAAGAGAAGGTGGAAAAGAGACATCAGTTCATTATAACTAAATAAGAACTCTCCCAAACCTCTGTTAAAGCCCTAAAATCTGAAATTGTGTCATGTCCCCCGTGGTAGTGAAGGCAATACCGGTGTCCTCCTGACCCTCACCTTTGTCAGCACCAGCCGTGACTGAAGCCTTGTTGAGCGGAGGACGGGGGCTGCTGGGGCCCGGGGCTGTGTGAGCTGGGCCGTCGCC
>VZRU01004955.1:159519-175312 GCA_013398155.1 Pedionomus torquatus | reverse complement strand
AACGGGGCAAATAATGAAATTACCTGACCTAATCAATCCTATTCCATTATTTTATACAGCCTCAACTGTAAAAGGAGACAGTGATCTGGTTTACAGAAACAGAATNGTGGGACCCCTTTACACTTTCCCGTTTCCAACCCTCCAACGGGGCAAATAATGAAATTACCTGACCTAATCAATCCTATTCCATTATTTTATACAGCCTCAACTGTAAAAGGAGACAGTGATCTGGTTTACAGAAACAGAATCTTCACCAAGCCCTGATCTACACAGACCTTCCATGTTATCTGTGGTTTGATTTTTTTTATATTTTTTTTCAGAAATCAGGAATACTTCACAGATTTGCTGTATCCCAAGAAAACTATTTAGTAATGCAGAAAGATAAAAACATCACTGTATCAGCATCAAAAATGTTCTGATACTTCTCTTTACTGAAATTACTGTAATTGGTTGTTATAGCAATAAGTATAAGCAAGGGCCTCTCTGCACACCATTCCTTGGTATAATCAGGTCTTATCACTGTAAGATGAAACAGTTCTGAACAATGTACTGTTAATTTCAAATTTTAGTTAGTTAAAAGAGGCCCAGCTAAGAAAGTAAAATTGTAAAACAGAAAATTGGTTCATATTACCTCAAACCAGGACAGCCATAAACAAAGTTAAAATAACAGAAGATATCTTCAAAAAATATCATGTAATATAGAAAGAGGGTAGATACATATTTTAATATCTAGGGACATTCTATAACAGACCACTTCAAGAAAATCATGTTGTATAGACAACAGATCAGAAGATACTAAAAATACTTCATATTGTGCCACAGATTTTAAATAATGGAGGCAAATGTCAAGGGTGGTTATCTTGTGTTAGGCCAGCTGATACAGCAGCCAAAACCAGACAAAATTTTGCAATTAGCATTCTGTCATAAATTCATACAAGAAGCAGAACAATCCAGCCTAAGTACAGGTTAAGGATTACAGTTCTTACTGTAATCTAATTATGTAAATCAATTGGACCACTAGAGAAAGAGTGGTAGTTAACCTCTGCCAATGGAGAGGAGGAAGAAATGTTAGCACTTGTGTTAAGGAAGATAGTATAAAAATTCATGCGCACAATAAAACCAGTACCTCTGTCCAGTTCAGCATTTTAAGTACCTTAGTTATGAATTCATATTCTGATATTCTTTTTTCAAAGTATTTTCTGTGACCTCTCCCCACAAGGTAGATGCAAGGATGGGTGAACTGAATGGCATATAGATAAACTGTCTGAGTCACCAGGAACGAGTTTAGGCAAACGAAACCCCAGACAGAAAGAAATCTGGCCAAGAACATTAAGGCAACAAAAAAAAACTTCTATAGATATGGCAGAGATAAAGGCAAGACTAGGGTAGATGTGGGCCCTGTCTGGAAGGAAATGGGAGATCTGGTCACCCAGGATATGGAAAAGGCTGAGGTACTGAATGACTTTTTGGCCCAAGTCTTCACTAGAAAGGGCTCTAACTGCACTGCACAAGTCATGGAAGGCAAAAACAGAGGCTATGGAGGAGAACGAAGAACCACCCACTGAAGGACTAGAGCTGGATAGAGGCTTTTTTCAGGGAGTGTAGCTATAGCATGAGGGGTGATGGTTTTAAACTGAAAGAGGGAAGATTTAGATTAGATACTAGAAGTTGTGAATGTCCCAGATCTGGAAGTGTTCAAGAGCAGGCTGGAGGGGTTTTGAGGAACCTGGTCTAGTGGGAGGTAATGATTTTTAAGGTGTCTTTCAACTGTTATAATTCTGTTTTTCCTGGTTTATATCCTTAGACTATCAAAGAGAGAGACAGACAGAAATCATAGAACTTCACTTTTAACATGGCCAAGAAACTACAAGGCACTTTCCCAGAACAGAATTCCTGAGACTGGGGTTAAAAAAGCCAGATGCAGCATGCTGTTTTATAACAAAGACACAGTTCAAGCCAATCACATTAGAAAATTCTTTCACCAAAAGCAGAAGACACCCTCCAACTAGCCACATCACCTCAGCCAAGAGGTAAAGCACCTTGGTCAACAGAAATTAGAGCTTAATAATATACTCCATACATTTCTACATATAAGAATACAGAAGATCAGATGTTGCTATTTGGCTGAATCTGTCTTTCGTTGATTGTCATATAATGCTATCTTGCCACCAGTGTTCTTTTAACAACTTCTAAGCTCTATCTTCAAATTGCTACAAAATCTGTAGAGAAAATACATCTCTTTAATGCCAGAACTAACATCCTAATTGAACTCATGATGTATGTTTGGAATCCAGCCAAAGTAAGGAGGCACAGATAATCAGAATGAAAATAATTTTTTCTAATATATATTGTTTAACCCAGAAATGAGTCAGTTATGATAATTATTCTCAGATTTAGTACACCTTAATAAAGACCTGATTAACTACTTATGTGTATTTTACTGACAAGTAACTAGTTACTTAAATTAAACTTTTAAATAATTTAATTAATCTTGACATTATTTCTAGAGAAATTAAATCAAAAGATTAATCTGACTCTTTAGAGAAAAAGTTTGCAGCAAGAAAGAACTGTAAGACTCTTCTAGAGAAATTACTGAAGAGCTTGTGACCAAGATAATTAATAACACCTTGCTAGGGAAAGAAAGCAGCTTTGTACTTAGTGTAATCGTATCACTATCTTAAAAGCTTTTGCTAGCACAGCATTAGAAATGTTCTGATAAAAAAATCCATAAAACTAGAAACCTGTGCAATGTATCATCTTATTTATTCTTTTAATTTAATGCAAGATATTTGCACTCATACAAATAGCACAATGTGGGCAAAACATAACCTTGGCACAACACTGATTCTAAACTAAGTAATTTGTCTATCTCTAAAGTTCATCTTTGACCCATTTGAATGAAAAATCAATTCCATAGAACAAAGAATTATATCTGAGGGTTAATTGTCTTGTATCAGTCATTATATAATCAGCCTTTTGAGAATTAATAAGTTCAGATGCTGAGAAAAAGTGGCTTTTAAATCCTGGCTAACTGCAGAGTTTCTATTCTCCTCAACTAGAACAAGAGAGGCTTGGGAGTAAAGCAGAAGCATTTCAATACAACAGAAGTTTTGAAACACTTTATCTTCACAAAGCATCAAGATCAGCTTAACAAAGATTTTTTTAAATTGTCTAAATAATATTTTACATACTACAGTACAAATTCTAAAATATACAAGCACAATCCCAGAATACTGAAACAAACAAACAAGAGGAAATAAAAGCTAAAATTCATTAACATGAGTTCAGAATGAATATAATTTAACTAAGAAAAAAAAAAACATTGAAACTGAGACACAGTCAAACATTACAGGATCTAGAAATTTTAGCACAAAATTTCCAACGGACTTTAGTTGCTATACTGTCATGGTTTCAGCTGGGAGAGAGTTAACCTTTGTGCCACTATTTGGTATAGTGCTATGTTTTGGATTTAGAGTGAGAATAAGTTTAATAACCTAATAGTAATGCTTTTAGTTGTTGCTAAGCAGTCAAGGCTTTTTCTGCTCCTCATACCACCTCCTCAGCAAGTAGGGTGGGAGTATACAAAATCTGGGAGGAAACACAGCTGGAACAGTTGATCCCAACTGATCAAAGAAATATTCCATACTATGTGACACCATGGTCAGCAATAAAAAGCTGCAGGATGAAGGAGGTGGAGACAGGTTACAGCTTTTGTTTTCCCGACTAACCATTAAGTGTGATGGAGCCCTGCCTTGATGGAGACAGATGACCAGCTAGGCTGCCAATGGGAAGTAATGAATACCTCCTTGTTTTCTGTTGCTTGAATACACAGCTTTTACTTTACTTACTAAGCTGACTTTACCTCTACCCATGAGTTATCACACTTTTACTCTTCTGATTCTCTCTCCAAGCAGCTGCATAGTCCTAGTTGCCAGTTAGGGTTAAACCACGACATATATTTTTCAGCAACAGTTCTCAGTTCGGAAGAATTCTCTACTGAAGTTGAATGATAATCAGACTTTATTTTACCTTGGGGTTATATGAAAAACAAAATCTCAACCAGGATTAGAAGAAACTACTTCAGCTGTAAAAACAGCTAACAAGTTTGTGCGGCAAAACAGTAGGAATGAGGCAGCTAAGAGGCTTGGCATCACAGACCAGAAGGCATAATTGACTTTTTCTGAGAGCACTGCCAGCTCATATTTGGGTATTTTTAACACAAGCTTTGTGACACCCAATATTTTAAAAGAGTTCTTGCTGCTTCAATTACGGACTGCGAGCAACACCAACCACCATTTAAAAACAGAGGGAGGTTTTCAGTTTTGCAGTGACAGCAATTCAAAGTTCTCCAGTATTAGAAGTCAAGCAAAGTCAATTATTTTTACAATTATTCTTAACAGTACAGTTCATGTTTTCTGATCAGTTTGATTTTCATTGTCACTACAAATGTCCACAAATTCAGGTCTAGTCACTTGCTTGTTAAATAACAAAAGTTAGCTTGGCCGTTGATCTGAAATGCTGGGTCAGTCCATAATTTCTCACTGCCTAAGGCTTCTGAAATCTTAATACAACAATGAATTGAAAGAAATGTATGAAGTGTGGCAGCTGAAACCTGACTTTCTTGGTACTTGGATACATCTTCAACAGCTTAAAAAAAAGGGGTGAGAAATGGGGCAGAAATGGGGAACCCACTATACCAGCCTCTACAACATTTGCTGAAACTGCTACCAGACATTCAGCCACAAATGTCTTCATTTTTATGCACCCATCACCTCTTTTTCAGATGTTCATAACCATATGGCTTTTTCAAATCCTCTGTTAACTAGGAAGAACTATCTGGATTAGGAAACACAAAAATCCCATGTGCACTGGGATTTCAATCACAAAACTTATTATGCCTTGATTTCTGGAGTAGAATTGTTGAATCTTCAAAATGAGCTTTCTTAACCTATGTGGTAATTTTAAAATTTTGAAGCAATGCTGAAAAGAAAATGTCTTTTAGATATTTTAGTCAGCATTACCCAGTAATTTGGAAACTGAACGGCAAAAGCACCAAAAATCAAACTTGAGGCAAGTACAAAAATTTGTCTTTAGCTTCTTAATGTGAGACAAATGAATCAAAGAATATCAGTTTGAGAGATGCATGGCCAGTTTTAGAAGACCAGAATCTTTCTGGTTTTAAATAGCTTAAATATGGGTTAAGATAGTTATACATGCTTACATTACATTTGAATACATCTGTCTGATACAAGGTGCATCACTGCAGGGAGAGCGGGGCAGAGTTGTTACTGAAAACGGAACTCAGCTTCACACCTGTGCTTCTTGAGAGAGTATGTATCATTAACATACAAAGTTTGTTGAAAACTGCTTCTTAACACAAGAAGAATCTACACTGGGGCATATTATTTAGCATGAAAGTATATAGCTAAGTGTAGATACCAAAAACTCTTGAAAACAAGAACACAGAACAAAATCAAATTTTCTTTGTAGCATCAATGGTTCGATGAAGTTGGAGCAGAAGTTCAGATTTACAAATAAGGCCCATGTCTCACATCAGAGAGAAGCTAATTTAACAGCTCACAGAACAGGATAGTCTAAGGGGTGACTGTTGCAGATGAATTTATTTCACTTTGGGAGGTGAGGGGGAACATTCAGTTTACCAACAAAAATAGTGCTATAAACTTGCAGCAAGAATGCAGGGAAGAGTGAAGGGAAACAAGTTTGGGGTTTTTTTTTGCTTCAGAAGAACAATGCTTGAATCTTTGAACCTTCTCCTAGCTTAAAAAAAATCCCAAACCGTATCAGTGAGGTAGTATTAATTTACAGCTGTATCTCTCTATAATGACAGTTTAGCAAATAAATCCCAAGAAAAACTGAACTGTAAAAATCAGAGCAATAGTTCCCATCATAATTTGCTTGGTTTCACATCTGTTTCAGATCTAAAAGGGTTTGTGTGCTCAAATGTTTGTCTGCTTTCCCTCCAATTATATCAGATACTGAATTCCAACAAAACTTCATTTTGCTTGTATTCCCAAATAACCTCAACTGCGACAGCCTTATTATCATGAACTTTATTTTTTTTCCTGAATCATCGATTATATGAAAAATTAGTGTAGATTATTTAAAATAGCATTTAACAAGTATGAAGTAATGTAACTGCAAATGACAGTGTGTATGAACAGTACCACTCCATCTGTAGAAACTTTTTCTTTGCTCTGTCTCCTCACATGCCAACTGTTGACATTAAAGCCCTAGAACATCAAACAGGCTCCAAGCTCAGCCATTATGACAGAGAAACTGCATTCCTGAGATGACATTGTCAGTGTCTTCTCACTACTTTTTGCCATTCTAATTCATTGTAATTTTTACAATTTTTAACCTAACTTACAGATAGAAAATGTATTTCATAAAGTCTTAAACTATGGCACCAATTCCAAGAGGAATTATAATCTTGTCTACTAGAACAACTTACTACTTGAAACATAATTTATGAAGACTTGATAATACATACATGTTAATGACGAATACTTTGAAAGCAAGGCACACAGTGTGCAAATTGTAACTGTGAAGAACATACATCCTTTATTATCAAGATTTGTTGGCTTATGTAGCTTCAAAACTCTGCAGCTAAGTCCAGCCAACAAATATAAAAGAAGTTATGTTTCAGGGTCTGCAGGTAAGGCACCAAAGAGAGAGAGAATTAATTCCTCTTCTTGACTTCTCCATAGAAAAAATTAATCCAATACAACCCAAAACCTGAATACTTTTTACTGAACAAAAAGTCAATTTTGTTTGTAAAACAATCTTAACTTGTCAAGTTTAAATAATTTTGGAAACTAAATTATTTTTTCAGCTTTATTTTAAAATGTTTTTGTAAAGAATATTTAAAAAGCCAAAACCACATCAAAACAAATGAAACAAAAGAAATAAATGTTGTATTGAACAAATGCATTATTCCACCTTCTGAAAAGCAACCACTTTTAGTATCCTTGATACATCTGCATACACATTCATCTGGGCATACAAATAAAGGTAATATAGAAATTAAATATATATTTTGGTGTCACACTCACTGCTACCTGGGTCACCCAGGGAGAATTCCCTATCACCAGGCTAGCTTCCTTCCTCAGCTCACCCTCTGCTTTCCTGCTAGCCACATTCAGCAAGACAAGCTTTCAGAGTAAGTCAGACAATAGTCAACACAACCTTTTAATCATGTTGTGTTGATTTTTTCCAACAGAACTTTTCTGATCAGCTCCAGTTCGGAAGTCAAAATATACTTGTACTGAAGATGTGTTCTCCTAAATGCACTTTTTGATGTATTTTTCTCCTTACACGTCAGTCTCTGGTACTTAAATTGGAACAAACATCATTCTTCTGTCTTGCCAACTCAGATTTTAATTTCCTGTGTGGAGTAACTTATGTGCATTCCCAAGCCTCCCTGCAGAGAGCTCTGAATTCAGCTGGGGCTCTGTGGTGGGTGGCAGGCACACAAAAGCACAATGCAGGATCCAAAGCAGAAGCGATTCATGCTGAATTACTGCTCCTAAAGCCTCCTCATTAAAAAATTCCACAGTGCCTCTGCTTACCATGCATGACATTCCCTAAAGCACTTGCATAACAGCTGCCACCCAAAAATCATTGACTGTCTAAGAGCAAGAAAAGGTGCAACAAGTGAGATTGGTTGTTCCCCCTGTGGTCTGCTGTTAAAGGGATATGAAAAGGGTGAAAACCCCAAGACAGATCAGCAATTACTTCGCCGTACAAGACATATTTACATTTCAGCACTGACAGAGCAACACCTGTGACACAGCACACCTACCAGACAGCAACACTGCAAGCCCTGAAATTATTTACATGTGAAAGCACGTCAAACTCCCTCAGAGACTTCTCGCCAACACAAATTGTACTGTCTTAACTACAGTGGCATTGTCAAAACTCTGTAGCCTGGTCCACATTATAAATGTGTTAGAGGAGCACAAAAATGCTTGTACAAACTGACATAAACCCACACAAGGATAAGGGAGTATTACAACAAGGTAAATGCATCCAGCCTAGCAAGACTATGTGTCATGGTTTAGCCTCAGACAGCAACAAAGAACCAGGTGGCAGCCATACTCTCTCAAGGCCCTCCAGAGCCGCGAGGGGAGGATCAGAAGAAAAAGGCAGAACTTGTGGGTTGGGACAAAGGCTGTTTAACAGAATAACAAATAGAACAAGAAAAAAAACATAACTAACACAGGTAGAGGAGCATATAAATATGATTACAATACCAGGCACTCACTGACTGTACCCTGGACCATCCCCCTTCCCTGCCAGCTCCTGGTCACCCAGTGGTCATGACTAACATGGGATAGAATACCGATGCCCTACTAGAGCCAGTAGAGCCAGGGGAGATTTAACCCTAACCCTCCTGGAACAAGGATATTATCCACCCCTCATTCCATACCATCTATGCCATGCCCAGGTCTTAGAGTTCCAATTAAAAGCTACCACTTTCCCATTTTATAAACACACACACACGCATACACCTCCATACAGATATAATGTCTTTAATCTATGGGTTATCACTTTAAAATGTCTGTTGAGTCCATTTAATCCATTACATGGGCTCCATCTATTATCATAGAATTATAGAATCATAGAATAGTTAGAGTTGGAAGGGACCTGAAGATCATCGAGTTCCAAACCCCCTGCCATGGGCAGGGACACCTCCCACTAGACCAGGTTGCTCAAAGCCCCATCAAGCCTGGCCTTAAATACTTTCAGGGATGGAGCATCCACAACTTCTCTGGGCAACCTATTCCAGTGCCTCACCACCCTCACAGGAAAGAAGTTTTTCCTAATATCCAATCTAAATCTCCCCTCTTCCAATTTAAAACCATTACTCCTTGTCCTATCACTACACTTCCTGACAAAGAGTTACTCTCCAGATCTCCTGTAGGCTCCCTTCAGATACTAGAAGGCTGCTAGAAGGTCTCCTCGGAGCCTTCTCTTCTCCAGGCTGAACAACCCCAGCTCTCTCAGCCTATCCTCATAGGAGAGGTGCTCCAACCCTCTAATCATCTTCGTGGCCCTCCGCTGGACCCGTTCTAACAGTTCTATGTCCCTTCTCTGTTGAGGACTCCAGAGCTGGACACAGTACTCCAGGTGGGGTCTCACAAGTGCAGAGTAGAGGGGGAGAATCACCTTCTGTGACCTGATGGTTATGCTTCTTTTGATGCAGCCCAGGATATGGTTGGCGTTCTGGGCTGCCAAGTGGCCACTTCTGGCTCACGATGATCTTCTCATCCATGAGCACTCCCAAGTCTTTCTCCTCAGGGCTGCTCTCCAGCCACTCTCTGCCCAACCTCTATTTGTGCCTGGGATTGCCATGTCCCAGGTGCAGGACCTTGCTCTTGGCTTGGTTGAACTTCATGCCATTTGCACTAGCCCACCTCTCAAGCCTGTCCAGGTCCCTCTGGATGGTATCCCTTCCCTCCAGTGTGTCAACTGCACCACCAAACTTGGTGTCATCAGCAAACTTGCTGAGGGTGAATTCAATCCCACTGTCCATGTCTTCGACAAATATGTTAAATAGCACAGGTCCCAATACTGACCCTTGTGGGACACCACTCGTCTCTATCCACCACTTGTACATTGAGCCGTTGACCACAACCTTTTGTGTGCGGCTATCCAGTCAGTTCCTTATCCACCCAGTGGTCCACCTACCAAGCCCATGACTTTCCAATCTGGAGACTAGGATGTCATGTGGGACAGTTAGGGCAGTCTCTCAGGACAGGAAAGATGGTGTTTGGTGTTGGACTATCACATGCTGCATTTCTGGGGGGTTGCACATGATGTATCTGGTACACCTCATGTCAATCTTGATGAAGTTGCTGGGCGCCAGCTGCTGAGGTCAGTTCTGATCCCTTCACTTCTGCACTTCACTCCATTTTTCATCAGAGTCCATCTCCATTGAAATTTAATCACCCACTAGTTTGGATGATTCTTACACCCAAATAGAATTGGTAAAACCAATAGCAGTTATAGAAATGAAATGTGCAGTGGCAGGGTTATTTCAGCAATTATGATCGTACCATTTCATTCATTGGCTATTCTCACCCAAAATCAGATGCCCGAGAGGTACACATTTCACTTCCCCATCTCCATCACCCACCAAGAGCAACCTTGAACAAAGGCAATCCCACAGATGGGTTTGCCTTTGCCTGAGGCCAGACTAACCCAGATGGGCTTCCTGAACATATTCTTCATGTGCACCACAGGGACTTTATCTACTTCCACTGTATGTGGAAGTTTGATTGGGCAGGGCCAGCTCGGTTGATAGATGCCCTGGTGTTACCTAGCCGGGTAGCCTTTGCTAAATTTGTATCCCAGTGTTTCAAAGTCCCACCACCCATTGCTCTCAGTGTAGTTTTTGATAGCCCATTGTACTGATCGATCTTCCCAGAAGCTGGGGTGTGGAAGGGAACGTGATAGACTTATTCAATACTGTGCTGTTTGGCCCAGGTGTCAGTGAGGCTGTTTTGGAAATGAGTTTTGTTGTCCAACTCAATTCTCTCTGGGGTACCACGTGGCCACAGAACTTGTATTTCAAGGCCAGGATGGCATTCTGGCAGTGGCAAGGGGCACAGGATATGTTTCCACCCATCCAGTAGTTGCTTCCACCATTGTTAGCACATGGTACTTGCCTTGACAGCTTTGTGGGAGTTTAATATAAGCTATATGCCAGGCCTCCCCATATTTATGTTACAACCATCATCCTCCATACCAGAGAGGCTTTAATTGCCCTGCTTGCTTGATCACAGCACATCTCACATTCATGGATGACCTGTGCAATAGTGTCTATGGTCAAAACAATCCCTCAGTCATGAGCCCATCTATATTTGACATCTCTTCCTTGATGGCCTGAGGAATCATGGGTCCATCGAGCTAGGAATAATTCACCCCTATGTTGCCAGTTGAGATCCACCTGAGTGATTGACCTTCATAGCTGGATCCACCTGCTGGTTATTCTGATGTTCTTCAGTGGCCCGGCTCTTGGGTACGTGGGCATCCACATGATGTACTTTCACAACCAGATTCTCTAGCTGAGCAGCAATATCTTGCCATAGATCAGCAGATCTATGCCAGATGGGTTTGCCTCTGTGCTGCCTGTTGTCCTGTTTCCATGCTGTAACCACCCCCACAAGGCTTTTGCCACCATCCATGAACTGGTGTAAAGATAAAGTACTGGCTACTTTTCCCATCTGGCAATGTCTAAAGCCAGCTGAATTGCTCTCACGTCTGCAAACCAGCTTGATTCACTTTGCCCTTCAGTGGCTTCTGCAACTTGTCTGGTAGGATTTTGTTGTTGTCTCAGCCTTCTGAGTTGCCCCATGTTGGATGCTAAAACAAATTTTCATGGTTCAGCCTCAGACCACAACAAAGAACCAGGTGGCAGCCACGTTCTCTCAAGGGATGATCGGAATAAAAAGGCAGAAATTGTGGGTTGGGACAAAGGCAGTTTAACAGAACAATAAATAGAACAAGAAGAAAACAGTAATGATAACACAGATAGAGGAGCACAAATACAATTACGATACCAGCCGCTCACTGACCACATCCTGGACCCTCCCCCAACCAAGCACTACCACTGACTTTCTGTCCCATCTCCCCTTTCTGGCCAGCTCCTGGCCACCCCCTGGGTATGGCTTACATGGGATGGAATACTTGTGCCCCTGCTAGATCCAGGGGAGAATTAATCCTATCCCTTCCAGAACAGTGACATTATGCTGCTTTAATGGAAAAATCACAACCATTACTTGGAACACCATATTTTTACACAAGCAACGTGTCTTTCAGTTAACAGATATGCTCAGATCCAGCAGAAAAGTAACAAGGGGATTCTGAAGTAGGAGCAGTAGCTCACAGAAGATGAGAAAGAAGGGAGGCACTGAGGATGGTCATTATGCAAACTTCATTAATGACCAAATATTATTGCATTGAAGCTACAGAGTAACAGCAAGTTGTGGTTTTCAGCTGACTAGCTGCCAAATAATATAGACAAAAAATATAAAACCTTGTGCACAGACCAGATACTTACTGAAAAAAAAAGAATGCACAAAACATTTCCTTGACAACGGCAAATACCTTGATTAGAAATTGGAAGAAACAAAATGGGAAATCATGATGTAGTGTCAGTCTTCTGTGAAAGTAAAGTGCTTGTGATTAATATATTGGTAGCACTATCTTCTAGCACTTCAGTAAACACAATCAAAACAGCACAGTTGGAATTTGTAGCCAACTGAGATCAGTTTATGAAGAGTTGCTCAAGAGACAGTACCATCTGGGCCAATTACAAATCACAAATCTCAGCCACAATGGAAAATGATTCCAAGTGACTATGTTAAAATTCAACGTAATCTTTCCTTTGCTTCCTTTCTTTTTATTTCTCATCCTCTTTGCCTCATCACTGATATATTTGCACTTTTCATCCTGCTTATCACTTGCCTAAAAAACAAGCAACAATAGCAATGATTTTGTCTCCACCTAAATGTGGAATAGTGCTGGGGTAATTTTCTGTCTACTTAATCGGAGGGATTTTGAAGC
Organism: Pedionomus torquatus; assembly: GCA_013398155.1. Taxonomy (NCBI): domain Eukaryota; kingdom Metazoa; phylum Chordata; class Aves; order Charadriiformes; family Pedionomidae; genus Pedionomus; species Pedionomus torquatus. The sequence goes on along the minus strand of VZRU01004955.1, from coordinate 162,721 downwards.
AAATGTTTATAAGGGAAGAAGTTAGCAACATTCTCCAGGAGTGTCTGCATATTAAAAAGAAGAAAAACAAAACCAGTTTTGGGCTTGTTCACTTCTTTCCAAGTTATATATATATGATACTCATTTGACAATAAACAGACAAGAACACACCAAAAAGTTTTCACTTCTTTAGTATTTTGAAATCCCATGGAAGAAAAAAAAAGAAAACATACTATAATGCTAACAACATACTATTACAATAAAGCCTATGCAATAAACCAGAATAAAATATAACTATAAGGACATGAATTTTATTATACTCCTGATGCCCAATTTGCCAACATTTTGTGTCAGCACAACTGATGTACGATTTATGCCTTTTTGTTTGTTTTTCCTCTAACTAACTCTGCTCAGGCAAAAAATACATTGTATGTGAGATATCCTTTGCAATCCCAGTAGAACTGTAATATGCAGTTTGTCCAATCTAAAAGCTATCTTTACTTAAGAAAAAATAATGTTCATAGCCACCAGGTGACCTGTAAAGGAATCTGTTCTGGAACAAATCCTGGTTGCTCATTGGTTGTAAATAACTTTCTGAATATTCAGCTGTAAGAATTTCAGTAAGCTACATAAAGCTACTTTTTAGCCTAACATCCTATGGGTGAGTTATCCTGCTCCAGAGAATACAGGGATCTTGTCTTCATTCCTTTGAGGAGCAATGCAAAAAAACCAATCATCTGAAGATAACCCTTTAGTCCCACCCTTTTGCTGCCCTTGGGGGCTGCTCTTTTTTAATCTCTAGCAGAAGGCACAGCAATGACATACAGAGTAGATAGATCCAGTATGTGTTTAAATAGGTACCAAGGTAATATCACAATAAGCAACTCTACGCCTTCCTGTTATAAAATTGCTTCAGAAAAGTGCTTCATTCCAGTGCTTCAGTTTAAATTTGCAAGAAATCACCTGGCAAATGTAAAACCAGCAGTGCTCAGTGGGGAGCTGCTACTGTATACTTTCAGTGACTGACTTTGTAAAAAAATTACTTCTTTCATTACTCTCCAGGAAAAAGCAAAACAAAACAAAACAAAACTATTGTCATGGTTTCAGCCAAATTTACCAAAACCCGATTGACATATGTCCCCCCTTCCCCCCTTTGGGTAAGAGAAAGGAGGGGAAGGAATTAAAGAGATTCAAGAGTTTAGAAAAAAAACTAAAGTACTTTAATGAAAATATAAATAATAATAAAATAATAAAAAGGAAGTTTAGGAAAAAAGGGGAAAAGGNCAGCAATAAGTCTAAACAAGGGCCTCTCTGCATACCATTCCTTGGCATAATCAGGTCTTATCACTGTGAGACGGAACAGTTCTGAACAATGTGCTGTTAATTTCAGAGTTTATCTAGTTAGAAGAGGCCTAGCTAAGAAAGTAAAACTGTAAAACAGAAAATTGGTTCGTTTTTCCTCAAACCAGGACAAGTATTAACATGGTTGTTTTGTAGTAACTTGTATAATAATGAAGAAATTATCTTTTTACTATACTGAGTAAGGTTTGTATTGTGTAAATCTATGAGCATGTGCATTTCAAGGAAACCTACAGTTAAGAAGGAAAAAAAAAATATTCAAAATAGCCTAGTGAAGTCTAGGATGCATTGATTCTTTTCTGGGGAACAGAACAAAAACCAAAAAGAAATAACTAAATAAATAAACTGATGGAAACATTTCTGGAAGCAAACTAACAACCAGAAAGATGTTGTTTATGATACCATCATCAGTACCATTAGAATTACTTTTGCATTTTGACATTAATCTTCTACTTGGATGTTGGCATAAAATGAAACTAAAAGAAGCATGAAATTACAGGCAGGTATTCTTATACTATTTGCTACTTAAGTGCATCTTCATTTTTTCACCAGGAGTTCTCAAATTACTGTACGTAATAGTATAATTATATAATTACAGACTATTAGGCACCAATACTCTGTGTTACAGGTGGAGAGATCAAGTTGCTGAATTGAGAGATTTGCAGTATAGGAATAACAAGGAGTTCAGCAATAGAAGTTTTGCACCTAGTGGGGCTTAATTTGAACAGTACTACTTCACCTTTCACATAAGCCATGCTCACATGGCATGGCTGCAAGTCTGAAAGTGGCAGGGGAGGAATTGCCAGCCAAGATCAGCAGCTCTTGCAAGTTTTTATTTCTCCAACAAATACTCTCTCAAGCTGTTTGTTGTCATACAAAGAGCACTGAATTCCCTTATTCATAATAAGCAAGAGACTAATGAAATCTTCCTGCAGAGTTCAAGCTAATCAAAAGGAGATGGCTCAGTTTGTTGGTTTTTTTTTCCCTTTGTTTTATTTGAAGTGATCATTTTCTTTTCTGTTCTGTTCAGTGTCTGATCTTCTTCTGGCAGGTGCATGGAAACAATTTCACCATGGAAGGAAACTAAAAAGGGATTGAAGAAGTTATCTTCTTGGAGACCACACTGCAACAGTATCCACAAATTTGGTAGACAGCTGAGGAAGATAGAAAGTTACATTCAAAGTCTGGGAACTGTTTTCACTGATTAATCATTTACTATAAAATACAGAAATAGCCCTTAGTACATAGAGCACAATAAGACATTGATTCAAACTTTCTGAATGTTTCATTTTTAATACAGAAACATTTTTGCACTTTCATATTTTTTTATGCTCTTTGAGGTCTGAAAAGGTATATGCATATAACAGAAAAGAAAGTAAACAAGTAATCCTCTACATCATAAGGCAGAAAAAAAAAAAAAGCACCATCAAACCCCATCTACTTCTAGAAGCTTCACAGCATTAATCAGTACTTTCAGAGCTGCACCTTTGCAGATTATTTTATAGTAAACTTAAAAGATGAGGCACCCAATGACATGGCATACTATAGGAGATACCTTATTTGCTGTAATAAATAATAATTGTTAATTTTCGAAATAACTCATGATGGAATAAACTATGTTTCCTGAGAAGAATTTTATGTCAAACCATATTAAAATAAGAAAAAATATTTGGAGAGATGGAACTGCAGTATCTGCATATTGAGTGACAAGATTCTGGGTTGAGTGTAAAACCAGCTACTTCCAGCAGCATACATTCACAGAGCTTACAAAAAATTGCCAACTGTTATTTACTACCAATAAGAGCCAAGGACAACAAACAAACAAACAAACCTAAAACCTAAACAAACAAACAACCCCCCCCCC
>VZRU01004955.1:123638-153796 GCA_013398155.1 Pedionomus torquatus | reverse complement strand
CCTGGGATGTGGCAATCCAGATATATTTACAAATAAAGATTGGGCAAAGAATGGCTGGAGAGCAGCCCTGAGGAGAAAGAATTGGGAGTGCTCATGGATGAGAAGCTCAACATGAGCCAGCAGTGGGCACTGGCAGCCCAGAACACCAACCACATCTTGGGATGCATCAAAAGAAGCATTACCATCACGTCACAGAAGGTGATTCTCCCCCTCTCCTCTGCGCTCATGAGACCCCACCTGGAGTACTGTGTCCAGCTCTGGAGTCCTCAACAGAGAAGGGACATAGAACTGTTAGAACGGGTACAGCGGAGGGCCACGAAGATGATTAGAGGGTTGGAGCACCTCTCGTATGAGAACAGGCTGAGAGAGCTGGGGTTGTTCAGCCTGGAGAAGAGAAGGCTCTGGGGAGACCCTATTGCAGCCTTCCAGTATCTGAAGGGAGCCTATAGGAGAGAGGGAGACTGACTCTTTGTCAGGAAGTGTAGTGGTAGGACAACGGGTAACAGTTTTAAACTGGTAGAGGGGAGATTTAGAATGGGTATTAGAAGAAATTCTTTCCTGTGAGGGTGGTAAGGCACTGGAAGAAGTTGCCTGGAAAAGTTGTGGATGCCCCATCCCTGGAAGTATTCAAGGCCAGGCTTAAATGGGGCTTTGAACCCCATCCATTCAAGTGGATGTGGCTTTGAGAAACCTGGTCTAATGGAAAGTATCCCTGCCCATGGCAGGGGGGTTGGAACTTGATGATATTTAGGGTCCCTTCCAACTCTAACCATTCTATGATAAATGACCTTGAGGAAGCGAGAGAAAGGAAATAATAGCTGTACTCTTACACCTTTTTCATGAGCAGTTCATCCACCAATAATTACAAGGCACTATGTCCAGGCTGGAGCAGAACTGGCAAGAACTTCTTTAGGCATGTTTTCATGTAGATCCTGAGCTGTTTCTTTAAGAGAAGATGGTACAGCATTTGGTAGCACTACTCCTCTGATAGCATTGCCCTTGCCTTTCTGGCACATATTTTGCAACAAGGTAGAGTCTGGAGACATACGTAGAAATAAAAACCCTATATATTCATCTGCTGACACAGGCAGGTTTTTGATCTCTAGCATTAACGAATTTGCTAAAAGTAGCATACCATTTGACAACACAAATGCCCCCTTGAGACAGTCTAAAATTCCTAACTGCAAATGGTACATAAGGTTTAATCAGCACCTGAGAAAGAAGAAGGGAAGTATCTGCTGGCTGACCTACTCTAGCCAAAATATAGACAATTTCATTCTTCAGACAAAGCACCCATTGATGCAACTCAGCAAGTAATCCCCTATTTTATTATGGAGAAAGTGCAAGGCAGCCAACTGTCCCTACTCAATCAAAATATCCTGAGCTGCTTTCTGAAGCTGCATCTCTCAGTGGAGGCTGGGATCTGCTAAATTAAAACACTAAAATATGATTTAAAGTTTTTAACAGTAATGACCACTTTAGAAATAGGATAATGATTTCCCCTGTAGCCAAATAACTGTGAGACAACAAGCAAACATTTCTGTATTTTAAATGTTAACTATTCTGTAGGCATACCTCATTAAAGATGGTATCTTGTTAATGTGCCAACTCTCAAGGAGCTGTACTATAAGAAGGAAAGGGTCATATCATCAGCTGCTGTAAATCATCAGCTTCGCTTCAGCGGAAGTAACCAATGTACATCAGCATTGTTTCTTGCTGAACTTGCATGGATAGAAGTGCTTTGAAAAAGCACTGCATATAATGGCCCTGTCATTTATTTTAGGATTGTATTTGCATGATGACTGGTGAAAGCTGGCTTTTCCTTTACTTTATTGCTAGCAGTTGTGGGTGATTTTTGCCTGTTAATATAAAGTCATAATTGAAAGAGAAAACATCTTTAATTGATGTGGATATTTGTTGTGTTGAGGACTTGATTGCTGGCTCAGAAATTCATTAAGAACACTCTTCTTAAATGACTGAATTAATCTGAAGTGGAAAGTACCATTTTTGTGTCATGGACTTCCTCCCACCTCTTCTGTTTTTTTATGCAGTTCTGAAGACTCATAACTGCATTCAACAAGATTTAACTAGTACTATTTATTACTAGAACAGAACTTCTGGGCTATCAGCAAAAGAACTAGATTTAAACTGAAAACCTCATAATGAGCCAGACTTCACCAGGAAAACAGAACGCTGAAGATAAACATCTACCAATCCAGGCTTGTCGTGGTTTCAGCGACAAGCTATACAGGAAGACGTCTGCTGGATTTACTGCAGAAAAAAACCCAACCAACCACAAGTAAACATCCAAATAGCAGATTAATTTATTGCCATGATTTAAGGACAAATTTGTCTGCTCTGTGTAGCAAAAACTGCACTATGGTGATCAGAATGGAGCATCCATCAGTTTATGAACAGAAAACAGTATCTTTCTAGTAGCTTGTTTTAATCACTTTAGGTACTGACACGATATTAGTAAAAAGGAGGTTGTTACCTAAAAGCCAAAATGAGACATCAGCCACTGGTTCTGCTTCATCCGTTGAAAGTATGTTTCTGAAGTGCCAAAGCTTTCTATTGAACAAACTTCTTTTTCATCCTCCAGTTTTCTTAACTTCAAGCGAGCAGTTCATACAAGAGCCATTCCCCTCACCAATAAGACTGGTCACAGGGATAAAGTTACCCATACGTCCAAGGAGCACAGAATAGAGCAGTAATCATGTAATATAGCAATAATAATGTAATATAGTAATAATCATGTAATATATTTGGTGTGTACAAGTTGCTACATAGGCCATCCAAAAAAGTCAACAGACTTTCAAGTAAGTGCAGAACAGCAAGGTTAGAGCTGAAGTTCATCATCTGCCACTGGAATACTGCAATAAGGAGCATTGCATTGCAAAGACTCATGCTTGGTCTGAAGCTGGCTCAACATAAAGTGCACAATATTCTGTGCCTGTAAGCCTTCAAGTGAAACTATCTTCTTTCTGCATTTGTACATACATGTAAATTAGGCTATGGCAAACAAGATGAATATTATCTTATGAAAAGCTTGGACCAAGAGTTATTCTGCAGATATTTTTCATATAATATATCTCTTAAGAAAAATTTGTTTCATCACATGTACATTAACTTATATCCTAAATACAGTATAAGAAATTGAACTGATAATTTCAATTGAGTGTCCTCTTAAATGATTTTTCCTCTGTAGCGTCATGAAGTATTACAAAAATACATTTTTAGGTCCATTTCACTAACGTGCCACACTTTTTGTGAAGCTGATGACTAAAAAAGAAAAAAAATCCAATTTACTAAATCCCATGTAAGAACACATTAGTACTCTGCTTAATAAACACCTTAAAGAGAATTAATTCTCTTCAATAAATAACTTTGTATCAAATGATTAATCTCTTGATTATTTTAATTAATATTCACCAAATGAATATTATTTCTACTACCAGAGTAAGAAATGAATTATTTATGCACTTAGATTTACATGGCCTACAGGCTTGACAAATTGCTTATCCAGAATGACTAAGTAATATATCACTTTTTTTAGTATTAAGAGGGCAAAGTGTAAAAGAATCCTAACAAACTTACTAAATATTGTCTATGTGTAGAATCATATTAAATAAAATAAATTAAAATTTTAGTTGTACACATGACTAAGGAGTGGAATGTTCTTAGGGTACCAAAAGTTAACAATAAATTGCAATTAATCTAATAATTATTTTTTGCTTCTAGAAATGTTTGTATTTTCAAGTAATTTCCAGTGAATCTCGGGGCAAAATGTGTTCTTCTTTTTTTCTGGGGCACTTGTTCAATTAAAGCAATACAAATAACAGAATTTACTCCAGCCTGCTCCATATATGCCCTCCATAGGTGCCAAGTGTCAAACAAGCTAATTCCTCAATGTACAGGTGTCTTGGTTTCTGGGAGGAATAGAGTTAATTCTCCCCTGACTGTAGCAGGGGCACAGGTATTCCACCCCATGTGAGCCATGCCCAGGAGATAGCAGGATGCTGGCTGGGAAGGGGAAGGGTAACAGGAAGTGCAGGGGGTGGGGTCAGTGACATCTGGGGCTGCTGTCGTTCGGTCAGCAGTCAGTATCGTAATCGTGTTTATATCTTTATCCATCCATGTTACTGTTACTGTTTTCCTTGTTCTACTTGTTGTTCTGTTAAACAGTTTTTGCCCCAACCCACAAGTTTTGCCTTTTTCTTCCAATCCTCTCCTCACCGATGTGTGGTGTTAAGAGTGAACGGGGCTGCAATCTGGTTCTTTGTTACCGTCTGATGCTAAACCACAACAACAGTTTACTTTGGTAGCCTGTGTCTGAGATGACAATAAATGCCTTCAGGAAGGAGTAAAGGGAGGATCTCTGATGTGATGTCTCCCCAGTGTGTGTTCCCATACATAAGCAGCTGTTATTCCAGATGTATAAGGAACACTAGAAGGATGATTTTCAGATTGCCACTGCACCACTGGGTCTCACCCACTGTTATTTCCAAAGGAAGCATTATCTGCCATTTAAAAAGCCAAAGGGTACTTTCAAGGTCACAGTCTATCAGTCCCTACAGAGAAAAATCAAGCTGGTATCTTGTTTTACACATAACACTGAAATCTTTTCAGATACAAGGACATAAAAAACTGGAAGATACACAACAAGGACATCATGACATCTAAGGATAGTAATAAACACTTTCAAGGATAGTTTAAGGTGAACACAATAGCTAGAAAGGGTAAAGCAACACAGATTATTCTAATGAGCTGTACACTGTCACACAGGAACACTTACATCATAGAATCATAGAATGGTTAGAGTTGGAAGGGACCTTAAAATCACTGAGTTTCAACCTCCCTGCCATGGGCAGGAACACCTCCCACTAGACAAGGTTTCTTGAAGTCTCATCTAGCCTGGTCTTCCAGGGATGTAACATCCACCGTATCTCTGGGTAACCTGTTCCAGTGCCTCACCACCCTCACAGTAAAATATTTTTTCCTAATATCTAGTCTAAATCTTCACTCTTTCAGTTTAAAAAATTACTCCAAGTCTTATTCCTACACTCCCTGACAAAGAGTCCCTCCCCAACTATCCTATATGCCCCCTTTATTTAACTATCACCCCATTAATCACAACTCTCTGGGCATAGCCATCCAGCCAATTTTTCACCTAGTGGGGAGTAGACTTGTCTATGCCATGATTTGCCAACTTCTCCAGAAGAATGCTGTGGGAAAAAGTGTCAAAGGCCTTACTAAAGTCCAGCTAGACAATGCTCACACTCTTCCCCTCATCCAGAAGGTGGGCCACATGGTCATAGGAAGAGATCAGGTTGGTTAAACAAGATCTCCCTTTCATAAACCCATGCTGTGTGGCCCTCATCCCTTGGCTGCCCTGCACTTGCCATGAGAGCTCACTCAAGATGATCTTCTCCATGATCTTTCCTGGTACCGAGGTCAAGCTAACAGGCCTGTACTTCCCCAGATCATCCTTCTTGCAGATGGGTGTCACATTAGCCACCCTCCAGTCATCCGATACCTCTCCTATGTACCAGGATTGTTGATAGATGATGAAAAGAGGTTTAATAAGTTCTCCTGCCAACTCCCTGACTACTTTTGGGTAAACCCCATCCAGTTTATGGACATCTAGGTACAAAGGCTGTTTGTTTTTGTATTCTAAACAATCAGAATTCTCCCTAATGTACAGGGCCACAACCCGACCTGTCCTTCCTTGCCTATCCCTTCTGAAGAGCTTATAACCATTCATTGCAGCATTCCAGTCATGACAGTCATCCCACCATGTTTCTGTGATGGCAACTGCACCATAGCTGTCCTGCTGCACAATGACTACCAGCTCATCCTGTTTTCTGCCTGTGCTATGTGCATTAGTGTAGATGTACTTGAGCTGGGCTATCAATTTCACTCCCATCCTTGACCCTTTACCCCTAGGCTCATTACTGGCGGGACTGATTTTATCCCCTTCCCCTTTCAATTCTAGTTTAAAGCCTGTCCATGAGCCCTGCTAACTCTTGCCCTAATACCCTTTTTTCCCTGCAGGATAGGGTTTTCCCATCTGTTGTGAGCAGGCTTGGTGCCCTGTAAATCAAACCATGATCAAAAACCCCAAAGTCCTCCTGGCAGCACCAGATTTGGAGCCAGGCATTGATCTGTTTGATCTTCTTGTCCACTCATTCACCCTTCCCCAAGACTGGAGGGAAGGAAGAGAACACAACTTGTCCTCCCAAACCCTTGACCAGACACCCTAGGTCCCTGAAATCATTCACCATTACTCTCCGGCTTCTTCTTTCTATCTGATCACTATTTGATTGAGTGATTCAAAAGAGGGTAATAATCCGAGGCCCGTATCAGACCAGGAAATTTTCTGGTTATATCCCTAACACGGGCCATAGGGAGACAGCAGATCTCCCTCTGGTAAGGGTACAGCCAGCATACATGATCGTCAGTTCCCCTCTAAAGGGAACCTCCTTTAACTATTTTCCTCCTCTTGCTCTTCATAAAGGCAGTCTTAATGCATAGTGCTGGCTGCTTCAGCAACTCCCTGGATGGGGCTTTATCAGCATCTTCTATCTCCATTGGCCCATATCTGTTCTGAACAGTAACCAGGAAGGCAGGGGAGGTGTGGAGGGGACTCTTCTACTGCCTGTAGTGGGTACCTGCTTCTGTTCCCTCCCATCCTCTTCTAGTTACCCTCCTTAAGCCCATTGACAAGAGCACAGAGAATCTTCTACCTCTCTTGGAGCCTCCACCTACAGCTTTTTCCCTAAGGCTGGCAGGGTGTGGTTCCACCAATCTATTTCCCTTTCACATTCCCATATGGTCCTTAGTCTCTCCACTTCCTCCTTAAGCTCAGCCACCAGGTTGAGTAGGTCATTTACCGGGTCACAGTGGACACAAGCTTTGCTGTCCTCCCTCAGCCCTTGTCACCACTGTTGCCAGTGCTACCAACTTGCCGACTGTTCTTATATTTACATTGATATTTAGTTCTTATACAAGCATGTTTTCTAAAAACAAAATCAGTTTTGCAATTCTTTGGAGAAAAACACTATATGTTTCTGAAAGGTGACAACTAGACTGTGCCCAAGTATCAGTAGTTTGCCATACATATTGCCATACATCTGTCTTCTTTCAAAATCTATGTTGATGGAGACTCTTTTTGCCAGAAGACAATGCTTTCGGAGCTGCTACTTCAGCTTCATCAACCAAATCAGTGGGATAGAATGCATCCTCAGCAAGTTTGCTGATGACACCAAGGCTTGAGAAGTGGGCTAGTGCAAATCGCGTCAAGTTCAACTAAGCCAAGTGCGGGGTTCTGCACCTGGGATGTGGCAATCCCAGCAAAATACAGGTTGGGCAGAGAATGGCTAGAGAGCAGCCCTGAGGAGAAGGACGTGGGAATGCTTGAGGATGAGAAGCTCAACATTGGCAGCCCAGAAGGCCAACTGTATCCTGGGCTGCATCAAAAGAAGTGTGACCTGCAGGTCACAGGAGGTGATTCTCCCCCTCCACTCTGCGCTTCTGAGACCCCACCTCCAGCTCTGGAGTCCTCAACATATAAAGGACACGGATCTGCTTGAACTGGTCCAGCAGAGGGCCACAAGTATGATTACAGGGGTGAAGCACCTCTCCTATGAGGACAGGCTGAGAGAGCTGGGGCTGTTCAGCCTGCAGAAGGCTCCAGGGAGACCTTATAGCAGCCTTCCAGTATCTGAAGGGAGCTACAGGAGAGCTGGAGTGGGACACATTGTCAGGAAATGTAGTGATAGGACAAGGGGTAACAGTTTTACATTGGAAGAGGGGAGATTTAGATTAGATATTAGGAAGAAATTCTTTCCTGCGAGGGTGGTGAGGCACTAGAACAGGTTGCCCAGAGAAGCTGTGGATGCCCCATCCCTGGAAGTGTTTAAGGCCAGGCTGGATGGGCCTGTGAGCAACCTGGTCTAGTTAGAGGGTTCCCTGCCCATGGCAGGGTGTTTGGAATGCAATGATCTTTAAGGTCCTTTCTACCTCTAACCACTCTATTGCTCTGTTTCACAGATTTCACAGAATTGTGGATTTTGGAAGGGACCTTCAGAGATCACCTGGTCCAACCCCCCTGCCAAAGTAAGTTCACCTAGAGCAGGCTGGACAGCAACGTATCCAGGAGAGTTTTGAATGGGTAGTCTGTAAGTCACTTACAAAGGACTGCCCTAAGATTTAGCCACAGATCCTCTGACACCTAAGAATCAGTTTTACATTGGGGAGTTGGACAGATATGGAATTGATGGCTGGACTACTAGATCAATCAGGAATTGGCTGAATGGCTGCATATGTGCTTTCAGCCAATGTCCAAGTGGAAACCAGTAATGAGTGGAGTGTCTTAACGGCTCGTAGAGGGGCCAACACTATTCAAAATACTCATTAATGACATAGACAGTGGGATTCAGTGCATCTTTAGCAACTTTGTGGATGATACCAAGCAGAGGGAAGGGTGTCATCCAGATTGAGCCTCACAGGCTTCAGGAGTGGACCTGTGTGAATGTCATGAAGTTTAGCAAGGCCAAGTGAAAGGTCCTGAACTTGGGTGGGGCAATCCCCAATATCATAGAATCATATCATCCAGGCCGGAAGGGACCTCCAAAAGGTCATATCAATACAGAAATCTCCAGAAAAAGGAAAGCTTCTCTTCATGTTTTCCCATATGAAATTATGTAGAATTTTCTGGCCACAGTTTTCTCTTTTCTGAATCATTTACAATTTTCTGCTATGACAGGCTTCACCCACAATGCTGCAATGTGAAGTATCTCTGCTGAAAATTGTATATGTAAGTGCACACTGGAACTATTGATTTAAAAATCATTAGGACAAGCCCAGAAAAAAATTATTTAGCACAGAATAGAATGCTGCCTTTGAAATCATTTATGTTTGATAAGCAACCTGCCCCTTTTTTTCTTCCACTGGGGCACATGCATATATACCTCTCCCCTGTACTATGTCCAGTCCAGCAGTTTTACATAAACTGCTGCAAACAGCCCAACCTTGCGGTATTTTTCATTGCACCAGGCAGAAAGTGTTCTGGTATGCCTCACTATGCATGCTGGTGACTCTGGCATAGCCCCTGATTTGTTTGACTTCCTTCAACAATATCTGTGCTACGATTTGCTAGACTTATGTTAGTTGCCGTCTTTTAAACCTCTGTTTTGTACTTGCTGATACAATTTTCAGATATCAGGCAGCTCAAAAAACCTAGGAGACTTTTCTCTGAAGATCTCGAATCTCGTTGTAAGAAAATGCCCAGAGTGGGCTTGCTGTGTGTACTATTCATCCTAGTCTTTAATCATCTTTGTAGCCCTTTGCTGTACCCTCTCCAGCAGTTCCCTGTCCTTCTTGAACTAGGGAGCCCAGGACTGGACACAGTACTCCAGATGCAGCCTCACCATGGTAGAGGGGGAGGATCCCTCAACCTGATGGTCATTTGCTTTTTAATGCACCCCAGGATGCCATTGGCCTTCTTGGCCACAAGGGCACATTGCTGACTCGTGGTCAGCCTGTTGTCTACCAGGACTCCCAGGTCTTTTTCCTCAGAGCTGCTCTCCATCAGGTCAACCCCCAACCTGTACTGGTGCATGGGGTTATTCCTCCCCAGGTGCAGCAGCCTACACTTGCCCTTGCTGAATTTCATCAGGTTCCTCTCCACCCATCTCTCTAGCCTGTCCAGAACTCGCTGTATGGCAGCACAGCCTTCTGGTGTGTTGGCCACTCCTCCCAGTTTTGTCATCAACAAACTCACTGAGGGTACACTTTATCCCTTTGTCCAGGTCATTGATGAATATATTGAAGAGGACTGGACCCAATAGTGACTCCTGACCCACTAGTTCTGTGCCATTCATCACAACCATCAGAGCTCTGTCTTTCAGCCAGTTTTCAATCCACCTCACTATCCATTCATCTAACCCACACTTCCTAAGCTTGCCTCTGAGGATGTTAGGGGAGACAGAGTGAAAAGCCTTGCTAAGTCAAGGTAGACAACATCCACTCCTCTCCCCTCATCCACCCAGCCAGTCATCCCATTGTAGAAGGCTATCAGATTGGTTAAGCATGATTTCCTCCTGGTGAATCCATGCTGATCAATGACATTTTTTCATTCTGCATGCTTAGAGAAGACATCCAGGATGAATTGTTGCATCACCTTTTCAGGGAGAGAGTTGAGGGTGACCAGCCTGTAGTTTTTCTGGATTCTCCTTCTTGCCGTTTTTGAAGACTGGAGTGACATTGACTTTCATCCAGTCTTCAGGCATCTTGTCTGTTCTCCAGGACCTTTCAAAGATGACAGGGAGTGGCTCAGCAATGACTTCTGCCACTTGCCACTCACAGGTGAGAACACACGGACTGGCAGATATCCAGTTTATTTAATTATCTCTAAATTGATATTCCCCCACTAAGGGGAAGTCTTCCTTCATCCAGACATTTTCTGTTACCAAAAGTAAACAAAGTCTGGGGCTCCTAAGGGCTAGGCTGAGCAGTAAAGACTGAAGCAAAGAAGGCAACTCCTCCTTCTCTGCATTCTCTCTCTCCATGGCACCCATATCATTCAGCAGTGGGCCCACATTTTCTCTAGTTTTCTTTTTGACTCCAATATACTTGGAGCACCTCTCCTATGAAGACAGGTTGGGAGGGCTGGGACTGTTCAGCCTGGAGAAGAGAAGGCTCCGGGGAGACCTTAAACATATAGAGAGATAGATAGATATAAACATGATTACGATACAGACCCCCACTTCCTGTCCCCCCTCCCCTTCCTGGCCAGCTCCCTGCTACCTCCTGGGCATGGCTCACATGGGGTGGAATACCAGTGCCCCTGTTAGAGCCAGGGAGAATTAAACCTATCCCTCCCAGAAACCAGGACAGTGTTATAACACAAAATATGTTTTTTCAGAGCCAGGTTGAGGTAAGCTGCAAAAGGGAAGTGACTCAGCAGTTTTTTCCTACCTATAGGAGTTATGTAGATGACGTGAAGTCTGCTGTTATTTGACCACAATCATATGGTAGCCTGTATTTGTGCCTGGGATTGCCACGTCCCAGGTGCAGGACCTTGCACATGGCTTGGTTGAACTTCATGTCATTTACATTAGCCCACCTCTCAAGCATAACCCAGCAGTTGGTGTAAACAGATACAGTTCTATTGATATAGCTGCTCTAAAATGCAGCTGTCATTGCTGGAGTCTATAGGATTTCTAATCTTCTAGAAGACTGCCTTATAACTGTTCTCTGCTTCATTGACTCACAACTACAGTTTGGCCGAGCAGGAGTCTAATTTTGACATCCACCCCTTGAAATCCATTATCTATTTGCAACTGTGTACAAAACACTGAAAAATAAAAAGGGAAAAACCCTACACAGTCCTATAATGGTATTTTTCCAAGCATCCATGATAAATCTGCACATATCTTTTCCATTGCCAGTTTTCTATAAACAGCTATCAACAGCCTGCTTGGAGTTGGGAGAGGAAAGAAGATAGATGCTCACAGCTTGCTCTGTAAGTAGGCAATATTGTGGACATATTGCTGGAATAACACTGGGATCTGCGGTCCTCTGTTTATTGTTGAGGCTTTTCTTGAAGCATAATAACAAATGGCAATAAGGGTTTCACATATTCTGTGTCCAACAGTAGCTTTATGTATTTATGTAACTAGGAAAAAAAAAGATAACAATGTTTAACAATTTTTAAAATTTGTTTGCAGCTACATGAGAAATAGATTGATGAAACATTTCAGCACTGAAATAAACAAGTTTTTCTTTTAAGAAAACAAAGTATATTTGCACAATTTTAAGAGCAGAAACCCTGTTTTAAAGAAAAATAGATACATTAGAACCTGAAGTTACATAAGGAAAGGATGTGTCTGTGTTTATTATTTTTTATCTGCAGAAGTTGAAGTTGTTTGACCAAAATGTTAGCAAAGTCACTTGTACGAGAGTTACAAGAATAGTTAAGTTCAGTATCTCCATTATTCTACCATGTTCCCAAAATTTCATTAGTAGCCATGTTTGGGTTTTTTATAAATCCTAAATCTGTTTTTTTGTTTTTTTTTTTTTTTTTGTTCAGGTTAAAATAGAAGAATTAAAACATTCCCAGAAAAGTATTTTTTGAAGTATCTCAAGGTCCTGCTTCTAAATGCTTTCCCACCACCCCAAGAGACAGAGGGCCTATACAGGGCAGTTCACTGACTGGGTAGCTACCAACATTTCTAGTTTTAATTTTCTTCTGGAAAAATAGGTAATTATTTCAGTTTTTCATTTTATCTTTACACTCTCCTGGTATATAATAGGTATGGTAAACTCCAGGTTAGTAATTTCCTGGCTCTGCATGACCTGTTGGTTGAAGAAATAACAAGCCAACAGCCCTTACACACATTTTTGTCTGCCAGGAAATATTTGACCCTGGAATCAATTATTGGTTAATTATAATATAAATTGGGATGGACCATGCCACCTGTTCTTAGCCATCTTTTAGGAAGAGCTGTCAAAACACTGAATTTACCTCTTTTCTAGGCACCCCATATGCATTTTGTAGATTTTCAGGTTTTCTACATGCATATAACCATGCTGTGAAGATACAGCCCTCTCCTCCCTGACGTTTCTGTAGTATTTCTGTGCTTCAGCATGAACAGTCAGTTTTAACTGTAAAGCTGCACTGAAGACTACTCGTGCTTTATAGCTATATTTCCTCCTTCCTCCTGCCAGAGGAATCAGCCTTTGCTCCTTCACTTTTCTGACCTTGAAAAAGTTGTGGGCACTTCCCGCCTTAACCTAAATCAAGAAGGTAATCCTGCAGACAATCTCACTGTATTTCCTTCATCTTTTCTTTTAAGCTTCATTTCAGTCATGGCAATAAAAAAAACTTTCCCAGTCACTATTTTTTCAACTGCTTATTACTGCCTCAGTGCAGTTAGCACCACCTGTCACTTCCCAGTTTATGATATGGGTTTCTGCAAGTCAAAAGCTTGATTAAGTTTAAACAGTTCATAACACCATAGCTCTGATGATACCTCTAAACAGGAAAGATTCCATCAATAAGACATGAGGTGTCAGACCCTTTGCTGAAATTTAAACAGGTCTATAGCAAGCACACGACTGGAAGGTATTAAAAGCCATTAGTATCTGCTGAATGGCCCAGTTTCTGTTACTAAGGACTGCTTAGTTTACTGCATTTCAAACCACAGAACAGCAAAAATCCTCTTTTCTCTCCACCATATCCAAAGAGTGGAGGACTAACATTCAGATGCTGAAGTTCCTGTATGTTCTTTTTCAGCTTCCTGCTTTTTAGCCTTTTGTCAGTGATAGTGGGCAACAGCCACCTTTTATAGCAGCAATTTAATCTTTTGATATCTGCACATCTCAACACCATCTTAGCTATTGACACTTCTGTATTTAGAGGGCATGGCCTTTTAGACCAATACTCCCTCTCACAACTAATAGGGGAGCCATTTCTTAAGCACTGCCTTTATACTTCTTCCCATTTTCAACTCGCAGCAAAAGCTCCAGTACTTAGCACTTCTCACACACGACACACACTCCATAGTGCTTTTCCTCATTGTTTTTCTCCAAAGTTTGATGACAGAAAGAACAGTTTTCTTGTTAGCAGCTCTATCACCATGGTCAGAGCTGAACCATATTCCCTCTTCTTCATTTCTTTCTTCTCAATACATCTTAGTCTCCCACACTCAACCAGCTTTCTGTAATCTTTACTGGGCACAGTTATCCTTTCCACTGGACTTCTCTCAGCCTTTGGTTCCCCTCTGCCACTTACATCACTTTTTTCCTTTACTTCGCCTTGTCCAGTGCTGCTTAGCATTTCTCTACACATTTCTGTCTGATAAAAATCTCATCTAAGTTCTTAACCTCCCTGTTCTGTTAAAACAAATTTATCTGTATAGTATGGGATGACTTTGAAGGGAATAAATGGAGGGCAGAAGGGTGAGAAGAAATAGCTTGCTTGTGGCAACTTTTCTTGACTGCTGTCTCCAAGGGAAGAAGGAAAGGATGAAACAGTGATTTTATCCTGCAAAAACTATTTTAAGCATTTTAATTTCCATCCATAAGGATGGATATTCTGATATATTCTGTTGCACATTGCAATGCATTATCAGTAACAGTATGTACCTCAGTAGTTGTATTTTATTATAGTCCATTGGTGAATATGCTCTAAAATTCCTTGGTCTGAGTTGCAGAATATGTGAGTGTCTTAGGACCATGCCCCAGCAACCTTAATTCTTTTGTTTATGCAGTTAAAGACAGTTGGATGGGCTAGCCTGAATAGAAAATGTCTGCATGGCAGTTATTCCATGGAGAGCTCAGCGTTCTTTGAAATCTTAAGGTGGAAAGGAGATAATTTACTGTTGCATATTTTTATCAGCTCAGAACTAAGTATCTCTTGATGTGGTGCAGGCAGGAAGACTCCCTCTGTGATAGCATAAACCAGTTCTGAGTCTTATCAGGTTTGTGTACAGACCCACACTGCCATATTTGTGAATATTGCTCTCAGAGTCTCAGAGGTCATCAGCCAATCATTCAATTGGTCTTACTTGCATACTGTTGTGATGTCTGCTAGACATCTCCTAGATGATCTCTGACTTCAATATGCAGCTCTGTGAAGCAGGAAGGGATAATCTCCCAACAGGCTGACAGCTCCTAGCAGTACAGATAGGCTTAGTAACTTTCCAATGATCAAGCAGCAATGTGGCAGAACAGGGGTGGTTACAAATGAGGCTTTCCAGAAGAGGCAAGTACAAGCAGGAAACTGGGATTTTTTTGTTGCGGTGTACCCTAGAGTCATTGTTTCAGGAATTCTGAAACCACAGAATCACATAAAAACTTGTGAATAAATTAGTATTAAACTATCCTTCTTCAGGGTTCAGCAGCAGATGCCAAAACATACTCTCTGAAACACACAATGATTTGAAAAGATTTAGAGTTTTTCCTCAAAGGAACAATATCTGCGAAATAAAAATCGTCAGGGTACCAGTGTTGAGGGAATACCATGTCAGGGAGGATAGGCTCATGAGACCCTTTCACACAAGTCTCCTTATCCTTTTAAAAAACATATTGAATTGACACCTGCTATTTCAGAAGAGTTTAGTATTGTTGTTCAAAAATGGGATTTGTGCCCAGAGTGCAATTAACCAATCTCACACAGCTGGGATAGATAGCATGTTTATTCAGGCCTGAGTACAAGGTGGATTTTCCACAAATCAATCACCCCTTACGGCAGCTTCTTCCTTATATTTATGTAACAAAAGTTACAAGGTAATACACTCCCAATTTACAATGATTGGTTAGTAATCTACATATGATTATAATATCTGCTGTGTCATTCTCTTCAATCACTGCATCTGCATAGAGGAAGGGTCTTCACCTGGCTAAGGGTCTTCTTAACTTGTGGAATTGGTTTTTAGTACTATAATGAAGGCAGTTTGCTTACCTAAATGTAAGTCTTCTTGCCAGGCTTTGCAGCTGGAGAGTTACTTTGCCAGGCTGTCCAATTATTCATCCTGTGTACAGTCAATCCGTTATATTCCCCCCTGGTTAAGGTCCAGAGAATAGGGACTTTAAACAAAACAGCATTCGTTCAGGGAAATTTAATTATTTGAAAACCTGGTTAAATATTTTGATGCTTTTTCCTTCATAAAAATCCAGCATAATCATTGTTTTCTGATAACTTAAAAAAATGTTTTTTTTTCAGTTTACCACATACACAATTCCTTTACCCACTCTGGCCTTCTTCAAAAGCTTTCAATCCATAGGGAAACCTGTGTCACAGTGTTGTCCCCTAACTGGGTTTTCAGTTTAGTGTCTGGCATGCAGGAGCAAATGAACGCAGTTTTGAGATTCACCTTTGATGCCGTTCTGTATAGAAAGGGGTGCCAGGTGACAGTTGGCGAAGCTAGCACACCCCTTCAGAGGGGTCACAGTATTTTATCCAATTTACAATATACAAAGAAAACAAGTTACACAAAACTTGTTCATTGGTCACTTTTAGATTGAATGACCCTTCTGAGCATGCTCTGATTAGTGGGTACTTCATTATTCAAAGGTGGTCTGAAAACAGCATGTAAGTTCTCCTCCAAGGGGTGTGACTTTTACTATGCTAATTAGTTACAGGTTACTTTAAGTTAGCTTTGGGCAACACCCCTTTTCCCTGAACCCAGGGAAGAGATCCGTTCTTGTTGGCCTTCGTACATTCCTGTGTTACCTTCTTGTGATTCTTTACATGGCTGACCACAATAGTCTTTTAAAAGGTGTGTGCAAAGTACGCTATCTCTCATGGAAGATTTTATTTTGAAGTATATTTAAAAATGCAAAATTCCTCTTGAATGATGGCCTTTATTGGAGATGGGTTGGATTGGACAGATTCAGCTAGAATCACCACCATAAGAGCAATCTTTCTGCTGAATGCCCTTCTTAAAGTAACTATAAAAGAGCACAGCAAAGAAACCAACACACCTCTTGCTTCAGAAGGAAGTGATTTAAAGCTTCTTTCACTACTTTAAAGCTCATCTCCATGTAGAATTGAACAGTTCTGTGATGTGTGGGGCATCCTTGACGTTTACTGTATCTTAAAGGGAGCAAGGAAGCTCAGTGGCATTTCAGAAATGAGCACATCCTTTTTAAGTAGAGATTCCAAAATGGACAAGACAGAATATTTGCTATTCTTTGGATTAATTGCTTAAAGGAATTGTATTTCTTATTGACTTTTGTCAGTTGCAACAGTCTTGCATCTCAATGCTTGACAATAAGGACTATTTTGGAAGCAATTATTAAAAATAATATTCCACAAGAATACAAGAATGTATCTCAGATTATTACAATTATTTATTTCTTTGTGATTCTGTCTGACTTTGCTCCCTGAGAAATCTTTCACAATTTTACCAGCTCTTGCTTTACTGTAGATTCTGTGCTTTTTTCACAGATTTGGTGTGTGCTTGTTTCTTTTAAAATCCCATTCCTGGACTTGTATTTTGTAATACTTTCAGCTTAATTCAAAATGATAAAAACAACGTTCTGATGTTCATAGCTACGACTTATGGCAGAAGGTTCAGAAGAGATGAGTAAAGGTGATGTGCCTGTGAAACTCAGGGAATGGTGTGACTAACCACAGCTGTTGCAAAGAAACTGACTTTATCTCAGCACAAAGGGGACTGGAGGGTGGCCATTGTTTTAGTGAAACTGTTACTAAGAGCTGAATGGATAAAATGGTGGTGTAAATGTTTCCCTCTTTGTTCACTAACAGGTCATGACTGTCATGTGTTAACCAGACCAGACAAGGGCAGTGAATATGTGGTTCAGCCCAATATAGAGTATAAAACGAGAAGTGACAAAAGAGTTTTGAAGAGAACAATGGGCTTGAGCTGGCTTCAACATATGTAGCCCTTCCCAGAGGTTGAGGATGATCCACTTGAAGGGATTTCTAAGTCGTTTCTGCAAGAAGTGAGTAACAGATAGTATGACCAGGACTATAGGGGCCCTGCCTCTAGCCACTTGGGGAAAAAGAATAATTGGGTTTATTGGAATGTGTGGATTTGACATCAGATCCAGAGGAGTATAAGGCTCTAGTGGACACAGCTGCCCAGTGCATCTGAATACCATGAAGTTATAAAGGGGCATTTCTGCAGTGACAGGAGGATCCCAAGAGTCGAGGAGGCTGAAATGAGCCCAACTGGGAATGAGTGGCAAAAACATCCCATTGTGACTCCAGGGTTATGATCTAATTGGCATTACTGAGATGTGGTGGGATGGCTCTTATGACTGAAGTGTTGGAATGAAGTGTTACAAACTCTTCAGGAAGGACAGGCAGGGCAGACGGGGAGGGAGTGTTGGCCTCTATGTCAAAGACTAGCTGGAGTGTGTGGAGCACCACCTGGGAACTAAAGAAGACCTGACAGAGAGTTTATGGGTTAGGATTAAAAGGAGCAGAGGGGCAGGTGATGTTATAGTGGGGGTCTGCTACAGACCACCTGATCAGAGTGACAAGGAAGATGAGACCCTCTATAGACAGATAGGAGCAGTGTCACACTCGCACACCTCGGTCCTCATGGGGGACTTAAACCACCCTGATATCTACTGGAAGGACAACACAGCAGGGCACAAGAAATCCAGGAAATTCTTGGAATGTGTTGATGACCACTTCCTTCTTCAAATGATTGAGGAACCGACGAGAAAAGCTGCCATGCTGGATGTTGTCCTTTCCAATAAGGAGGGGCTGGTGAGCATTATCAAGTTGAAGGGTAGCCTTGGTTGTAGTGATCATGAAATAATAGAATTCAATATTCTTAGGGCAGTGAGGAGGGTGGCAGCAAGCTCGCTACCCTGGAATTCAGGAGAGCAGACTTTGGACTCCTGAGAGATCTGACTGGCAGGATAGTGTGGGAAAAAGAGCTGGAGGGGAGAGGGGCCCAAGAAAGCTGGCTAGTGTTCAAGGATCGCCTCCTCCAAGTTCAGGAGAGGTGCATCCCAAAAAAGAAGTTGGGCAAAATAGTCAGAAGGCCTGTGTGGATGAATAAGGAAGTGTTAGATAAGCTCAGAATCAAAAAGGAGGCCTATAGAGGGTGGAAGCAAGGACAGGTGAACTGGGAGGAGTATAGAGAAACTGTCCAAGTGGCCAGGAACCATATCAGGCAGGCGAAAGCCTAGAGAGAACTAAATATGGCCAAGGACATCAAGGACAATAGGAAAAACTTCTATAGATATGTCAGGGAAAAAGGCAAGACTCCCTCTCCAGAAGGAATCAGGAGACCTGGCCACCCAGGTTATAGACAAGACTGAGGTACTGAATGACTTCTTTGCATCAGTCTTCACTGGCAAAGGCTCTAACCACACAGCCCAAGTCATGGAAGGCAAAACCTAGATCTCTGAGAATGGAGAAGTGCCCACAGTAGAAGAAGATCAGGTTCGAGACCACCTGAAGAACCTGAAGGTGCATAAGTCCATGGGTCCTGATGAAATCCATCCACAGGTCCTGAAGGAGCTGGCGGACCAAGTTGACAAGCTGCTTTCCATCATATTTGAGAAACTGTGGCAATCTGGTGAAATTCCTGCAGACTGGAAAAAGGGGAACATAACCCCAATATTCAAAAAAGGGAAAAAAGAGGACCCAGGAAACTACAGGCCAGTCAGTCTCACCTCTGTGCCTGGCAAGATCATGCAGCAGATCCTTCTGGAATGTCTGCTAAGGCACATGGAAAATAAGGAGGTGGTTGGAGACAGCCAACATGGCTTCACCAAGGGCAAATCATGCCTTAACAAATTTGATGGCCTTCTATGATACTGCCACAGACTTGCTGGACAAAGGCAGAGCAACGGACGTAATCTACCTGGACTTATGCAAAGCATTCAACACTGATCCGCATGACATTCCAGTCTCCAAATTGGAAAGTCATGGGTTGGATAGATGGACCACTGGGTGGATAAGGAACTGTCTGGATGGCCACACTCAGAGGGTGTGGCCATATTCCACTTTTTGAATTGACTCTAAGTTACACTATATTTTTAAAGGCACCTTTTATCCCCTTTATATCCACTGTTAAAATTTTCTTTCTTAAATAACAAATGACACAGTAACTTTGGATATGTGAGTTTGTTAATTTAAGATGTTTATCTTATTCCTTGAGTAACTAGACTGACTCTAAGTACAGCTGACCAGTAACTGCAGCAATTTCTGTGTGCAATGTCTGAAACAAATTCTGAAGCAAATGCTTCCACAATTCTAAAAAGTAATTTATGGGTAAAATATCTCTGCATGGTTTTGTGTTATTTGTTATTCTTTTGATTTCTTGGCAGGTGATGGGCCATTTTTACAGTAAGTTCTAGCTTATTGTATGGGAGGGAGAGCACTGGAGAACCTTGCGCTTGATTTATTTTTTCACAAGCCTGATAATTATTTCAATGTCTACTGCAGGTCTTCTGAAAAAAAAAATAAAAAAAAATTCAAAGTCTCTTAGGCTTTTGGACGAGGTTCTCAGCATCATGCTACTGAAGTAAATAGAGATATAAAGAAGAACCTTAGCAGTATATTTGCTATCTGTGGCTTGATTTTCACATAAGGTCCCACCTCTAGACCAGGCAACACATATTGCACAAGGCCTTTTGTCCCTTTGATTAAATATAGCAACTAAATGGATGTAAGGAATTAATCCATTTCTCTCTATAAAGTGTAATTGAACTAGAAGTGTAATGGAACTAGAGTACTTTTATGTTGTTTTGAGAATGGAAGATAGCTACATTCTGCTGTTACCTTTGACCGGGTTCAAATCAATTATATTATGTGGCTTAAATTGCTTTCTTGAAAAGAACATGAAGGAGGCAAAGAAAAATGACTCTCATTCCTTGAAATGTTAGTTTTTGTGACAGCATCTCAGATACTTGGGCAGTGTTCATTGGCTGATTCTGTCATGTTGCTGCCAACTATGTACAAATATATCCTGACATAGAGCTATTGTGATGAGGGAGAATGATGCAAATATCTCTTACAAATATAATTCCCCAAGGGAGTAAGGCTGACTATACATTTGTGGAAGCAAGACTGTATTGCTGACTGTTTCTGAATTGTCATGCCTTAAAAGAAAATAAAAAGGAAACCAAAGGTTGTCATTGTGGTCTACTTTCTGCCTCATCTGTTTATCTGTAATACAAAACAAGCAGCATTTAATCTGAGAAGTTGTCTAGTTTCATTTAAGGAAATCAGACACTCGGCACCACTTTTACTAAGTAGGTCAGAAAATTCCCCAGGGCATCCAACATGCATTTCGTGTAAAAGTAAGTTGGTAGGCAAATGGATAAAAAAAAGGATACAGCAGATTCAGCATTTACATCATGATCTATTCTTGGGATTAAAAAGAAACAAGAGAAGCTCTAAGAATCTTATTACTATTTTAGTTAAATATTTCTCTTCCATGCTGTGAAAGGGTGTCTCAGAAATCTTGGGCTTTGTAAGCTTAGGTATAATAGGGGTGTACATTTCTCTATTGCACCTTGGCTCTGTTGACCCCCATTGACACAGGCTTTGGATATTAGCTGCCTATGTGAAGTGGTTTTGAGCTCAGCTATCACACCCAAAACACGAGGACAGTTTGTGTTCTTCTAGACGCTCCTGGGTTAGTAGTGTCTATTCACATGATAGGGCCTTAAAGCCTTCATACCCCAAGTCAGAACTTGTCAGTCAAAGCTCTCAGTCTCTTACACATTGTAGGGATACTTCTGGCTAGTAGATGCAGAGTTTATGATACTTTTTCCAACAGCTAGGTTCTGTGTGGCTAAACTGATTTTCCTTCTTAGTCCAGAGGATGGTAATGGAAAAGGATTAGCAAAATCAACGAGAGGTAAATTTCAAACCATGACCCTCCACTCAAAATCTTTCTTCTGATTTCTGTGGGCTTAGGTGTGGTCCAGTCTGAGTCCAGATCTTTTTAGACTTGAGTGCTTCTTTGAGGCTGTGGACTTCACCATGGAGCAGTGCTTCTGTGGGGAAGGGTTTGCAGAGGTAAGTCTAGGTTTTGCTGCATATTGAGTTGACTCTAGTGCCAGACTACCTCCTACTGAACTGGATTCTGAACCCAATATAATTCAATCCACTTCTTATTGTGCTCATTCCTTGGTAGTTTACTAAGTAATTTACTCAATAGTTAGCCTAACTGACTGTCAGTATTTTAGTTCTGATGTCTAGATTTTTCATTTGCCTTACACTTTAGTACTGCTGTACAGTACCAATCTGAGACCTGCTTGCAGGTTTAGTGTATTAGAGACATTCTTTTCCTTTCTTCCTTTCTTCCTTCCTTTTTCTTAATTTTCCCTGGAATGGTTTCTTAAATGTGAATTTCTGAGTAATAAAAGTTGTTTGGATTACATTTGTTGTGTGGTACATTCTCTCCCTATATCTAACAATCACCTTCTTCACAAGGTCTTTCAAGTTACACTAAGAAAAGTAGCAGTTCACAAAAAAATATCACAGTTTATGAGATTTGGGGAAAAACCGTTTTGTTCCTCCGTCATTGAGTTTCATATGTGTTAAAGATCTGAAGGAATAAACAGCTGAAATGCTCTTAAGGCATGGGTAGCATTATTGACAGGCTTAATGCTTGGTCCAGAGATCTGAGGGAAGGATAGAGCAGACATGGGACAAACCATGGACTGCTGGAAGAAGCTCTAAATATCCATCAGGCTGGACCTGCAGGAGGCTGTCACCTTTCATAGTGTGATAATAACCTGGTAATGGGCAGGATGGAACCCACTGTCCATTGACTCACAGGGGATACACATGAGCCTGTGAAAACTAGAGTTGTCACTCAGCTTGAGGTCCAACAGAGTCTGCTGTTATGCCAGATTTGGGTGTTAGCCTTGCAGACCCCTTCTTACATACAAAGTCATTTGGTAAGCAGATCTGTAACCTGCCAGCTGGCTACATGTCACAGAGCAGAAGTCCAGCTATGCTGCTGAGCTGCAGGCTGAGAAGTGCACATTTCCAAGCTGTGCTCCATGTTCACAGGAGCCGCTCCAGAAAAGGCCACTGCAGAAGGGTCATTCCATGCCCCACTCCTACACCACACTGCCCTTACAGCATGCTTGACTATGCTTCTGAAATTAGGTTAATCATATATTATGTCTCGGAGGACTATGAGTGTATTGCATGCTAAAAGATATCGTAATATTAAAGCAAACCGGTCTTTAAAGAGAATATGAAAAGGTCACGAGCTTGACCTTTTTGAGAGATGTTTTTGAAAGCAGGTTCAAATTAATGTATATGCAAAAGGATAACTAAAGGCTCCTGACTTCCCCTTCCTCTCTTGTAAAAGATTGAGACTACATCCAAAAGTCTCACACCCCCAGATTCTGAAAACTCATGTTTTTTTTCATGGCTCAGCTCTACTATTCAAACAAATGCCAAATATATCACACCAAAAAAAGCTACCTTAGGCCCAAAGCAGGCTTTCTTCTCTGCTGCTCCCTGAACACATAGTACTTTAATTACGTTACAGAAAGCTAAGATAGGATGTTTCTAGGTTCAAGTCAGGGTTTAGTTAACATCTCTATAATAAATTAGATTCCAGTTTCTGTTTTGTTTTTTTTTTTGCCTGCAATGAATGGCATACTCCAAAACATATAAAAAGCTTCCTGATTCAATGAAGCAAGATATGGAACTAATGTTTATCAGCTGCATTGTTGATGTGTGGTACAGTGTGTATTGTAAGTGGTACTACATTTACACACTTGGCAAAAGTGCGCCCAGAGCATAGGAACATGCTTTCTTATAATAATGTGGTAGAAATTATTAACCAAAACATGAATATATGTATCATCACCATTTTTGATCTGAACAGATCTGCAACATTTTGGACTTTACTGGTACTCACTACCAGAGGGCAGAATTCATGAAAATATGTTCCTTCTTTGATGTCCTTTGGTTTCTTTAGGAAAAATATATGAAGGCCCAATTCTCTTAAAAAAGCAGACAAGTATTTTTGCTCACAGTGCCAAGGTCATTTATCTTCTTCTTCATATCTGCTTCTCTTTTAGCACATCCAAGAAGTGAGCTACCAGATACTTCCACGGTTGGGGTGCTGTTTCCTTTCATAGACAGAGAAAGATTTACAAAGTCATACTCCATTGGCTCTACTGGCATCTGGCAGGGACATACACATGTTGTTTCATTGAAGGATACAATTTTTCTCCTTTCTGTCAGACAGCAGACAGACTTCAATAGCAAATAGTAGCTATATCCAAACAGTATGAGTTGAAACTGAACAGCTTGTCAGTTTATCATTCTCTTTACACTGAAGCAAAAGGGGTGCCACGATTGACCAACTTTCAGCTGGTGGAAGTGACAGCCAATTGCATAACCTTCAACTAAAATCTTCCAACTAATCAGCTAAAATGCCAGTTGGGGCACTGTAAAAGCACTGTGCTTCAACTTTCTTATACAGGCAGTTGCTGGGCTCACGTAAGACAATTTTAGCAGCAAAGAGCACAACCATGTGTAACCCATGTTAAAGGAATTAATAGCTAACTTTAGGATAAAGATAACTTGAAACAAGCAGCTGGATGGACATGCTTAGATTCTTCTCCTGTTCAAGGCAATGGGAATTTTACTATTCAATATGACTAGAAACACAGGGCTACAATAAAAGCTTCTACAAGTATGTCAATGATAAAAGGAAGACTAAAGAAAATGTAGGCCCTCTCCAGAAGGAAATGAGAGACCTGGTTACTCAGGATATGGAGAAGACTGAGGGACTCAATGACTCAGTCTATGCTGGCAAGGGCTCTAGCCACTTGACCCAAGTCACAGAATGCAAAAGCAAGGATGGGGAGAGCAAGGAACCACCGACTGCAGGAGAAGACCAGGTATAAAGAAACTGAAGTTGCATGAGTAGATAGGACCTGATGAGATTCATCCACGGGCCCCGAGGGAACTGGAAGATGAAGTTGCTAAGCTACTGTCCATCATATTTGAGAAGTTGTGGCAGTCTCGGGAAGTTCCCACTGGCTAGAAAAGGGGAAACATAACCCCCATTTTTAAAAAGGAAATAAAGAAGAGATGGGAATCTACAGACCAGTCAGTCCCACCTCTGTGCCTGGCAAGATCATGGAGCAGATACTCCTGGAAACTCTGCTAAGGTATAGGGAAAATAAGGAGGTGATTGATAATAGCCAATATGGCTTCACTAAGGGCAAATTGCGTCTGTCAAATTTGGTGGCCTTCTACAATGATGTTACAGTCTTGGTGGATAAGGGAAGAGCAACCAATATCAGCTACTCAGACCAGCTCCAGTGTAGGTAAGTCCACAGTGAGGAGGGGAATTGTGGCAAAAAAAAAAAAAAAAGGTTGGAAAGGAGCTCTCTTTGAGGGCTTTTTGAAGCTGGGCAAAGCAGCTAGTCTATGCTGGAAACTGGCAGCTTGGAGGTGGGCTGCTGAGGTGGTGTGGGAGGAGACACTCCTTCCTCCACCCACCAAAAGAGACCTTTCAGGAGCACAGTGACCAGTTGCTGGGCACTTGAGAAACCAACTGTGACTGTGGGTCACCAGAGTGTCACCTGGGAGCAACACCACAAACCATAGGGAGCAGGGCAAGGGCACGCAGGAAGGAACTGAAGTTCTGCCAGCTGAACAGGTGAGTCCTGCTAGTGGTAATCACCTCCTTGGAAGGAACTTAGCTATGGTCTCCACACAGAGGAAGTCATGCTCTCAACCTCAGCCAAAATGGATGTGTGTTGGCACCCACACAGAGTTCCCACAGAAACATATGGCTGTCCATGTAACAGGCTGCAGGAAGTGCCAAAGCCTTTTACTGGTACTGGGTGGCAGCTATAAGAACTGCTGTGTGCGTTGCGAACAGGTGAGCAATCTGCCCAGCCTGGTGACAAAACTGAGAGAAGAAGTAGAAAGGTCAAGGAGCATTTGGGTCACTGAAGCAAGCTTCAGATGAACAGAACCTGGTTCTTAAGGGTGACTTCAACTACCCAGACATTTACTGGAAGAATAATACAGCAGCTCACGTGTTGTCCAAACTCACTGAGCTCTTTGTGAGATCATTTAAGATGCAGTGCAAATCTCTGCTTGAGATTTACAAGCAGTCCAAAGTGACCAGAACTGCAGATTCCCTATCTGCTTACCATCTCATCCAGACCAATTCTTTAGCCACCTTTTACAGAAAAACATTATTTTCCTTATCCCAGATCTTCACAGCATATTTGTCTCCCATCCTTTAAGCCTGGTAGTCATACCACAGTTGTTACGTAAAAGTAGTTGTACTGAAATATCAGCACCCTAACTTACCTAAAAGAATGACATCAGTCTCATCTTGTTCTGAACTTTAAACAAAACCTGTCAAACTTGCCAAAAAATTTAGGTCAGCTCTCCGGTTGCAAAAGCTTTTTTAAAGTATTTATAGTGGTGGGAAGGTGTAAGGAGTTGGGGTAGATAAGAATCCCACCTTTTAGTTGCTGTTATATTTGTGTTCAGTGCTCTGATCAAATGTTTACAGTCCCACTGTTCTGAAATGGCTGAGAAGCAATTTATTTTACCTTAGCGATTTTATTCCACATATTTGAATATAAAACACACGGGAAGCAATCTAATCTACCACCTAGTAGGAACGAACAGTTTAGAGACAGTCTCAACATCTACAAAAGTTAAGAAATGTGTGGGTTATCCTCTAAAATACACTGCCATGTGTATGTAATTTAGATTCACTGTGATCTTTTTCTATCTAATCTTACAAAGGAATACATGTGTAAGTTTATCTAATCATTACTTGTATAGTATTAAAAAACGACTACTTTTTAAAGGCAGATTTGAAATCTGACCTTGTAATTAACTTGACCTTCAGTATAAACTATCAATCTGACTTTTCTGTCTGCCTCTGCTGTATAAATATTGCAAAAGGCTTGTCTGCTCTTCTCCCACACTTGAAGCTCTTCTCTGAGAGATTAGACATGTACATGCACTTCTTACCCTTACTCTTCCTATGGGAAGAATACTAAAATAACGAACAAGAAATAAAAGCCTCTTGGAGTTTGTTATTCTCAACTCTGCAGTGCTGAAAATATTGCCTGGAACTTATTGTTACTCAGTGATGCTTGTTGACCAGTTTAAGAGATCTTTAAGATCTCTTTTTTTTCCAAGATCTCCTATTTTCTGCACTCAGAACTTTCTAATAATTTTGATCACTTAAAACAGCTAAAGCCAAATCTGCAAGAATATCAACATCAGGTTACTTATCGATTAAAGAGCTAAATACAGTGAACTCTTACTTCCTCAAAACAGAACCTCAGTCCAAAACCCAGCTGGTAAGGTGTGAGTTGCACAGCTCTGAAAAATGTCTGAAAGAAGGAGCAAGAATGAGAACAAATTTGAACGAAACACATTCAAAACAAATACATTTCAAGAGAGGATGCCAAATAAGAGGTTTATGATTGTGAACAAAGCAGTTATCTTTCAATACCTCTTCCATCCTCAAAGAAACAGAAACAGATAAATGATACTACATTTGAAATATAATTTGCTTTCTGCTGCTAACAGGCAAAAGATCTAAAGAACAAAAATTTGTCTTGTTGTCTCAGTGATGTAAGAGTTCATCTTAGAGAGCTCATAAACAGAGCTACTTTCCTTTATGGAAAATACCTCTTACACTTTCCAGCTCCACCAAGTCTGTCTCTTCACACCAAGAAGACAGACTACAACCCTTGCAACAAAGAATGAAGAACAAATGTTTGCAGATTGCTAGGGCATGAGTGCATCAATAGGCTCTAACTACCCTAAAGAGCCTCACCTGGGACTTTCACACGCACCCTCTTTCACTGGACCTATGAACTCCATTTAAATACAATTCCTGACCTCTAAGCTTGATCTGTAGGAGGCTCTGTGCCTGCTCTTACTCTGTAGTAAGCATGGCTTGCTTGCTATTCTTTCTGAGTTTTTCTCAGACCTGCCTTTTCACCTTGTATTTCTCTGATGGTCAGTACCTGTTACTGTCATTGCCTGCATAGGTTCTACGGGATTGTGTCCTTGCCAGTAATGTAATTATTCCTATGTATAGGATCTCCTAGCTTGTCTTGCTTGGTGGAGCAAACAATGATCTCAAATGACAGCTACTGGGTTATCTTTCATTAGTAATTGCCAGCAGCTAAAAGGCCTTCCTTGAAGCTAGCTAGTGGGGTTCTTGAGTTGTTCTGTATTAGCAGCGCTCTTACCATAATGGTATGTACTTGAGGTTAGCACATTCTCACTGCATTTCTCTGTGAATCATCTAGTCCCTTTCATCAGTTGAAATGGGCTGAAGGCACTTTTTAAATTTCTCTTCAGCAGCAGCTTAATTCGTTAGCTGCTCTGCCCTCATGTTTCACCTTAAAAACACAAAATTACCTTTGTAATATTTGTTTCACTGCTTACAAGTAAAACACAAAAAGAGACTGTGAAAGAAATTGACAGTTCCCCCGCATGGGCTCTCTAGAAAAAAAGCTCTCTTCAGAGCTAGAAAAGCTATAACTGTATCTTGATGGAGAAAATCTTCAGGTGTAACCTGGAAGGTGGCTCTTGTGCTAGATACACAGTCATCGATATAAGAATACCACCTGTTTTGTTCAGTCTGTTTAAAAGCACTGTGAAATCCAAGAATTAATTCTGTGTATCATTATTTTATGGCATTAAAAGCTCTTGCTTGATTTGACTTCTGCCACCCTTCCAGTCTCTTAGTTGTAGCTGCAAGTATTCTACAAGGTTGTCCCAGTGCCTTTTCTACATTTCCTTGTGATTGTGTTCTGAGCAATCAACAGGACAACTTTAAAAGAATTGTAGGGATCTATGTTGTCCTTTCAGCTGCAAGAAGGCTCAATGCATGCTGTAAAAACACATTATAAAGTTATGAGACTTGGTCTGAAAACAGATGAAGGAGAGAAGCAAGGTAATGTAAGTAAAATCATAAAATTAATTTTTATGTATCATTAATTTTGATAACTGATTTTATTACTTTGCAAAATTATTATAGTAGTCTGCTACAAAATACTTAACCTAATTTAAATTTCAGAACACTTCTTTTGGCAAATCACTGTTAAGCAATATATTTAATCAATGAAGTGGAGCTAATTTAGATTTCAGCTACTTCAAAAAATGATGAGCTTTTTGTTTTTTCTTGCTGCTGTATTTTAATGTTATTATTGGGAGAAGAACTTAAACCGTGACAACTATATTCTCACTCTCTATGCACAAAACAACACCCAAAACCCTGAACAGGTTATAGCAATCTTTTTCCAGACAACACTGTATTTATGTAATGACAATGACTGAAGTTCAAGAGCTAATAGCTTACCTGAGCTAATAGCTTACCTGCTAACTAAGCTGACGATAGATTCAGATCATTCAAGTCTATCTCCTTTTTTTTCTATCAGGATTGGCTTATGTCCTAAATTAGAGTAAAGCTTAAGAAATTAGTGTTTTCTCCCTCCATCCTAGAAATGTCTGTCTTCTCCTATTTTCTTCCATAATTGTCCTGGCCAGCCTAAACCAACAAGAAACAATAGAGGCAGCTTTGGGTCTTCTATTTTACTTCAGTACTGATCTTATTAATGAAATCTTGTAATGAAAATATTCCTCCTGGTACAAAGCACCAATGTAATTTCTTTTTAACACATCACACTCTCATTCATCTATACATTGCTATTTATCCTGAGACTGTTGTGTAGTGCTAGCACAGTTCTTACAGATGACTGCAAGACCCTTTGGCTTTTTGTATCTCCTGAAATATGAGGGCATTTGTATAGAGGGCTTTGTCCCAGTGTAAGAATCAGATGTGTTGAGTTCTTACACCCAGGAAGACAGAGTGTTTTCCTATGTTCTCACTATGTATGTGGCATCTAGTAAAACAGTACCCATTTTGTAGGATAATTTTATAGGATTTTTAGCATGTGTTTTCCCACATGCTTAGAGAAAGTCTGGGGCTACTGTTCTGCTTGTTTGCATCTCCTTTCAAATAATTACCACTTTTGTCAGTTTTTCACCCAAATACCTCACACTTACATCTAGGATTCTGCATCCTTGATTTAAATGCTTGTATGAAGAACTGAGGTCCCATACTCCAAAAGACATTTCTTACAAGTACTGCTTTTTGACTTAGTTCTTGTCATGCAAACGCAGGGCAAATCATACCTTGCTTTTAAGGCCCATTAGAAAACGTACACGTAAGGATACTTACCATAAAGTTACTAACCGTGGTTTTCAATGTTTAGAGGGTTTTTTGTACTCAAGGTCATAACTATTTTTCCTCTATCCTCTGTAGCATCTAAAACATACACACCCATATTTTTCTGCAGGCTTCTGGAAATGACCTTAATGAATTCCCTTTCACCCCTGAGAGGAGGTTGTCTAGCCTCCAAAAGGAATCTCCTTTTTCCCACATTTCTAAGCAAACAGTAACTCTTTTTGTTTATAAACAATTCACAGGGAAAGTTCCCACCCAGTTAAAGGTCAGTTAAAGCTGAACTGAGGTGTTAATTTAAAACTAGATTCAACTTTGCCTGACACAAAGATACTTGGTTTACTTGGTTTCTCCAGGAACCGATGCTGTAAGCCAGAGAGCTCTGCAGCCTACCTATTGTACTTTTAAACTTTGTCTGAGGATTTTGGG
>VZRU01004955.1:107164-118659 GCA_013398155.1 Pedionomus torquatus | reverse complement strand
AATGTGCATGAGTTCTCTGAGAACATGAGCTGCTAGGGTTTCCCATTTTCCCTTTTTCTCATTTTGGTTTTTCTCATCTGGGGAAATATTCCTTCTACTCAACATTTATAATTTCCAGTGTTTTTCCACTTGTACATCTCCACTTCTTAATTGTATGTTTTAGTCAACAGTGCAAAGTTGACTGAAATGGACTAACTGGATGGGGCTTTCAGCAACCTGGTCTAGTGAGATGTGTCCATGGCAGGGAGGTTGGAACTAGATGTTCTTTAATGTCCCTTCCAACTTAAACCATTCTATGATTGGTGCCACATCTACATTTGGATTGCAGCAGCTGTATTGACTGCATTTCTTATTATCTGTATTGATGCTTTACTACTTTGTCTTTTGCTTGTCAGTGTTGCCTAGAAGACATTTCTGATTTTGTTATAATAAAAACAGTTCTCAAAGTGAAAAGAAAGTTGAAAGGCTTCAGAGGCACACACTTTAGCACTGATGAGGGATGACAATTTAAAATACTGTTCTTTTCCTCAATCTTTAGTCAAGGTCACTCTTAAAACTACACAATTGGAAAAAATCCTGCTGCTGGGGAAGTCATCAGAAACAGTATCTGTTGCCCCTCCACTGTCAGAACAGCATACATTTTCTTCCTTGGTATTATTTGGAAAGCTTGCAAGATATTCACAACCAAACTGAAAAATATGGAGAAGTCATGAGTTTTCAAGTATACGTATGATCACAAAGGTTGACTGGATTACTTGAACTTTTATCTTCTACCTGTCCCCTGTTTCAGGTGAGCTGAATGTGCTTTCTGTCTTTGTGCATAGAGCAATGACTTTCTTTTTGCAGCAGTACTCCTTGCTGTGTCTGGCTTTGTCATTCTAGGTTTGCTCACCCCAGAACTCTCCTGATTCCTCGAGGCTTTCATTAAACAAACAAGGAATAGCACAGAGACCATTTTCTGGTGAGCCTAGTTGTGATCTGTAATCTCAGTACTGCTCCACATACAGCAAGACCAAGTGCTAGAATGCCTTTAGCTTCCCAGTGTTTCCTCACATTAATTTAGAATGGTTATCTAGCATGGCCAGAAGTAGCTCTCTTTCTGGAGCAAAATGCATATCATCTTGGATTCCTTTAGCCATGAAGCTTCTAGTATTAACATAACTGGACCTGTGATACAAAGTATGCTATTGCTTCCTCCAACTCCTAAGATATCTCTTAATCTTCCTACCCATAGGTCAGAAACCCTTGATGTATCCTAGCAATCACCTGGGAAGTGAGACCTTATGGGAAATGTAGTTCAGATGGGGAGCTGTGGTCACCACATGAAACAGGCAGCTGATGCCAGGAGGTACCACAACAGCATTTCAGCATCAGCTGAGGTGCAGTTACACACTAGAAGAGATATTTATATTAAGATGGATTTGTGATTATATGGAGAATATTCATTACTCAGGGGCACTGGCTGTCTATAATCTAGCTACACAATTATCACTAAAGCCTGATTTGCAAATGACCTACCAGCATGATAGGGCAAAAATATCTACATTTAAAATATATTCAGAAGTTGTTAGCTTGTACTTTCTTTAGTTATGTAGTATTCTCTGCTTGTACAAAGATTTACCAGCCATAGGTGACAGGGATAGGTATATGTGGATGTTTCGCACCACTGGCTTAAATGTTAAATAGATCTCTTCATGGATAAGCTCAAACTATTTCTGAACTAACTAGTATCTGCTTTTTTCCTTTAATGGCAGGGGGAGGCAAGTGTGTAAAGAGTGGAATGATTATGGCAGTGCTAGTTATGTTTTAGTTGGAAAGCGAAGGAAGATGAGAGACTGAAAGGAAAACTTCATCCAGCTTGACTGAGCTGGAGATGCTAAGCTCGTAATGGAGACAGGACTTATTTAATGAATAGAAGTATTGTTTCTAATTAAAGGGTCTGATTCACTACTGTTTCTGGGTCTGGTTTCTGATGCTCATTGAATTGTGCAATAGGGAAAAAAATTAGTGAATATCAACTCAAACAAAGCAGTACTCCCATTCAGCTATACTTAGGCTGTTATTATGTTCCTACTAAGTCAAGCTTCAGGGGTGAAAACCTTTGCAAAGTTTTCCTGGGAGAACCTTGCATCTCTTGTTCTCTGCTAGAGAGAAAACATTCTTCTTCTAAAAGAAGTGTAGGCATTCACAGGAGGAGTAACAGAGTCCTATAAGACACAAACAAAGCCAAGACTTACCCCAAGAGCTGCTGGAAGATCAAATTTTCAAATTGGATCGGTTATTTCAGTGTCTAAACACAGAATTTTGAACCATACATCATGGCTTTTCTTTTGGCCTCTTATGGCTAAACGGATAAGCAAGCCTAATGAAACAGAGCTGTAGGATAGTTGGATGGCTTTAACAACTGGTCCTGAAACTTCTGGATATAAGCCCCTCTGCTGAACATTGGAAGCTTTTTGGGCTGCTTTAAAAATGCATGAGATCAATTTTATTTTATTGTTACTTGGAATTTCCTCCCAAGACTTTATCTCCTGATTTTAGTTAGGGTCAGTCAGGTCTATAAATCTGTACAGCCTGGCAAAAATTGGAAGATAAGTGTATAACATGCCATACAGTGTGAATTATTAGGCTGGAAAATTCACACCTGTCCATTAGGTTAAGATATTCAGTTGCTATTGAAACTGATGGGAACTGGAATGCCAGTTCCACTAGGCAACTTCAGAGACCGCAGCATACAAAGGGACGTAACCAGGAATGGTGTCCAAGGGTTTAGAAGCAGGACAAATCTTTCTTATAGGAGTAGAGCAATCAGT
Organism: Pedionomus torquatus; assembly: GCA_013398155.1. Lineage (NCBI taxonomy): Eukaryota > Metazoa > Chordata > Aves > Charadriiformes > Pedionomidae > Pedionomus > Pedionomus torquatus. The sequence goes on along the minus strand of VZRU01004955.1, from coordinate 115,846 downwards.
GCATGATGAAATGAGCCTTTTATGCAGGGGAGCAAGGATGGGTTGTCTTCTGCAGTTACCAAATAGACAAAGGGCCTAGCAGGGGGATTTTTTCCACAGTGCACAGATGGAGTCTTTTGGCAAGTGGCAGGAAAGCGGATAGGTTAAGCAGACCCGCTTTGTGTCAGCTTCCATGGCACTCAGGAGCAATAAGCCCTAGCAGCAATTAACACAGTAAGTGGAAGGCAGATGTAAGACTCCACATGAGACCATGAAAGAATTGCCCCAGGGAGGCCATTTTGAACCTCACTGCAGCCCAGCCCTGGCACAGTACTGAGATGCTTTCAGGCAAGGATAGGTTTGCCACTTGGTGAACAAATTAAAACTCAAAAGAGTAATTTGTGTTTCCAATTGGTGTATTTCCATCCCTTTCAATTATTTGTGTGATATGAGTTTCTTGCTGATGAACATAATTGAGGCAGAGTAATGCTGATGCTTTTGTTTGAACCAGATACCTGTATGCCAAGATAACCACATGGAATGAGAGCTTAACAGCTTTAGAAAACAATTGAGGAAAAAATGGACAAAATGTTCTTCCATCTTCAGAACAAAGGTGGCTAAGCTGTTTTGTCAATAACAATATATTCAAATTCTTTTAGCCTTTCTTCTCATTGTGCATAAACTGTGTTTTACATCTTGTGACTATCTGACAGCCACTTTATTGGAAATGCATTTGAGCTTGCCAAATCATGAGCTGTATTGTAAAAGGTTCACAAAACAAGGTGGACTTCTTTCTTGAAATGCTGAATATTTTCAAACTAGTGCCGAGAAAGAAACCCTTATGTAAGAGAGATCCTGGTTTTGATAAAATTGCTATGTTGTTGAACCATAGCACTGACCATAAGAGTAAAGTTCCCCTCCATGATGAATCATAGGTGAATGTGAGGAAAACTGTCTTGTTTTGTGGTGAAAAAGACACTTAGAAAAAAACCCCAAACAAACAACAACAACAAAAAAGCCCCAAACAAACCACAACATGTAAATGAAATCTGAAAGGTTTCAGAATACAATTTTTAGAATGAAATGGAGACTTGATCCCAAGTACAATGCCCAGAGAGTTCCCTTGGGATCTAGTTTCTTGCCAGCCTTCAGAGTAGACTAGACTAGAATAGAATAGAATAATTCAGTAGGAAGGAAACTACAACAATCAATGAGTCCAACTGCCTGACCATTTCAGGATGGCCCAAAAGCTGAAGGATGCAATTAAGAGCATTGTCCAAATCCTGCTGACAGACTGTCGTGGTTTCAGACCTAGGGAACTGATGACTCATCTAGGAAGCCTGTTCCAGTACTTGATCACCCTCTTTGTAAAAAAATGCTTCCTAAATTGCTGAAGTGGTTGTAAGCCTAGAGTCTCTGCCTCAGGCCAGTTGACAATATTTTATTATATATAACATATAATATATATATGTGTGTGTTGATCTTATTATATGTAGACCTTAATGACTTCAAGTAGGTCTCTCTCCTTTACATAACAGACTGAGGCTTTGCTGTTAAGTCACTTTATAGGAGCTCCAGTGCAACCTTCTCTTTAATTACTACCATTGTTTTTTTACTTGGGAACTCAGATGTGCTTACTAATGTCTGTGATTAGTAACTGTGATGTGTATGCAGTAGGCTTCTTATACAGCATCACACCGATGGCATATGGCTTTTTTTAAGCAATACATGGGCCATTCTGTTCTCTGGATTTATGGCACATGTGTGATTCTTCATCTCATGTAGTCTCTCATTAATTGTCTGGACAATTTAGAGGCTTAAAATCAGTGGTCCCTTGTGTGTGCTGTGCACAAGAGGATGTTTGGCTTGATGATGTTAGAAATCATATTTCTTCCCCAAATAAATAAGGTACAGTGAATACAGCTGCTTCCAAAATGGCAATCTTAAAAGCTCCATCTTGGTGCTTGGATTTATGGGTGCTTTGTTCTTTGATTTTAAACCTTTCTAGATGTCTATAGAGGGGTCTCTGTGCAGGCTCAGAACTTCCATAGTCTCAAGAGGTCTGACCATGTTAAAGCTCCTGTATAAATCCAGGAAGTTAAAAAGAGACCACGTTATTCTCCTATCCCTTCCATAGGCTGTCTCTAACCGGAGGGTACTACACTTCTCTTGTGGGAGGGTCCCACAGTAGGTTGGTTTGTTTCTTTAAAAGATTGCTTCATACAAAAATAGAAAGTACCTTAAGGAAAACAGTCTGGGACTCAGAATTCACCCTATCAGGAGAGTGAATTGTCTGATGAGAAAGGTCCCCCTTGTGATTTCCTTGGCCACAAGAATTGTCTTTCTTGCACAATGAGCCAAATAAAGTTACAGTTTGGTAACCAGAGCCCATTCCTGGAAGACAAGAGGGGAAATAAATCTCTGTGTTTCCCAGAGGTGTTTTCTCATCCTTCATTTTGCAGGATGTATCCTCCTTTTCTGTAACAGGTTAGTGACTTCCTGCTGAGTTAAGGTCAAAGAGCTGTGCTGCCTACTTTCTGGAAAGGTTTCAAATCCTTGCATTCAAAAAGGAAGGAGGTGAGACTGTGCAAGGTATGACGTTGACCTCTGTCCTCACTGCCTTCTGCTCAAGTAGCAAGTTACCCAGAACTTGCCAATGTGTTGGCTGCTTTGAACATTATTCAGATGTACTTAGCTCCTATAATATGCTTTGCAAATGCTGTGTCTGAAAGTTAGATGCTTTGGTGTAAAAGACACTTGCATCTTCCTCAAAGTAATATACAATGAGCACCAAGGAAGTCTAGATTCCAGTCTAGCATTCTAATAATTACTGGTTTGTTCCTGCAATCAAGTTCTGAACCCTAAACAGAACAGGAAGTGCAAAGGGCTAGGATCCTGCAGATCATTGCAATTCTGCTTCTTCTCACCCGAGAGGAATGTGTTCACCCCATGACTTGAAAATTCAGTGCAATCATCAGTATACTCTGCGATGTTAGACATAGTTACAAATTGTCCTGCATTTCTTTTTCCTCGTTGAAATATCTTTGGATATGCAAAAGGTGTGAGAAAAGCAAGGTACATGTTTTCTCATAATTCAAGACAATTCTGTGATCAGTATGACAAATGGATTTGCGTTCAATGGATAGCAAGAGAGTTGGGATGTATTTAGGGAGAAAAATCAGTCTTTTAAAAGGGAGCAAGAAGGCATTTCAGGATTTATAATAGATTAGTAAAATTAAAATTATTGTAACCAATAATCAGAGTAATTACTACTATCTAGCTTTGCTCAGTCCTGAGAAACACTAAGAATTTCTCTAAAAAATAGACACTTATTTTAACTTCCTCCACCTCACCTATTTGCACTGATAATTTAATTAAAAATAATAGAAGAAAGAAATATTTCAAGCTAGATCATTAATATAATACTTAATAGCTCCCAGTAATTAGGAAATACCTGCAGGTAACATGATATACTCAGTGCCCAGCAAATAAAAGGGAGCTGAGGAGCCACAAATCTAATTACTTAAATCTGCCTATCCAGGGAATTCTTCCTGTCTCTCATTAGGATTCTAAGTCACAGCTGTAGCCTGAGGAGAACAGACATGAAATGAGGGGACAATGAAAGGAAAATACAGAAGTATATACAGTTTCTTGTTTTGCTGAAAGAAAAGAGGAAAATTACATAGTTAGCAGCCACAGAGGTGCATGTGAAAATTATCTTCTGTCCTTTCTGTGTGACTGCCACTGTGCGCTGCCTGCTGTTTAGCATTTCTTTCTATTGAAAGCCTTGAATATTTCCTAGTGACACCTACTCTGTAGCTGGACTAGGCACAGGTGTCACACTAGAAAATTGCCTGTTGTGCAGTGGCACTCTTTGGCCAATGAGTATCCTCTATCTGCACAGGTAGAATTGTGACAGTTCTTGTCTCTTCCTCTCAAATTTCTTATCACCCCTTTTCATATACACTCCATGTTCTCTAGGAAATCCTGTTTCCACTCTTCCTTTTGGGTGTAGGCCCTCAGAATTATATCTGCTGCACTTGATTGTCAAGTTATTGTTAGCTTAAAATGTCTGTGCTTTGTTTGAATGCTTCTATACAAAGAAAGACCTACAACTTGATAACAAAATCCTGAGTTGAGGCCAGAAAGACTGATGTTCACCTTAACAATTTCACTCCTACTAAAAGATGAGGTAGCAAGGGGGCTGCTTAAAGGTAGGAGAAAATAGGTCTTCAATCTTCCTTGCAAAGGAGGAGAATGACTAAGTGAAATAAAGGAATCTGGAAATTTAAGCAGGTAAAACAAAGAGGGATGTGACCCAGAACGTGGAAAAGAACAGATGTCATCTGTTCTGGGACCCAAAGTTTTCTGGAATGCATGTACCTATTCCATAAAAAGGATGCACTGAAGGGACTTCAAATTCCTCTGGTTGTCTTATTAAAACAAGAAATCAGGAAAACTCAGATGTGCATTGTGACATATGCAAACCCATCCGTTGTTCTTTATGGAAAAAGCTCTTTCCTCATGACTCAAGTCCTGCACAGCAGCTTCCTGCACAGAACATATTACACTGAATGCACTCAGAGCCTCTTGTCCACAGATCTGACTGGACATCTGCTCCTTGCAGCCTACCTAGAGCTCTCTCAATTGGCTCATCCAAGCTCTCTACCACTGAACAGTTGTACTGCTGTTTTCAGGCAAGGTCAGTCACCTTTTAGAGAACAGCAGTCATGAAAAGGCAGACAGGTTTCTGTACTACATGGAACAAACCACAAGTAGCAAACTACCAAACCTGGACCAGAAATCTGTGTAAGTAGAACATATAGCATTGGTCATATAGCAGGTATGGCTATATGAAAGAAAGGTCTCTGCAACCTGAGCAGCACTGTGGGCTCAAGGGAGACTGGCCCAAATGCTGCAAAGCATTGAGCAAGGGTGGGGATTATGCATTACTGGCTTTGTGTGCACCTTACAACCTCTTCTGCTGGTGCTATGTAAAATAAACACGTGTGCAGAAGTTGCTTTTGAAAAGCCTGTGTATACATGGTATATTAACAGCTATTACATGTTGAGGAGGAAATGTGCTGTATCCAGCTGGATGGAGGTCATCGTATATGATGTTACATTTAAATCATGGGAGAGTAGCAGCCTAGCACTGCATATCCAGCACTTTATGCTATGGGTCTCTGCTCTGCTCTAGCACAGGCTGGTGCATATGGTCTTTGCTAAGGATGCTTGGCAGAAGTCCCTGATTCTGGTTGATTCCAAGTAGTGATGGCAGTCTAACCTCATTTCAGCACAGGCAGTGAGCTCTTATGGGTATGGATATACCTGTCAGTTTTAAACTGACAGGCTGTGAGAGATTGATTGCATGTGTGTTACATGTTCCTTCTGTTAATACATGTGCTATCAGAGTAGTTATTCTATAGCTAGTTTCAGAAGACAAAATTATTTTCTGGGGCTTGTGTTTACTGTCTCTCTCTGTAGGCTTATTTTTTTCCTCAGCAAATCTCAGTGCCCATCTGCCTAGGACTTCTAAGTTTTTGGACTTCTTTCTTAGAGTGCAGTTGTGGGATGCAGTTTACTCGGTTAGGACAGCTTGAAGTTATCCTTTTCAAGTGAACACATTCCTTAGGTCTCTTGTTTAGCCTGCATATTACTCTTTATGGTGGTATCCTTCATATATGCTTATGTGAGAGAAAAAAAAGAAAACACTGCTCTGCACAAATTTAGGCTGCCGACTAACAGGTTTAAGTTGCAGGGTCAAGGAGATGTTATTCCAGTGACAGTTTCTTGTTCTACACAGGGTGCTGAGGAGAAAACATAGGATGTGCCAGCACACACAAATGTGAAGAAGTGGATCCAGGAGGTCAAATCTAGTTTTGTCTGCACTGGGACAAATCTGAGGTAAATAGATAAACATACTAGTTTCAGTCACACTAAGTTCTTTGGGAATATGAAAGGTTTTCATAGGCCTATGTCTGAGCCACAGTTTCTTCTCATTCAGCCACTTGTCACTGAGGTAAGTGACTACACAAGTACAGAGGCTAGTCTTGAGGATGATTTTGTGAATGGGGAGCCTACCTTGACATGCAGGAGACTAAATCTTTATCTGTCAAACTGTATAATTTAGGGTTTGAGCTTGAATGGTAGTCCAGATTCCATTCTTGTGACCATCTGGCAAAATTCTCACTGACTGGAAAATGGGGAACATAACTCCAATATTCAAAAAAAGGAAAAAAAGAGGACCCAGGATCAGTTTCACCTCTGTGTCTGGCAAGATAATGGAGCAGATCATTTCTGTAATCTCTGTTAAGGCACAGGGAAAATAAGGAGGTGATTTGAGACAACCAACATGGCTTCACCCAGGGCAAATCCTGCCTGACAAATTTGCTGGCCTTTTATAATACTGCCACTGACTTTATAGACAGGGACAGAAAACCAGACATCATCTACCAGGACTTAAAAAAAACACTTGACACTGTCTCACATGGCATCCTAGTCTCCAAATTGGAAATTCATGGTTTTGCTGGATAGACCACTCAGTGGATAAGGAACTGGCTGGATGGCTGCACTCAGAGGGTTGTGGTCAAGGGGTCAATGTCCAAGTGGCGGGCAGTGACGAGTGCTGGGACTAATACATATTTAATATCTATGGACAGTGGGAAAGAATTCACCCTCAGCAAGTTTGCAAATGATACCAAACTGGGTGGTGTGGACAACACACTGGAGAGAAGGGATGCCATCCAGAGGGACCTGGACAAGCTTCAGAGCTGGGCTAATACAAATTGCATGAAGTTCAACCGTGTCAAGTGCAGGGCAATTCCAGGCACAAATACAGGTTGTTCAGAGAATGACTGGAGAGCAGCCCTGAGGAGAAGGACTTGGGAGTGCTTATGGATGAGAAGCTCAACATGAGCCGGCAGTGTGCGCTGGCAGCCCAGAAAGCCAACCATATTCTGGACTGCATCAAAAGAAGTGTGACCTGCAGGTCACAGGAGGTGATTCTTCCCCTCTCCTCTGTGCTCGTGAGACCCCACCTGTGTCCAACTTTGGAGTCCTCAACATAGAAAGGACATGGACCTGTTGGGACAAGTCCAGCAGAGGGCCACAAAAATGAATAGAGGGATGGAGCACCTCTGCTATGAAGACAGGCTGAGCAAGCTGTGACTGTTCAGCCTGAAAAGAGAAGGCTCTGGGGAGACCTTATAGCAGCCTTCCAGTATCTGAAGGGAGCTACAGGAGAGAGGGAGAGGGACTCTGTCAGGAAGTGTAGTGATAGGACAAGGTGTAACAGTTTTAAATTGGAAGAGGGAAAATTTAGGTTAGATATTAGGAAGAAATTATTTCCTGTGAGGGTGATGAAGCACTAGAACAGGTTGCCCAGGGAAGTTGTAACTGCCCCGTCCCTGGAGGTGTTTAAGGCCAGGCTGGATGGGGCTTTGAGCAACCTGGTCTATTGGGAGGTGTCCCTGCCCATGGCAGAAGAGTTGGAACTTCTTACTCTAACCATTCTATGACCAGGCTCATTTGACGAGGGTGGTCCTCCAGGCCAGAAAACCCAGACACGGGGCTGGGCCAGAAGGGTCATATTTTAGCAACAACACAGAAATTGCACATTCAAGAACTTGAGTGTAAACTCCAGAGCAAGTGTCAAAAGTAGACAATGTCAGATTGCTCCAGAGTGGTTATGGGACATCCTCTAGGTGTAAGAGATGAGGAGTGTGAAAGTCAAGAAACATTAGGATTCAATATGGTTAGTCTTTGGCAGAGTTGTGATTTGATGCCTGATGCTCTTAGGTTATGAATGACTTGAAAGTCTGGTGCAGTTGAACGTCCAATGTTTTGTTAGAATCATCCTTCTCTGGAGATATTCAAAATTATAAACAAAATGTTTAAATCCATTCCTATCCAGCCGGTTCAAGTGAACCTGATTTGGCAGGGGACTTGGACTAGATGATCTCCAAAGGTCCCTTCCAACCCCCATCATTCTGTGATGTTGTGTAGTTCTCCCTCCTTGATGCTGTTTGTGAGTCTTTCCTTCTCTGATCCAAGAAAAAATAAAAAAGTTAGTAGTAGAAGTAGTTGTGTGGCTTGTGACTCTTGAAAGTATGTAGACAAGTGAGTCATTTTCTGGGGTTAAACTAGTGTATTACAAGGTGTTGGAGGTAGTATTTTCCTTTGCTAGCCAAGTCTTTAACAAAGAGAACATGAAATAGTAGGAAAGCTGGCTTGCCATCAAGAGCAGGGCTATATAAGGTTCGATACATTTGCACTTTGCTGCTGTTCTAGAATGACAGCACTTATTCATACATATTACTTCCTTTTAAATAAATAACCTTCACTTTACATCCTACTTAATTCTGTATGCAAAGGTCTGAATAATATATGTCAATTATTTAGTAAGGTCAAAGTTAATTTTAATAAGTAGACGAAAAGACTGATTGGTTTCATTTTTTTTTAATGCTTTGCCAGCAGCAAAGATTTTTTTAAATGTTTTTGTTTACAGAAGGAGCTAACATTTTATATAACTGCTTGAAATTTATTGCTCATGAGCTCTGAAATCATTACCATTTTATTGGCAACTCTGTGCCAATAGCTTTGCTGAAGGGTTAGCAAATCATTGTGGTTAAAATGGGAGCTGCTCAGCATCATGACAGGCTTCTTTCAATCACACTTTAAAGAGAAATTCTGAAGCCCTAA
>VZRU01004955.1:95007-106802 GCA_013398155.1 Pedionomus torquatus | reverse complement strand
GTAACAGTTTTAAATTGGAAGAGGGAAAATTTAGGTTAGATATTAGGAAGAAATTATTTCCTGTGAGGGTGATGAAGCACTAGAACAGGTTGCCCAGGGAAGTTGTAACTGCCCCGTCCCTGGAGGTGTTTAAGGCCAGGCTGGATGGGGCTTTGAGCAACCTGGTCTATTGGGAGGTGTCCCTGCCCATGGCAGAAGAGTTGGAACTTCTTACTCTAACCATTCTATGACCAGGCTCATTTGACGAGGGTGGTCCTCCAGGCCAGAAAACCCAGACACGGGGCTGGGCCAGAAGGGTCATATTTTAGCAACAACACAGAAATTGCACATTCAAGAACTTGAGTGTAAACTCCAGAGCAAGTGTCAAAAGTAGACAATGTCAGATTGCTCCAGAGTGGTTATGGGACATCCTCTAGGTGTAAGAGATGAGGAGTGTGAAAGTCAAGAAACATTAGGATTCAATATGGTTAGTCTTTGGCAGAGTTGTGATTTGATGCCTGATGCTCTTAGGTTATGAATGACTTGAAAGTCTGGTGCAGTTGAACGTCCAATGTTTTGTCAGAATCATCCTTTTCTGGAGATATTCAAAATTATAAACAAAATGTTTAAATCCATTCCTATCCAGCCGGTTCAAGTGAACCTGATTCGGCAGGGGACTTGGACTAGATGATCTCCAAAGGTCCCTTCCAACCCCCATCATTCTGTGATGTTGTGTAGTTCTCCCTCCTTGATGCTGTTTGTGAGTCTTTCCTTCTCTGATCCAAGAAAAAATAAAAAAGTTAGTAGTAGAAGTAGTTGTGTGGCTTGTGACTCTTGAAAGTATGTAGACAAGTGAGTCATTTTCTGGGGTTAAACTAGTGTATTACAAGGTGTTGGAGGTAGTATTTTCCTTTGCTAGCCAAGTCTTTAACAAAGAGAACATGAAATAGTAGGAAAGCTGGCTTGCCATCAAGAGCAGGGCTATATAAGGTTCGATACATTTGCACTTTGCTGCTGTTCTAGAATGACAGCACTTATTCATACTTATTACTTCCTTTTAAATAAATAACCTTCACTTTACATCCTACTTAATTCTGTATGCAAAGGTCTGAATAATATATGTCAATTATTTAGTAAGGTCAAAGTTAATTTTAATAAGTAGACGAAAAGACTGATTGGTTTCATTTTTTTTTAATGCTTTGCCAGCAGCAAAGATTTTTTTAAATGTTTTTGTTTACAGAAGGAGCTAACATTTTATATAACTGCTTGAAATTTATTGCTCATGAGCTCTGAAATCATTACCATTTTATTGGCAACTCTGTGCCAATAGCTTTGCTGAAGGGTTAGCAAATCATTGTGGTTAAAATGGGAGCTGCTCAGCATCATGACAGGCTTCTTTCAATCACACTTTAAAGAGAAATTCTGAAGCCCTAAATCTGGTCCTAGAGAGTTGGATGTTGTTTTCTTGTTGCTTTCTTTTACTCAACGGGACCGGTGTATTGGTCAAATATCTACGGATATCAGGAGCTTGTACACTCAGAGACGAAGGAGTGATGTATACAGATGTGCTGGCTGCCAGTGAATTTCTTGGTATTGTTGATGCTTCTGCTTTGCTCTGTGCTAGTAGAGGTTTCAGGGTTATGGTAGTACTTGATGCCAGTCTGTTGATTAACAACCAACACGTTAAGCATTGCTTACAATTCAGTGCTGGGAGCTGGGCAGAATATTGAGTGCTAACTACCAGAGTGGAATTGTCATACCAGATGCTACATTAACTGCTAACTGGGTTTCTTGTAATTTCTGTTTCCCTTTATTAATTCTGACACCAGGCAGGGGATACTCATGTTTTTAATTATTTTTTTCACCCTGCTCTGATTCCACAAAACTTATCTAGGATCAGGGCCTGTGGTTTGGCCCCTGTTTGTAGATGTGTGCCTATTTTAAATTAATCTCGTCATACTTGAAGGGTTTTTTTGGGGGGATATAGATTCCTTCCTTAACATTCAAAAATCAAAAAGCATCCCGAGCTGCATTGGAAGAGCATTAATGCAACACTTGGAAAACTGCCAGTTTGGTTTTTTGGACTGTATTGTATCAGTTTTAGATCCCCTGATCCCATTTTAATGGAGCATCTGGAGTCTGATTGATGCTTCCTGCTGTACAGCCCCAGCTGACATACAGGGTTGTGCTGCTAGCCTTAAAGACCTTCATTTCATGTATCCATGTAACTACTGGGAGCACAGAAAATGCTAGTGTTGCTCTGATCCTCTGCCTGACAGTTTTCAGTAGTGGAAGATTCAGAGTGAAGTGCATGAAACCTCACAGTTAGGAATTGTGTAATATTGGGTATTTAATTGAGGGCCTCTGAGTTTTATCCTGCTGAACTGGTTAAGGACTTGGGAAATATCATTCCCTAAATCCACAAGGTCATTAGCCACATACCTATGCCTGCATTTTTTTATAAGAACAATGGAAGGAAGAGTGTGCATGAAAGAAGAACAACAAGAACTGTATGCTGACTGTTACTGCACGCTGGTCTCAGATGAGTTTTGCTCAGAAAGACTCTGCATGAAATTAGTCCTTTCGCTAGTGTGTTCTCCCAATTTATTTTGTTCTCACCTGTTTATTGCAGTCTTTCTCTAAACAGCAGGCAACACCCCATGTTGTAAACTTAGAATAAAGGCTTAGCTGGACTCCTTGTGTCCCTCATTTCTTCCATTTCCCTCATTCTCAAATAGAGCGAAAGAAAGTGTCCTGGGTTCCCCCTTGTGTAGCCCATTCAAACTGTTCAGAATTGAGTCAGTGATGCCTCACAAACATGCTCTAGGTCACAGGCGTCTCTAGGAGACTGTGCTTCCGAAGAGAGGAAGATAGAGTGTGTTCCTTGTGATGTACCTACTTCTAATATGTGATTTCCCAAAGCCATCTTTTCACTGGTCATTTTCTGAAGAGGCTGGTTGTTTATACAGCTGTTCTATCTCTTATTGTTTTTGACTGTTAGTTAGGCTGGTGGTTTCCCAAATATTCCCACATTATTTCACTCATTTCCTTTTTTTCTCCTTTTCATTGACTGCTTGTCTTCTTTACGAAGTCCTTGCATAACAAAAAGAAGATTTTTGTCTGGTCTTTTCCAGAAAGGATATTTTCCTCTGCTATTGTTGTTCTTCATACTGTTCTTGGTGGCTATATTTGAACTCCTCCTCCTTGCAACAAGCTACCAAAACAGTAGTTTAGCACACCAGAATATAGAGCAAAACCTTTCCATAAACTTTAGATTCCTATGTAGAAATGTGTCAAAGGGAGGGTGATGGGACATGGGTGCTGCTGGATGCTTCCTGCTTCTGGAAAATACAACTTTAAATATCAGAGTCCCTTTGCCATCTCTCATTTCTAAAAATTAGAAACAAGTATGATAAGCTAAGGATCTCTTAGCTGTTTTAGCTTTCTTGCTTCTTTCTCCTTTAGCCAGTTGTCTGTCTTGGTTTTAGCCTTAAAGTCATTGTCTATGCTTTATCCTGTATTTCCTCTTCTCCACCAAAAAAAAAATAAATAAGGAAATTTGGCCAGCCTCTCAAGAGTAGCAATGTGACTGATCCTATTTTGAATGGATCAGTGGCTTAGGGTTCATGAATGTCTGACTTTCTCTGATATTGCATGGGATCTGGATATGCTTGTATTCCCTCTCTGGATGGAGAATGTTTGGGGGAGAAGCTATAAGTTTTTGAGAAGTCAATAAGCTAATCAATGACCTTTTGCCTTCATGATTCTTGTGTGGATTCAGACCTAGGCTATAGACAGCAAAAGTGTTTGCCTGATGGGTACTAAGGACCTCTGTAGAATTAGCACATCCTGTGAGCAAGTCATGGGTACCATGAGCAAGTTTATTCATAAATTCTTGTCCAGCTGGCAGATCAGTGAGTGTTTAAACATACAGGATGCGTAAAAAGTCTCAGTTAAAAATATGTGAGCAGTATGGTGGTCATGGTATGGCCAACCATTGCTCATTTGGGCTGACTGATATAAGTAAAGAAAATAGGTCAAGGAATGGACTTTTTTTTAGTGTGATGTTTGAAAAAGGAACAATTGAGACCTCAGTCATTCTGTTTGGCCTGTCTGCCTTTTTTGTTCAGGCTTGCCCTTTGGATTTTATCACTCCATTTATACTGGTGTTGCAGGAAGTAATGGTGTATATATATGATCAAAATATTACTGAGGGATAATATAGCAAAGCTTTACAAGTGGCAAATTACTTACACTTTATTTGATGCTGATAGTAAAACATTAATCACGTTGAATTTTTTTTTGTATTATTAGTTTGACTGTAAGAGGTAATACTTCCATCTCAAGCACAGAATAATTCTAAGAGTAGATGAAAGTCGTCTAAATATCATCCTGATTGTGTCTCAGTGCTCTAAACTCAAAACACAAATGTGCAGCAAGGGAAGAAGAAAGTTATAACAGTGTTTAGCAGAACAGCACAAAATGGTTTTGCTTTAGATCTGGATTAATCAAAATGAGCTGTTAGTTCGCTTTGTTAATACACAACCTCTCCTGGAGGCTGTTTTTGTTGTGACGGGATACACTCTCATTTAGATGACAAGAGAGAGATCTTAAGATGTTATACATGACTGTACAGCATGCTGGTATTTCTTCTTGTCAGACAAAGACAACTAATTGGCAAAGTGGTTTTGGCTAAAGTGTTTTACTCAGAAGTACTTTCAAACACAAAGAATGGAGCAACACAGCTCATTTATGTCTTGGTGTCCTTCTAGTGAGTTAAAAAGAAAGTTCTCTTCCCCTCAGAATAGTCATTCCTTTCCTGAAAAGCACTCCCACCTCTGGGAATGGTAGAAAGCCTGTGATGCTGTGTATACGTGCCCACTGGGAAGCAAATTCATGACTGGCTCATTTCTAGATCTCATACTGATTTATTTCCAAGTGGGATGAAGTGTTTGGCTAGGATTGACATACACTATCATGCCCTGCTGAAACATGCACATGGAAATGATACCCATCTTCACTTCTCAGTGGACGAGTGAGAAGACAGCCTTATGCACCAATTTCCCTGTCCTGCTGCTATTTTCTGCAATAATTAAAGATGTTTCTTTTAATGAGCAAGAAAGAGAAGTGGTGCTATTGCAGAGAAGGAAAATTCTTCAGAGCTGTACAGATTAAAGCTTTAAATTTCTCTTTGTATAGCTGCACTATGTCAGGTAACAAATTGGTTTTATGTGAGCTCTGTTACTGCTGCTTTGTGTGTCACAGAATCACAGAATAATATGGGATTCGAAGGGACCTCTGGAGATCATCTAGTCCAACCTCCCTGCCAAAGCAGGTCCTGCTAGAGAAGGGTCTCACAGGAACCTGTCCAGGCAGGTTTTGAATGTCTCTGGAGATGGAGACTCTACCACCCCTCTGGATAGTGCTCTGCCACCCTCAAAGTGAAGAAGTTCCTCCTCATGTTTTCATGGAACTTCTTATGTACAAGTTTTTGTCCATTTTCTCTTGTCCTATCACTCAACACCACTGAATAAAGACTCTCATATCCTAGCAACACAGAGCAGCATCAGGTGAAAGCAGGCTTAAGCCACAGCTCAGAATTTGTGAAAACATGATGTGGGATATCCCAAGGGAAGATGTTAATGTCACTGGGAGAGGTCCTCTCAGCCACAAACCTCTAATAGGAGCATATGGTCCAGCTTTAGTGTATGCTTCATCCATAATCTTAAGGAGAAAGCTCACTGGACTTTCTCTTATGCTGTTTCTGACTTGTTACTGTTTGGTTTTTTTTTTCTTCTCAGGTCTTCAAGAACAAAGCAATTCTCAAATTTAACACTGACACTTTAGGCACATTTAATTTACATATACATATCCTTATTTGGACTCAGACTTCAGTAATCTCAGAAACTAATCCATTTAATGCTTAACTTTGACACTAGCAATTTAAACTATTTTTCTTTCTATGGGTAAGTGACACTGTTCAGGCAGGATGCAGGACAATTAATTTAGATGTGTCAATCACTGTAAACATTCTGACATAGCTAACAAATAATTTTTGCCTGTTGCACTGCTTTAGTTCTGTCTATGCAATTATGGTAAGTACCTCTTCTTTTGGCTCATATGCTTGCCAGTCTGGAGTGTGATGTACATCAGGAGTGCTGAAACAGATTAGGGTTATTAAGTTTTCCCTGGTACATAAACATTTTGAAATTTGAACTGATTTAATTATGGAATTGCTCTTGATGGATACAAATACATATTCAAAGTCCTACAAGCACAGGAAAGTGGTATCATGATTAACAAAACTCATTAATTTGTTAGCATTTTTGTAGCCATTTCTCAGCCATTTCTCAACTGGAGAACAAAGAGGAACTTGGTATTTTGCAGCTAAAATTGCAGTAAAGATCCATGGATGGGATGAAAAAAAGTGAACACTTCCCTTTTCTTCCCCAATTCTCTAGCTCTACTGGATTGACTGCTGTTTCTCAGATTCTTAGAGAGCAAGAGTGGCCAAGGACAGATATATATACTAAGTTTGTATGTTGAGGATGTTTCTAATTTTGTTTTGAGAGCAGGTACTCGTGGATATTTTTAGGCTAGTAGAGCAATTATAGGATTTATTTAGAAGTGTCAGCAAGTGTAAAAGTATCTGCTTCTCTATGCCACCTCACATGCCTCAGATATTCTAGCCATACCTCCTGGGACTTTAATACAGGGGAGAGGTTTGATCCCTTCATTACGCTCTCAGGTTTGGATTTACAGGTATCTAAAGGGAGATTCTAGTTTAAAGGGACTCACTTGGGATATTGAGATTCTAAAGAATTTTTAATTTGGGTGTTCCCAGATGTATTAATCCTGTGGAATGTTCAGGGTAAACTTCCTGACATGTGGTATTGAAAAGAATTTGCAGGGAAGATGGAAGACATTATACTGTGTTTCTTAGTGCATTGGAGGAAAATAAATGACATAATGTGAAATTAAATGGCCACTAGAGATGATTGAATGTGTAAACTACAATTTTAGATGAGACCCACTGTGTCTAGAACACTGGAAGAAGATGCTAAACTAATCACAGGATGAATACTGCCAGTCCCCTTTTTCTCATCTTTGTTGTCTTATGTTCATATACACCATCTAGTTTTCTTTTCTGAATTTTTGTTGTCAATTTTCTGCAGGTCTCCTGTAGGTTCACATATCAAAACTATTAAAAATAATAGAGTAGAAAAATCTCAAAAATAATCTTGAAGTCCATTAATAGGAAACATACATACCTGGAAATACAAACAAAAATCAAGCAACTTTCTTCTTGTTTGTTCTGTCATTTTAGAGGATATCTCCACAGTATAGGCTATTGCATATTTTGTATATGTCCGTGAGTCATGGAAATGCAGAGCTGAACCTATACAGTTAGTGATTTCACCAGTGTGGTGGGTGAACATTGTTGACTGCTAGATGATTACCAAGCTGCTCTCTCACTGCCCCTCCTCAGCAAGACAGGAGAAAATATGATGGAAAAAATTGTGGTCTGAGATAAGGGCAGGGAAACCACTCACCAATTAACATCACTGGCAAAAAATACTGGGGCAAAGGAATTTAACTTACTGCCAAACAATAACAGAGTGGAATATCAAGAAATAAAAGCAAAACTAAAAATACATTCCCCCAACTCCCTCTTCTTCCTGGGCTCTCTCTCTACTTCCCCGACTTCTCTACCTCGTCCACCAGGTAGCACAGAAGGATTAGGAATGAGGGTTCTGATCTACCGCCCATACTACTTAGGAGGGGAAGGGAGAAAGAAACCTTTAGGGTGTAGATAAAGAGAGTTCAATAGAAACAATAATAGAAAAGGAAAAATAGTCATAATGATAATAATGATGACAACAACAATGACACAAACCACTCTCACCAATGACTGAATTGGCACCATCTCAAGCAGCGATGGTGGATTCCCACTCCTCAGCTAACCCCCACTACATACTGAGCATGATGTTTATGGTATGCAATATTTCACTTGCCATTCCATCATTCTGTCTTTGCTTCTACTGGAAGCTGAAGAGTCCTTCAGTAATGTAAATACCACTTGGAAACAACTGAAAACAATAGGTATTACCGACATTTCTTTCACAGCAATCACTAGAAAGAAAATTAGCTCTTTCCCAGCTGAAACTAGGACACCTATGCAACAGGTGTGTTTCTTCCATGACTACCCTATCTTCTCAGGTGCTCTTGTATAATAGGTACGAGGCACTGCAAGTGGATTCAAACAATGCTGAGGATGATGATCTTTCTGTCTAGGTTGGAGGTGTCACCAAGGTTAACTCAGGCTATGTCCTGCCTCAAAACCACTTCCATAAAGGAAAAAAGACAGGGTCATTTTCCTAGAAGACTCCCTTCTGTGGGTAACAAAAGGCTCAATACTCTGACTGGACTCACTTCTTTAGGAAGTATGCTGCCTCCCTGGGGCCCAGGTTTAAGATGTGATGAGGAATCTTCCTACCCCAGTACAGCCCTTAGATTATTATCCATTATTGGTTTTTCATGTGAGCAGCAACAAAGTTGCAATAAGACCTGTGGCAATCAAAAGAGACTTCAGGGCCTTGGGATGACTGGTTAAGAGATCAGGAGCCCAAGCGATGTTCTCCTCTGTCCTTCCAGTTGCAGGAAATGATGAGGGAAGATACAGGAAATCCCAGCCAATCAATATCTGGCTCCACGACTGGTGTCACAAGCAGAATTTTGGGGTTTTTTTGGGTTTGGGTCAGCACAACACCAAGCCTGCCAGCAAGAGACAGGGTACACCTTTCTCACAAACCCCCAGCGACATGGACTAAGGTGAGACAACTCCCAAGGTCTGTATAGAAACATTTACTAGATTCCAACAGTGATTAATACATGTCATAACTAGGTCCACAATAATCAGTTAAGGATATAACAAATTATAGCAAGGGGTAAGGTATGCCTTGTGCTACTTAACAACAAGTATACAAGCAATTATGCACTTAACAATGTCAGGAGAAAAGTCAAACAGAGGGATAAAGACAGACAGACAGGGGAGAGAGACAGAGAGATAAAGAGCTAACTGATCCTGGTTCCAGCATTGGTCCAGCCAACAAGGGACAGGGTTGTCTCCAGTTCATAGGAACCTTCCCCACCAACTAGGACTTTTCTTCCCCCTTTTACATTCCTACTGCCATGCTGGCAGTTTCATTTCAGGTTCCCCCCTCACCCCCCACCCCCATGTGATGTGTAGCATGATTTGGTTAGGGAGATTGTTCATTATCATATGAAAACAGAACCAACCAGCTTGACAAGTTGCAAGGAGCAGAACCTTCCTGTTACCTTTCTTTTACTGTCTTTGCTGCTGAAAAGCAGGGTTTTCCTGTCTCCATGGGCCTTCCCTCCTTATCTGAGAGTTCCCTCCCTCATGAGTCACATGAGATAACAATGCCATGGAGACTTCACCTCATTGCCCAAGTACCACATTCTCCACCCTGGAGCTATAGTTTCATGTCAGGGTATTGCTGAGTGTTTGGGATAGATATTCTCACAAAGATTCAGAGGGCCTCTGCCCCCTCCCCTTATTTCTACCAAATTTGGTCTCTTGTGATTGTTCCTGCTTCCCTCAGGCTGCTTCTCTCAGTCTTTGTTTTGGAGAACTTACAAGTTGTCTCCTACACTCAAAGGGAGAAAAGGGTCCTTGCACAAAAGTTGGCAGGGCTCATTAAAAGATTCGATTTGAAGGGGCAAAGGGCTAAAACCAGGTTCACTACAGAACCAAATTCACTGGGGGCAGCACACTAATATTTGAGTGGCAGTGTGCTAGTGAGATGCTTCAGTCTGCTCCACGATGTGCTGAATCGTGTATTCAGCACAGTTGAAGTGTCCCCGTATTAACACACATAGGAGAAACTCCGGCTCACAAAGACAATGTAAGAGATGACAAAGTCTTCAAAGCAAAGCTATAAAAAAGATGTAAATGTTTATTAAAAATATACTACATGGCTGGTTTGGGTGTTCCTCAAAGAAGAGTCACACCTTGCTCTTGGTCTTCAGAACACTTACACCCTTT
Organism: Pedionomus torquatus; assembly: GCA_013398155.1. Classification (NCBI taxonomy): domain Eukaryota; kingdom Metazoa; phylum Chordata; class Aves; order Charadriiformes; family Pedionomidae; genus Pedionomus; species Pedionomus torquatus. The sequence continues at coordinate 96,754 of VZRU01004955.1, read as the reverse complement.
CTCCATTGCCCGATTCCCTGCCCCCTTGTCCCATTTGCTGGGTATTCAGGGATTTAAATTCTCTCTGACCCGCCTACTGAGCTCATACCACAGTTACAATGCCCTGATTGGGTCATTCTCTTTTATTCTTATGGAAGTTCCTCTGACATTTGCCACACAATTACAATTTCAAAAATTATTTGCATCACAAGCAAATCTATCATGTCTGAAGCAAGACCTTTGCCTACTTCTTACACAAAGTCGATCAAGCAGAAAGCAGAGGGCTATTTCTTCTTCTTTAGGGGTGTGATTTTTTGATAGTATTAAGTACCTGGCAAACTCCATAATTCTAGGATGTCATGAGTGCACGAGGAGGGCATCCAGTAAAGAGTGTTGTTTCATAATAAACTTGCAGCTCTTGTGCAACTACAACTCTACTTCGATGTAAAATAACTCATATTAACTGTAGCTTCAGCAACTGGAGCTGAACAAAATGACATTGGTTGCAGAGTTATCTAATCATAGTCTGAATCACACTGAGATGTACACTATCATTTTCCTATGCATGGTTCTCTTGAAAGCAGATTACTTATCTAAGTAAGGAGAAGTGTGCCTGAAAGGCAGGGGCTGAAATGTGCAGTGGGAAAATAGCAATCTTGACTTCTGTTATTTTAAAGAAGTAGCATGTTTCTTAACGAAGCTTTCTAGTAGGAAGACAAACCCGTGACAGATGTTAAATACCGTGTATAAACAAAGTAGCAGTAAGTGCCAAACAGGGTTCATTTAAACAACAAATTGCTTGTTTGTAAGCAAACAAAGCAAATTCGTGGTTTAAGCACCTGCTTTGGAATACAAATTAAACTCATAAATTTGTCGGAACCTGTAAAATAGAGCTCCATAACACTGTTGAGCTGCAAGTATAAACTATGTAGACACCTCAGGGCTGGAATACATTACATAAGCATATTAGTATCTGCCTCCAGGTAAAGCAGGAGTTTAGGGTAGCTAGACATTTATATATATTTTTTTGAAAAAAACATTGAAGGTCAAAATATAACATAACTGGAGTGAGGATGGGAGGAGAACGGAGAAGTTAGAGAAGCAAAAGACAGCCTAGGAATGTAAGAAACATGGCAGATGAATATGTATGACCTGATAACTTATGAACAACAAATTGCATATTAAAGAATCTGTTCACAATATTTTTAAACTCAAAAGTGCTGTAAATCCACACCTGCTTGCAAGATACTTATTGGACAGTGATCCAGGGCTTGTGAGGAACAAACTCCAAATTCACAAGTTATGGAGAGGTATGTTTATTCAGTGCTGGGAACACAGGGGATCACTCCACCTAACATGTTTGTCCATTCACTGTGAGGGTGGGCTTTTTGTACATTACAGATTATGCATACTAAAATCTAGCTAATACCTATGTATTCTGCCTATGTGCTGGTCCCCACAATTCTTTCCACAGGTGGCTGATTCCTTTTCATGGTTGTCTAGCTCCAGATCCGGCATCTGTGGTGGGGGCTTGGTTTGTTTTTTCTTCTCCGGCACCTGTAATCACTAAGAATCATCTAGATAACATGCTTCTTAGGCAACACAAATTTATCACAAAAATCATTTAGTAACCACGTTCTGTTCTATGAGCTAACAAAATAAACTCATTGAGTCCTTAATACTGCACTAAGTTAAAACTATCAAACTATGCTTCAGCTGGAGAATTACAGCTCCATTGGGCCCGCACAATGCCTCAGCTGGAGGATTG
>VZRU01004955.1:83289-94185 GCA_013398155.1 Pedionomus torquatus | reverse complement strand
GGTAAGGGGCCCAAAACTGGTGTCTAAAGCAGAACTTCTTTCTTTTAGGACACTAGGGAGTGTCTGACCCACCACAACAAGGAGCTGGTTACAATCAAGCTTAAACATAAAAATTAAAGATCATGAATCATTTTTGCAAGTAACAATCATCATGGCATATTATGCACATATTTTCCACGTTGTGCTCGTAGTAGGAAAAGCATCACTGCCTAGTTTTCTATGTAAAGAGTACTTCAATTCAGAAACAAATACTACTTGGTTCTTTCATGTTAACAGAGTGACCTGGAGAAGTATGTGATGTAATGCAAAAAAAAAAATAATAAATTAATCTTGGTCTTCAAACAAGGTATTATCTCCAGGCATGCATGTGCTTGAGAGAAATGGTAAGAGACAAGTCTGAACTGTGCACAAATCATCATGAAATCTAGACTCCTGAGAGGAGAACTTCAGCTGTCTTTCTTGCAGAATTATTAATGTAGGACCAGAGATTGTCAAGATCTCCTGAAGCATTAAATATTGTTTCCTAATATTCAGGACAAATTACACCACATAACACCCTTCCAAAACTGTTGGTTTCATAGCAGATATGTATTAGACTCTAGTTGACCATGCTGTGAGCAGAATGGGACTAGAAAATATTCAGCAGAGCCTCTCAGCCCCAACTATTCTGTGATTCTATGATTGATTTGGCCTTGAGAAACCAACCATCAGTGTCTTCATAAGCAATAATCATATTTTACTCAAATATACAAACTTGGATGAGGAGAAACAGGCTTTTTGAAGTGCTCCAAATTCCTCTTTATTTTGACTAGATATCATAACATATTCAGAAATACTAAAATGTTCACCAGATTCTTGTCCACCTCCACAGCAGGAACTTGGACAGTAACAGCTGCAGGTCTCAGTTCCATACACATACCAGAGATGGCACTGTCAAATTCTGTCTTCTCTGGAGACCATATCTTACTTGTGCCTTTAATCCCACCTGCCTAATCCCTTGTTACCATCCCTAGGTTTCTCCCACCCCTCACCCTCACCCTCACCCAAAAATAAAGATAAACAGACACTGCATAAGATCATACAGTCACATTGGTTGGAAGGGACTTCAGCAGGTCATTCCGCCACATTCTTGCAGAAAACAGGTCTAACTGGGCAGGTAGCTAAAAAAGTGTCCAGTCAAGTTTTGATATCTTGAAAGATACATATTTTTCATCTTCTCTAGTTACTGTGTTTGACTATACTCATGATGTATCAACACCTTTGCACCTACCACTACTACCTGCTCTATGGATTCAGAATGACTTTGTTGAATCTCAGCAGGACCAGAGATTCCAGAATCCTTTTAGATCAAGTTGAAAGCCTTGCTTTGAAACTAAACATTTGAAAAGGTCACAACCATAAAATTCCATATGGTTGCAATAGGAAGCCATTACTAGTCTACATTTTCCAATGTCCAGAGCTTTACCACATAATTTTCTTAAATTTACTTTGACTGAAATTAGACTCTTAATCTGTACTGCTGAAATTAAAGCAATAGTAAACAAGGTCTTCATAGGGGGAACTGATGGCAACGTGGGGAAAAACTTGAAACTTTCCTTTCTTCAGTGGAAGCCACTAGACCTTCAGTTAAATAGCTGCTGAGAGCAACAACCCATCCTCTTCTGTCACTGTTTATGTAGATATCTCTGAAGTAATATAAAAATCTCCTGTGTTCTTGTTTGAACAAGTTTAAGAAAGTTTAATATGATTTGGTGACATGTTTTTCATGTTTCTATTTGTACTTTTTGCTTCCATTCTGAAGTATTACTCTATTAGACAATATTTTTTTCAGCACTACTATTTTCAGGTGTCTACATCCTACACCAGACAGCACCAAAGCAAATGAGCACTAACCTGACTTCCGGAGAGTGAGGAGATCGGTGAGATGAGATTTATTTTGCTGTTTTCAGAGAATCAGTAGAAAAAGAAACTGCTGCTTCTCCTCATCTTCCTTTTGAATGTCATGGACCAGGACCATGACACCGTTTCACTTCCAGCCTATGGATTGCACTACCCTCCAAAATAGTACTCCCCTGCACAGTATCTGGAGAAGCACATTTCTTTCAGATGGAACTCTTTCTCATTTGGAGTGTTGCTGTTGTCTCCACTAATGCATACCCTAAAAAACCTGAATTTTTTAGATTAAAAATTATCTTCATCCAAGGAAACAGGGGTTCTATTGATGCCTTTGAAAACACAGATGCTTTGACTACCCTGCAATCTCCCTTTCTCGTTATTCATCAGATTTTTAATAAAGAAAGCTATTTCCATCTCTCACTGGCATTCAAATCCTTACTCAAGAAGGCACAGTAGTAGACTCTATTAGATGGCCTACATCCTTCTAATTGCGTGGACACCTTTCAATGCATATTACTCCAAATTGTGCGTTGGAGCACCAGCTGGGCAACGTCATTTCAAGCATCTAGTAGATGCTGCTATATTTCTTGGCAGTGGCTGCAAGTTTTCTACCAAAACTTCCTACAGCAGCTAGCAGTTCCACAAGCAAATATCTTATATTTGACATTTTGTGGCAGGAGCACAAGTTAAGGTTGTTTTTTGGGGTTGTTTTTTTGTTTTGTTTTGGGGTTTTTGACATTTGCTTTGGGGAATGAGGTGATACTGCTTTTATTTTAGTTGTTAATTTATTTTGCTAATCTTTAATTCCACATGGCTTTGAGAGTTCCAAGACCACATGTGCTCCATGAGTCATGTGATATGTCTTGTACTGGTAGAACAGGCATGAAACCCCAAAAGAAAGCAGTCAGCGTCACATGGACAAAACCCTCTTACCATTTGTCCTGGTTTGAGGTAAAAAACAAATTTCCTTTTCAGTCAATTTACTTTTCAGTTAAGCCTCTTTTAAGTCTCTGAAATTAACGGTATATTTTTCAAATAGCATCCACTTTTAGCACATAAGTTCTGATATTTATAGTGAATACTAAGGAATATTAAGCAGAGAGGCTCCTGTTACTACTTATTGCTATAACAACCAAGATTAGCTAACCTTTTTATGCACCAACTTGGAGGGTCAGAAGCGGAAGAGAATAGAGGAGTCACACTTCTTGGCAGGAGTGGACAGGACAGATCACCAGAATCTGACCAACAGGGTGTTCAATCCCATGTGCATTATGCTCAGTAAAAGCTGAGGGATCAAAGGGTTAAGACTCTTTTTTTTCAGTGGACAGCATCTGAGGAGGACTCTGTTCTTTCATCTGGCATTGATTCCTATCTGTGTGTTACTGGATCCAGATTCAGAATCCAGTTCCCATCCATCACTGAGTCCAGTCTGGGACTTGCCAGTGGTGTAATTGTCATCCTGGGAGCTTAATATGATTTTGCATATATAGTGTATGTTTCCTTATTTTCTTACTAATATTATTATATTTTCTTTTTATTATTTTATCATAAATATTTCATTATAGTAATTTAGTTTCTTTTCAACTCATAAGTCTTTCTCTCTCTCTCATTATTCTCTCACTTGGGAGAGAAGTTAGAGAGCATATGTNTATCTTGAAAGATACATATTTTTCATCTTCTCTAGTTACTGTGTTTGACTATACTCATGATGTATCAACACCTTTGCACCTACCACTACTACCTGCTCTATGGATTCAGAATGACTTTGTTGAATCTCAGCAGGACCAGAGATTCCAGAATCCTTTTAGATCAAGTTGAAAGCCTTGCTTTGAAACTAAACATTTGAAAAGGTCACAACCATAAAATTCCATATGGTTGCAATAGGAAGCCATTACTAGTCTACATTTTCCAATGTCCAGAGCTTTACCACATAATTTTCTTAAATTTACTTTGACTGAAATTAGACTCTTAATCTGTACTGCTGAAATTAAAGCAATAGTAAACAAGGTCTTCATAGGGGGAACTGATGGCAATGTGGGGAAAAACTTGAAACTTTCCTTTCTTCAGTGGAAGCCACTAGACCTTCAGTTAAATAGCTGCTGAGAGCAACAACCCATCCTCTTCTGTCACTGTTTATGTAGATATCTCTGAAGTAATATAAAAATCTCCTGTGTTCTTGTTTGAACAAGTTTAAGAAAGTTTAATATGATTTGGTGACATGTTTTTCATGTTTCTATTTGTACTTTTTGCTTCCATTCTGAAGTATTACTCTATTAGACAATATTTTTTTCAGCACTACTATTTTCAGGTGTCTACATCCTACACCAGACAGCACCAAAGCAAATGAGCACTAACCTGACTTCCGGAGAGTGAGGAGATCGGTGAGATGAGATTTATTTTGCTGTTTTCAGAGAATCAGTAGAAAAAGAAACTGCTGCTTCTCCTCATCTTCCTTTTGAATGTCATGGACCAGGACCATGACATGTTTCACTTCCAGCCTATGGATTGCACTACCCTCCAAAATAGTACTCCCCTGCACAGTATCTGGAGAAGCACATTTCTTTCAGATGGAACTCTTTCTCATTTGGAGTGTTGCTGTTGTCTCCACTAATGCATACCCTAAAAAACCTGAATTTTTTAGATTAAAAATTATCTTCATCCAAGGAAACAGGGGTTCTATTGATGCCTTTGAAAACACAGATGCTTTGACTACCCTGCAATCTCCCTTTCTCGTTATTCATCAGATTTTTAATAAAGAAAGCTATTTCCATCTCTCACTGGCATTCAAATCCTTACTCAAGAAGGCACAGTAGTAGACTCTATTAGATGGCCTACATCCTTCTAATTGCGTGGACACCTTTCAATGCATATTACTCCAAATTGTGCGTTGGAGCACCAGCTGGGCAACGTCATTTCAAGCATCTAGTAGATGCTGCTATATTTCTTGGCAGTGGCTGCAAGTTTTCTACCAAAACTTCCTACAGCAGCTAGCAGTTCCACAAGCAAATATCTTATATTTGACATTTTGTGGCAGGAGCACAAGTTAAGGTTGTTTTTTGGGGTTGTTTTTTTGTTTTGTTTTGGGGTTTTTGACATTTGCTTTGGGGAATGAGGTGATACTGCTTTTATTTTAGTTGTTAATTTATTTTGCTAATCTTTAATTCCACATGGCTTTGAGAGTTCCAAGACCACATGTGCTCCATGAGTCATGTGATATGTCTTGTACTGGTAGAACAGGCATGAAACCCCAAAAGAAAGCAGTCAGCGTCACATGGACAAAACCCTCTTACCATTTGTCCTGGTTTGAGGTAAAAAACAAATTTCCTTTTCAGTCAATTTACTTTTCAGTTAAGCCTCTTTTAAGTCTCTGAAATTAACGGTATATTTTTCAAATAGCATCCACTTTTAGCACATAAGTTCTGATATTTATAGTGAATACTAAGGAATATTAAGCAGAGAGGCTCCTGTTACTACTTATTGCTATAACAACCAAGATTAGCTAACCTTTTTATGCACCAACTTGGAGGGTCAGAAGCGGAAGAGAATAGAGGAGTCACACTTCTTGGCAGGAGTGGACAGGACAGATCACCAGAATCTGACCAACAGGGTGTTCAATCCCATGTGCATTATGCTCAGTAAAAGCTGAGGGATCAAAGGGTTAAGACTCTTTTTTTTCAGTGGACAGCATCTGAGGAGGACTCTGTTCTTTCATCTGGCATTGATTCCTATCTGTGTGTTACTGGATCCAGATTNTTCTCTCACTTGGGAGAGAAGTTAGAGAGCATATGTTGTTTGCCAGCACAGCCCAAACCATAACACCATTGTTGATAGGACTCGGATAACATTCCAGGAGATGGGTGATACAGAGAAGTCACTAGTAATTTAATAGTAATTCATCATATTTGATCAGTTGTACTTACATAGGACTGTGGTGACACACATTTCACAGTCAGGCCCATGGGGAAGAGAGAAGACAAGGAAAGCTAGTGAGAGAGGGTGAAGAATGCTTTAAATTTGTATAGCCAAAAGCTAGAAAGGCTCATGCAGGACATAACCCAAGCTATTTCTACTGCAATTTCAGACTCTAGAAAAGTTTTCATCTTCATAAATATTTGTTCCAGATGATACTAGATTCACTTTGCTACAGAAAGCAATCACTGACTGTGTGTATGATTTATAAATCCCATGCATCTGAAACACCTGTCCAGCAACTTATGTAAGAACAAACTCTTTGTACAGAGGGCAGCTACACAAACTTTCACAGACTACATCCTTTACTGCAAATAAAATGATGGCATATGCTATTTATTCTACTCAATCTCTGCTTCAGTAAATCAGGTAAACAAACAAAAAATCAATGTTTATGAGAACTTCTTAATTATTCACAGCACTGAACAGCTTTTGCCCTTGAATGATAAAGTTAGCACAAGATTAATGTCTGTGTCCTTATCAAACCTTCTGGAGCCTGATCCTGATGAGGATTTTGCAGCAAAGTTGTCACCGCCCAGCAAGTGACTGGAAACCTGTTCTGTGACTTAGCATCCCATAAGTATCCTCAGTGATGTTTTTACCTTTGCAGTTCAGTAGGCCTTTCTTACTATCCTGGTCTGCACTGCCTCTCAATTACTGTCATAGAATCATAGAATGGTTAGAGTTGGAAGAGACTTCAAAGATCATCGAGTTCCAACCCCCCTGCCATGGGCAGGGACACCTCTCACTAGATCAGGTTGCTCAAAGCCCCATCCAGCCTGGCCTTAAACACCTCCAGGGATGGGGCCTCCACAACTTCCCTGGGCAACCTGTTCCAGTGCCTCACCACCCTCACAGGAAAGAATTTCTTCCTAATATCCAAATATCTAAAACCATTACCTCTTGTCCTATTATTACACTGTCCCTCTCCAGCTCTCCTGTAGGTTCCCTTCAGATATAGGAGAGCAGGAGAGGGGCCTTTTGTCAGGAAGAGTAGTGATATGTCATATACAAATATCTTCAAGATACATGTAGATGTCCATACTCACAAAAGGAAGGGAATAATATACATTCATTCTACATTTATCTCACAAAAACAATGATGTCATTAGGGCTAAAAATATTTTACTCCGGAACTGGAGTAAAGTCAGAATAATCATGCAGCTGGTTACCAAGGCTTGGTCAGAGCAAGCAGAGATTTTTTAAGTGACTATAACTCAATTATGTTCAGCTGAGAACTCATACACATACTTTCAGAAAAGGAGTTGTAAAGAAGATGAAAAAGAATATTTGTAAGGAACAGGCCAACCTTTCTGGACAGAGATCAAAGCTGACAGTGAATCAGCATTCATTTCATGAGGCCCCTGGAGCCAATTTCCTTCTACTCTGTTTACAGGATACCAAAAGCCCTATAGCTTTCCACTGAAACTGGAGCCATTTTGCCTTTCACCAACTAGATTAGTAAATCAGGGTGGAAGAAAAATGAGATGGATTTTATTTAGTGCAGAGTAACTTTCTAAGATTACTAGGATACAGGAAACATTTAATTTGACTTCCTAACACCCAAGGTTACCTGGGATATGAAAAAAAAAAACAACTTTAAAACAAGGAGGTTTCAGTGTATAAGGAACAGTGACAACTAAAGGATATTTCAGTTTAAGCTACAAATTTTCACAGCTGAATCAGACAACTAGTAACATTCTTACCTAAATACTACAGCTGAGGACATTCTCTTTTTCTGTGATGGGAGTAATAATTTCATCTGCTAGAACAAAAAAGACTACTGAGTCCTATCTAAAACTCTCAGATATGTAACTGATGTTTGGCAAGGTGAGTTCCAAACATCACTAATACAGTATATTGAGTTCAGAGTTAAATCTGAGCATAATTCACTCATATGCTTCTAGACAGACACTTCAGTTTAGAAATTAGGGTCAGTAATTGAGCCTACTCTGCACAGTTTGTTGCTTCTTAGCTTTCTAAAGTGACATTTTAGCTGGCTTTTCCATATCAGTCCTTGAAAATTACAGACTGTGATCACTGAAATTATAATTCCTTAGTGGAGAAAGGTACTTCTGGCATAAAAGCCAACTTCAGACATGTGTATGTAACATGCACACATATACACAGAGACTCCCTTAGCTTTAACTGTCTTTCAAATTGCTTCTTGAGCAACAGTTTAACATGTGATGTGCAGCCAGTTGCAAAGCACGGGCAGCTATTCCCTTGCCATCTCCAAAAGAGATTACAAATTCTGTTTTTTCTTCTTTAAATAATTAAGACTAGATGATCACAGGTAGTTAGGTGAAAAGGCAGTCAGTGATTACTCTCCAGCAAAGTGTAAGTCTTGTAATATTGATCTCCACTGAACCTGCTTCTACAGAAATTAAATACCATCAGGTAGAGAGCATAATACAACATGTGAAAACAGATTAAATCAGTGATCCAGGGCTTGTGAGGAACAAACTCCAAATTCACAAGTTATGGAGAGGTATGTTTATTCAGTGCTGGGAACACAGGGGATCACTCCACCTAACATGTTTGTCCATTCACTGTGAGGGTGGGCTTTTTGTACATTACAGATTATGCATACTAAAATCTAGCTAATACCTATGTATTCTGCCTATGTGCTGGTCCCCACAATTCTTTCCACAGGTGGCTGATTCCTTTTCATGGTTGTCTAGCTCCAGATCCGGCATCTGTGGTGGGGGCTTGGTTTGTTTTTTCTTCTCCGGCACCTGTAATCACTAAGAATCATCTAGATAACATGCTTCTTAGGCAACACAAATTTATCACAAAAATCATTTAGTAACCACGTTCTGTTCTGTGAGCTAACAAAATAAACTCATTGAGTCCTTAATACTGCACTAAGTTAAAACTATCAAACTATGCTTCAGCTGGAGAATTACAGCTCCATTGGGCCCGCACAATGCCTCAGCTGGAGGATTGTAGTTCTACCATTTCATCAGAAGTGCTTCTTTTCCATAAAAAGAGGGGAAACTACTGAGAAATAAAACCCAAACAAACCATAAGATCTTTTTGTACGCAATCTGAACTTTTAAGATATTAATTTGTTCCTATGCATATGGATGCTGTAGTTCAGAGATTGTATGTCTCCAGTCTTCGCTCTTTCTCCTCCCTTGGCAATTCCTCCATAAAGGAAGCCAAATTTGCAGTGAGCTAAATGCACTGTGAAACATACAGGCTGATCTCTGAGCTCAGACTCCTGAGGAAAAATAGAATGAGCCATCTATGTTGGGTTGACCTTGAATGGCTGCCTGGTGCTCACTGAACTCCTCTGTCACTCTCTCTCTATCAACAAGACAAGGGAAGGAAAAATACAACATAAAGCTCATTGATTGAGACAAGGACAGGAAGACCACTTATCAGTCATCATCATGGGCAAAACAGAATTGACATGGAGAAATTAATTTAATTTATTGCCATTCAAACAGAGTAGAGTAAGAATGAATCCAAAACGACCTTACCCTCACTCGTCCCTTCTTCTCAGGGTCAACTTCACTACTGATTTCTCTACCTCCTCTCCCAAGGAGCACTGGAAAATGGGAAATGGGGGAGCCAGTCAGTTTATCGCTCATTGTCTATGTTGCTCCTTCCTCCTCATGTTCTTCCCCTGCTACAGCACAGTGTCCTTCTCATGGTATATAGTCCCTCATAAACTTTTCCAACACAGGTCCTTTCTATAGGATACAATTCTTCAAGAACTGCCTCAGTGTGGAACCTTCCATGGCTTATAGTCCTTCAGGAATGGACTGGGCCAGTGTGGGTCTCCCATAGGGTCACAAGCTTTGCTAGAAAACTTGCTGAATCATAGGTTTCTCTTTACAGGCCACAGTTCCTGGCAGGAACCTGCTCCAGTGTGGACTCTCCACTGGGTCACAACTTCCTTTAGGGCATATTCATCTTTTCTGGTGTGGTGTACTCTATGGACTGTAGGGAAGATATCTGCTCCACTGTTGTCCTCCATGTGCTGCAAGGGAGACAACCTGCATCACTGTGGTCTTCATCATGGGCTGCAGTGAAATCTTCTGATACTTACTTCTTCTTCACTGACCTTACTGTCTGCATATGCATAGTTTTTCCTCTCACATTTTCTTGTCCAGTCTCCCAGATGCTGTTGCACAGTGTTTTTTACACATAAATATGTTATCACAGAGGTGCTACCAATGTTGCTAATGGACTCAGCTTTGGCTAGTGGTAGGTCTGTCTTGGAGCCTCAAGGAACTAGCCCTGTAGGAACTGAAAGCATCTTCTGGTGTCTTCTGCTACCCTCACAGCTCCTTCCTGCTACAACAAACCTTGCCACATAAGTCTTTACATCACTTTAGGTCCATTCCAGATTTAGTTGATATAGAGTAATGCCTTACTACTCACACTGGCACACTTCTCCACGTAGATTATTGTGGATTTTCATTGAAATTCTGTCATGCTTTCATATGCCCTCCTCTACAAGGCCAGCTTTATAAGGAAAGTCAAAGTGATAGAAAAGTTTGTAAACCTCTTTAAAATACAGGCATCTGACATTCATTACACAGTGGGCCCCTTTCACAGAATCACAGAATGATACAGGGTTGGAAGGGACCTCTGGAGATCATCTAGTCCAGCCCCCCTGCCAAAGCTAGAGCAATTTGCACATGAACGAACTTGTCCAGGCAGGTTTTGAATGTCTCCATAAATGGAGACTCCACCACCACCACCGTCTCCTTCCATTGGCCAAGGCAAGGTCAAAGACAATCGGCAAGCTCTAAGTCTGCATGCTCCTGTTCACTTCCCAAACAAGCACCCTAATGAATAGCAGTGTGTTGCTAAATCTTACCCATACTCTTAAGCTTACAGTATTTTAATTTGTCATTTAGTGCCACCTCTCTCCTTCCTTCCTCTTAACCTCACTAAGTACAGGTAGAGGAAGGCAACAAGAGTTATTATACATTTCACAGAATTACAGAATCACCTAGGTTGGAAGGAAGGGACCTCTTAAGATCATTTAGTCCAACCATTGGAAAAAAAAAA
>VZRU01004955.1:42536-83197 GCA_013398155.1 Pedionomus torquatus | reverse complement strand
CTGAACAACCCCAGCTCCCTCAGCCTCTCCTCATAAGACTTGTGCTCCAGACCCCTCACCAGCTTCGTTGCCCTTCTCTGGACCCGCTCCAGCACCTCAATGTCTTTCTTGTGGTAGGAGGCCCAAAACTTGACACAGTACTCAAGGTGGGGTCTCACCAGTGCCGAGTACAGGGGGATGGTGACCTCTCGTGTCCTACTCACCACAGTGTTCTTGATACAGGCCAGGATGCTGTTGGCCTTCTTGGCCACCTGGGCACACTGCTGGCTCATGTTCAGCCAACAGTCGACCAACACCCCTAAGTCCCTTTCTAGCAGGCAGCTCTCCAGCCATTCTTCCCCAAGCCTGTAGCGCTGCCTGGGGTTGTTGCGACCCAAGCGCAGGACCCGGCACTTGTCCTTATTGAACCTCATTCTGTTGGTCTCAGCCTATTGATCCAGTCTTTCTAGATCCCTCTGCAAAGCCTCTCTACATTCCAGCAGATCAACACTCCCGCCCAAGTTGGTGTCGTCTGCAAATTTGCTGAGGGTGCATTCAGTCCCTTCGTCCAGATCATGAATAAATATGTTGAAGAGAACTGGCCCCAGCACTGAGCCCTGTTGGACACCACTTTTGACCAGTCACCAACTGGACTTCACTCCATTCACCACCACTCTCTGGGCCTGGCCCTCCAGCCAGTTTTTAACCCAGTGGAGAGTATTCCTATCTAAGCCATGGGCAGACAGTTTCTCCAGAAGGATACTGTGAGACACTGTATCAAAGGCCTTGCTAAAGTCTAGGTAAATAACATCCAAAGGCTTTCCTTCCTCAACCAAGTGAGTCACTTTTTCATAGAAGGAGATCAGGTTTGTCAAGCAGGACCTGCCCCTCATGAACCCATGCTGGCTGGGCTTGATTACCTGGGCGTCCTTCATGCTTTGCATAATGGCACTCAGTTTGTTTCAGTCCCATGTTTATTTTATTTTGTGAGCATTCTTCAGTCACCACTCACTTCAGGATTACTCCAAATTTCTTTCTTTTACCTGTGGGNTTAATAATATTATATATTATTATATAATACTTGTAGGGTATTAGGTAAGGGAAAGATGACTTTGTATGTCAGTCAGATCTTTAACAGGTTTCCTAGTCATCTTGCACAAATCAAAGATGGGTTTTACAAAGAAAGGTCTGCAATTCCATATGACAAGACTATTTCTGTCCTAAACCAGGGTAATGAGGGGACAGAGAAAGACTGGAGGAGGGGGAAGACATAGGAAGAACAGCTACCTTGAAGGAAGAACAGCCTTTTCTTTTTCCCTTAAGCCATGCTGAGGGAAATATTTGGTGAATACAAAATGCTTTCTTCTCATCTCTGCACCTATTCAGAGGTGCTGGAAGCACCCTTTTTGATTTTGAAGGTTAACAGATCTGGCCTCTCAGGAATGGCCTATGAAGGTCAACCAGTCACATCATGCTGAGCTGCTTTCTGAAGAGATACTGCTTTTCCCATCAAAATTACCAAGTGCAGAGTATCAAAATTCCCACACTTGGTGCTCACAATTTCTTTTTGTTTATTGAATTCTCAGGCACTACAAAAAGCAAGCTGTTCAGAGACAGGCAGGTGGCCTGCTTGTTCCAGACACACCACAAAGTTGTATTTCTGTTCTTCATGGAAACTGCAAGATGTCTTCAGTCAGAAAGTCACTCCAAAAATATGTCCCCAGCAGATAGGCAGACACATAACTGGCTAGCTTTATTTACACAAAGGAAATTAATTTTACAGTCTTACCATAAAGGAATAAAACCAGAAAGAGTCTGTAAGGACCTTTGATTTTGATAACACTCATGGTGGCAAAGTGTTGGGATGATTTTTTATATAGACATTTACAAAAGTTAGAAATATGGCTAGTCACAGAGCTGGTTAAAAAATTATAAATCTTTCCTGAGCAAGACAGAAATGCTTACGGAGAGATCAGACACAGCTCTTCTGAAATATAAGGAGTTTTTACTAAGGTGTCATTCATTTTCCAAGCAAGAACTACTCACTACTCTAAATTTTAAAAAGTTGGTTTTGGTTTTTTTGGTTTTTTTTTTGCTTATCCAGCAACATAGAAATTCACTTGCAAATACTGTAAAGTGAACAGTGCAACTCAGAAGGAATAGGACAGGCTATAGACTGGACCACAGCTGCACTCGCAATGAGAAAACCAGAGGAAACCCTGTTAGACATTAATCTAAATTAGCTAAATTAAAGCATAAAATAAGACCATTATCTAATAAAATCATTCAGAAAGGCTGCAGCTGAGCTCTCAGAAGTGAAACCATTCTCAGTATTAGATAAGAGACACTTATATAGACACCTATTAGGAGCCTCCATCCAATCCAGGATATAACCGTGCAACTTCACATGGGCAGTGGAACAGCACAGAGCCTACCATGCACATCCTTGATCCCCTCCTGCATACCCCACTAGCTCTGGTGTGGTTTCAGGCTCAGATAGGGCCTCAGATTTCTTGATCACCTACCTCCTGGTGACCAGGTGCCACTAGACCAGTTTTAACTCAGGCCTCCTCAGTAGCTCCCAAACTCATTCTACCCCTGGGTAAGCACCACCACCTCAAGGTGGGGGACATACAAAGATGGACATAACTGAAGTCCAGCAACACTGAAGGTAAGAGATGTTATGAGTGTGCTTTAAAGCACATCACAACCCCCTGATGCACATGCACAACCCTAAGAATCATCTGGATGGCCCCTCAGGTAACCTTAAGTGTATGTTTTAAAGCAGATACAATGGATGGGACATAAATTTGGACTCAGGACTCCTTAAATACAGCAGGGTAAGAACAAACATGGGAATGTATTGAATTCTGAGTCTTAGAGGGCAAGAACATGAAATTCAAACTGTATTAATGACCATTCATGAAAGTGCCAGCACTCTCCAGCCCATATGAATGAAATCCTTTCCCTCTTCTCCTGCAACCATCAATTCCTCTTTCCTTTTCTATGGCATCTCTGAAGAGCAGGCAGCTTTTAAGATTTCATATATACAACCTTTAGTGATCAAAGAAGTAAATAGAAATTACATAGGCAATGGTAACTTCTTCTAGACTGCAACACTTGTGACAAAAATCCAAAGTGTTTGTAATATCTAGGAAGGAGAAAAAGTGCTGACAGCATTCACAGTAAAACTGTAATTACAATAATTCTTTTTCAAAAGTATTTATTCAATGAAAGAATCCTGTAGACCTACTTATTTCTATTCATGAAGGAATACAAACCTGAAAGCATACTGTCCCCATCCAGATTTTTTTTTTCCCAGCAGGACAGTAGCAGAAAAGAGAGTTGAAAGGTCATGGGTCAGGACTCATTACTTCTTAGGAAGCAAAATAACAGGAGCAGATTCTAAAGAAAACCTTGCTGTGTGCAGAGAATAAGCAGAAACTCTTAAGCACTTTGTCAGAGTACCTTGGTGGGATGTATAGTTTCAAGGGACTGTAGCCCCAAACATCCCATCAAAGGTGATGAACACCCACTGTGGCTGAGTGAGCTGGATGGTGCTTTAGCTGCTGGCTGGGGTTAAACCATGACAATCAGCTATAGAGGGAGCCTGAGACACTTAGAGAGCCTAATGCACTTAGCATTTTACACAGCTAAGCTTCATGTAGGGTTAATCTCAGCTAAGGGTGGAAGAGAGTCGCAACTCTGTCTAGGATTTAGACTACACTCTGGCAAGCGGCTTTATCCTGGTTTTAGTAGTATTCCATGGACTTGCAAAACCCTGACCCCAGGGAGACAGTCACTAGCAGACCACAGGGATAGCAGGACACTCAAGATCCCTAACAAATCCTGAATACTGTTATCATCAGTTCAACCAAAGACTTTTATAGTTCTGTCAACCGTACCATTTACATCATTTCACTAATACTACATTTTCATTCATTTACACAAAGAAAACCAGAAAAGGGAAAAATGCTGATGAAAAAATCAAAGAAGCAGAAATTGTAGCAAATTTGTAGACATAAATAGCTGTAAGTCATAAAGTAAAGTGGTGCTTCATGAACTAATGCAAAAGGCAGCTTTTTTTGCCTTACTTTCCTTCCTTGGGAGGATGGAATAGACCACAACACCCCACACACCAGACAACAAATGCCTGGTAATAGGAATGCACAATCCTTTGTAGCAAGGAGCAAGCAAAAACAGGGCAACCTCCTGCAGCCCCCGACAAAAGAAAAGGACAGACCCTGAAGACAATGGGACAAGGAGAAGCCCCCCCAATCCTTGGGGCTGGCTTCCTGAAGTGCATCGATCCCTACTGCATTTGTGGTATCTGCAATTGTGTGTTTTTTTCTTAAAAAGCTAAGATGTGAAGTACAAGCTCTAGGGAAAAAATCTGCTTTCTGTTATTTTAGATATAGTTTACATCTAATACAAACATCTAAGGAATACGACCTTTCCCTACTCTTTCCATACAGGTGCTCAATGACTGCTGCATTCCTTAGACAGCTTCTCTTCTCTGTTCTTTATGTTTTGAGGAAATTTTCCCAAGTTTTGATTACTGCCTTCTGGTTGGATGATCATTTGACTTCTGTTATAGAAAATGGGTCTTTATTGGCCAAGCTCCTCTCCATTCATGACAGCTTATGTGAAAGAGTATTACTACAACTATAATGATTTCCAATTTGGAGGCTATAAATAAGATGCATTCCCATTGTAAAAATGACCTTTTTCAACCTTTTTGTTCATGCTTGAATATCATTACACAGCAAGGAGACTCTGTGTTGTGGCTTTTAGGCAGCAAGTAAATATTAATGTATTGTGCTTTAATATGTAAGCTTGTCAAGGTGCTGCAATGTTATTGTCATTTATAAAATAAAAAATCAATATGAATAAACTCTTGTGAATACACATGATGGATTTGTCTGTAGAAAAAGGTAATGAGAGAACACCTTCTTGCTGTCTCCTACAGCTACAGAAAAGAATTCTAATAGAAAAGCATGGTTTTTATTATAGTCCATCAAAGACCACTGAAATATGAAGTCTGGTATCCCATCAACCCACAGAACCAAACAAAACCAGCTCTTATATGCAAATTCACTTTTGCTGTGACTTCACAAGAATCAGGACTGCAACAGAATGAGTATTAACAGCAGTAGCAAATAGCATTGGATCATGTAATGCTCAAAAGTAGATGTTAATTCTCTGAAGAACAGTTTCCAACCAGCTACCATATTTACTATTTGTTATTATGGTTTTTCATTTAAAATCACTTGAGAGGTCAGTGTATTAAATACACTCAATGTAAAGCTCGTTTACAAGAAGAATATTCAGATACTAAATATCTGAACTTAACGAAGTTCAACAAGGGCAAGTGTAGGATGCTGCACATAGGGAGGTATAACCCCATGTACCAGTACAGATTGCCCTGTTGGAAAACAGCTCTGCAGAGAGGGACCTGGGAGTCCTGGTGGATAACAAGTTGACTGTGAGCTAATGTGACAGTGTGTCCAGTTCTAGGCTTCCAAATTCAAGGAGTACAGGGAACCACTGGATTGAGTCCAGTAGAGGGCTACAAAGATGACCACGGGAATTAAATATCTCTCTTATGAGGAAAGGCTGAGAGACCTGGGTCTGTTTAGTTTGGGACAGAGAAAACTGAGAGGCGACCTCATTAATGCTTACAAATTAAAGGGCAGGTGTCAAGAGGATGGGGCCAGACTTTTTTCAGTTTTGCCCAGTGACAGGACAAGAGGTAACAACCATAAACTTGAACATAGGTAGTTCCATCTAAACATGAGTAAGAACATCTTTACTTGAGGGTGGCAGAGCACTGGAACAAGCTCCACAGAAAGCTCCAGACAGGTTGCGGAGTCTCTGCTTCTGGACACATTCAAAACCCACCTGGACAAATTCCTGTGCAACCTGCTCTAGGTGAACCTGCTCTGGCAAGGGGCTAGATTAGATGATCTCCAGATGCCCCTTCCAACCACGTATAATCCTGTGATTCTGTGAAAACAGTGTCATAAATATTTCTAAGGAAAATGACATCATAAGTACTATGCAGGAAATTCCATTTGAACATAAGGGAAAATTTCACTGAGGGTGATAGAGCACTGGAACAAGTTTTCCAGAGAGGTTGTGGAGTCTCCTTCTCTGGAGATAATAAAAAATCTACCCGAATGCATTCTTGTCCAACTTGCTCCAGTTGAACCTGCTTGGGCTGGGAAGTTGAACTAGACAATCTCCAAAAGGCCTTTCCAACCCCTACCATTCTGTGATTCTGTGATATCCATGGTATTGAGAAAGTGACTGGACCTGGGATTTAACTTTGACCTGCCTGTAGTTAAAAAGCCATTCCTTTGAGAGAGTAAAAAAATAAATGGCCTCCAAAGCAAGCAAGCAGTCTTGGAAAAGACATTTCCAAGACTACAAGGGCACAAATTAATGATACAAATATGTAAACCCTCGTATTGGGTCTGGCTGAGATGGAGTTAATTTTCCTCATAGTTTTGTGCTTTGTGTTTGTAGACAGTATTTTGGCTACTGCTGAGCAGTGTTCAAACAATATCAAGGCTGTCTCTCCAACACCCCCCCCCTTCACCAGTAGGCTGAAAGTGGGTAAGATCTGGGGAAGGACAGGTGGGACAGCAGACCAATACCGACCAAAGGAATATTCCATACCATATGATGTCTTCTCAGTGACAAAAGCAAAGAGAAGGAGGAGTGGGGTGGTGGGGGGGGTAAGGAGGCACTTGTTATTTACAGCATTTGTCTTCCAGAGCAAGCACTATGCATTCTGATGCACTGCTTCCTGGGAAGTGGCTCAACACTGCCTACTGAAGGGAACTAGAGAATAAGTGTTTTGTTTTCCTTTGTCTCCATGCACAGCCTTTATTTCTGCTTTACTAAACTGCCTTTATTGCGATCCACAATTTTTTTCCATCATATTTTCTTTCCACAAGAGTGGCTTGTTGTGCACCTGGTATCCAGACAAGGTCAACCCACCACAAACCTTCCCCTTGCAAAAAAAACAACCAAACCCCAAACCTCACATTTTAAACACAGAAGTCATAATAGTCTTAGAAAAACTTGAAACTTTTAAAAATGTTTTAAGTCTCTTTTATATCTCTGCAGGTTACCTTATTGCACTGGAAAGCCAACCTTGAAAGTTCCCAGAATAGAAGATTCACAACAATGTCTGCCTTTAAGTTCAGCTTCTGTCAATATAAACTCCAACTTGTGTTGTGGTTGAATTTAAAATGAGGGAGAAAAGTAGCCTTAGGATTGTTAGTATGAAAGCTCAACTGAAGCACTTCTCTCTTAACAGCAACACCTCTGATGAAACTTTGCCAGCATCTGAACCATATGAGTGGGTTCACTCAACTTCATAGTGAAATTAATTCTGTTAATTTTTAATTTTAATTCCGTTTAGCAGCAAAACCCATGTCTTCCTTTACTTTCAGAGTTGTGGGTTCTTATTCTTTGTTCCAAGCCATGCAGCTTTTTGTTTTTCAAATGTCAACTCACTGGACCAAGAATGGCACTGTGAGTAGAGAGAAACAGTGTGGGAGAAGAGGGAAAGATAAGGTGGTCATAATCTTTGAGATGCTTAGTTCATAGCAAAAACTAAGCATATGATTGACTCATCTTGATTTGTAGAGCGTCTGTCACAACTCTCCAGACACTTTAAGCAAATTAGAAATATAAACATTACAACAGTAAGGATAATAACCTTTCTAACCCACAACCCTTAAGCAGAATATATTAACCTTTCATCGTATACCAGATGAGGAAATGGCTCTTGAACACATTCTGAAAGTCAGAAAGTCTGACAGGCACTCAGGAACTAATTTTCAGAGTTCTCCAAGGAAAACACTGCATTTCCTTTGGTGTGTCTAGCAGACGTGGGGTTATTTGCATGTTTCAGTGTTGGTCTGAATAGCTGCAGAAAAATGTGGCTGTAGAGATAATAACTTGGATTTAGCATAGCAGAGCCTTGCAGCTCCCTGATCGCCAGCTTCAACTGTGCATCTCTTGGCTACTTTTTTTACCTGCCTTGAAGTTTGTGCTCCATGTATCACTGAGAGGCTCTAATCCCAACAGATTTCTGGATGCTATTTTAAGACAAATACACATCAGTCTATATAACCACTATCAAAGGCAGCTGCAAATCTAAAATTTACTCCATAAATTAAGAAATCGTGCATTTCTGCAGTGTGTCCATTCTGCACTCTCACAGCTGGAACTGTCATTTTTCTGTATTCATGTTTGATCCCCTTGACAGTAATGTTCCCCATACCAGGCAATGTAACTGTTTAGGCTTAAGAGATGAATGACCCTGAAAATGAATGGTGGTAAACAGAAGAATCCAAGGGTGCTAAATACATGGAGAAATCTACCGAAGGTGGACAAAAAGCTGAAGCTGAAGAAAAAAATTTTAGCCGGGTCTAGCCAGCTATTCCTGGTGAGTGATGCACCCTCTGTCCTACCAAAGGCAGAAAGTGACAATATTTCACCAGTGCCCATGCCTGCAACAGAGGTTGCACAGTTTCTTCGACTATCCACTTCTCACAGTGGCAAACAGTCCTGACTTTGTTTTTTCTTTTTTCTTTTTTTTTTCATTGGTTGGACTAGATGATCTTCAGAGGTCCCTTCCAACCTAGGTGATTCTGTGATTTTGTGACTCAGCAAGAAGATACTAGAAAACCTAGGGGACTCCTCTAAGCAGGATGAGAAGATGCTTCCATAGCTGCCTGCTGCAGAGTAGCAGACTGAACTAGGCTAGACAACCCAGTAGTCAGTACCTCATGACATTGCAGGACAATTCAAAATTATCCTTTTCTCTTTCCTTCTGTAAAGAATCCATCTCTGCCTCCTATCTTTCTTCTCTAAAATGAGGATTTCCCATCTCCTATGTCAAGGGAAAAAATCAGGCTGCCTCAAACCAACATCAATATGTGCATCGTAGCATCAGCTCCTGTGCCTACAGAACCCTGCATCCCAATTTGCCCAGATCTCCATATTGTTTAAAAGTCACATGTAATATGCACAGCAGTGCTTTTCCCCACTTTCTCAAGAAGTACTACTCTGTAAACAAGTGTGAAAATGTCAGACTAATATATTAAGATTTACATTAGCAATTAAATGGAAAGATTTCACTACTTAAATATATTTAGGGAACTGTTTTTAATCCTGATGCACATCCACTCTTTCTTTAGCATTTTGGCTTTCAAAACCAGCTTCATTTTTAAAGAAATGTTCTGGGCCATCTAGTTCACCTCAAGATTAGAGAGTGCTATAACAAACAATCTAGCATGCCTAGATCAGAATAAATCTCACACAGGATCACATCCTGCATAAACACAGTATTATCTGAGGCAGATCCAGCTGAAGAGTATAAGCCAAATATTATAAAGTTTATTCTCCAAGGCAGTACCTGCTGGAAGAAAATCTAGTACCTTTACAAATATTATACATCATTTTACCAGCAGCAAATATATTTCTACAGACAATAAATTTTGGTAAGATCACAATTTCCTATTCTTTACATTAAACTTTATATCTTAGTCATAGGCACCAATTAAAACACATTGCTGCCCAAATCAATCTCCAAATTGTGCCTTTCCAAATGAAGAAAGCAGGGTCAAAAATTAGTCTGGCAGCCTTAAGCCTATGCCTCTCTTTTTCTAGGAGTAATGTTCCATTTCTCCAATAAAATTATAAAGGAGATAACCAAAGCGCCTCATGTATCAGCAAGTAGCACAAAGGGTGCTGATTTTATATATTATTCCAGTTGGGGGCATTTTCTACATTGTGAATCTGTCACTTTATTATTGGAATCTGTGCTGACTGCTTGTCTTCCCCATGGCAGAATGGGAGGATTATCAGTTCTACTCAGAGCTGTGAGTATCCAGCAGCATAGGCAAACCCCACAAATACATCTGCTTCTCTGCAAGAACTTCTCCTGTGGAAAATATAACCTTCACAACAGCGTGTTAATGGTTCAGAAGGAAAACTGGCAGCTGAGGTCTTCAGCTGTTTCACAAATGCAACAGGATTAGTTCCTGGAAGTCCTGCTAAAAGATGATGTTCTGAGAGCCTAACTGTTGGGAACACACAGTGCAAGAGATTATCAGTCCATGGTCAGATAAAACAGCAAAGGGCTAGTTCTGCTGTCCAGTGTGCCGGACTAAAGCCAGAACAATTCCACAAAAGTCAATAGTATTTTTCTGGATTTAAAACAGCAATTCTTAGGGAAGAACTTGACCACAACTTTCTGAACCACAGTGTAATATGCAAATAATTTCCTACAAAGTGCAGGATTTCCTACACTGAAATTCTGATGATGACAAGAGTGTGGGGGGAAAGCAGACGTTTCATTATTAACCTAACCAAACATTTGCGGATAAATATTCTTGCTATTAAAGGACTTGCTTGTCTGCTTCTCAGTTGGAAAGACTCCACAGAAATGATGTCAAAATAAATGCTCTTATATATATGTTTCCTCACGAAGATAAGGTGATGGAAGGGTGAGCAGTGTGCATCTGTAAGAACAGAGAATCAGGTGATTCTTTTTTCTGCCTTTTGTATTAAGTTCCTTTGTTTCATAACACTTATTATGTAGAACTCTGTGCAACTATGCTCCAGATCAGCTTCCCAAGTTTATTATCTTCAAAATGTTCAGTGCAATGCAGGATAGAATTCATACATAAATACACTTGTATAAGATGCCAGGGAGCATATATGTGATGATCAGAGAAAATACATGAAAAACAGTTCGAAATATAAAATATTTTTATCTTAAGGTTAGAAGGAGTTACTATGTCTAAAATGAAAAGGGAAGGAGTGAATGCAACGATCTGTCCACCTATCATCTAGATGTTGAATACATCTCAAATATGATAGGTAGAGAACAGACTCAGAGCAACCCTGCTGAGCAGGACTTCAGAATTTTTGTTGATGAACAGCTCAACATGACCCAGCAATGTACACTTGCAGCCCAGAAAGCCAATTGCCAGGTTGAGGGAGGTGATTCTATCCTTCTGCTCTGCTCTTGTGAGACCCCACCTGGAGTACTGTGTCCATCTCTGGAGCCCCCGACATAAAAATGACATGGACCTGTTGTAATGAATCCAGTGGAGGGCCATAAAGATGATTAGGGGACTGGATCACCTCCCCTGTGAGGACAGGCTGAGACAGTTGGGGTTGTTCAGCCTGGAGAAGAGAAGGCTCTGGGAAGACGATATAGCAGCCTTCCAGTACATAAACGAGGCCTACAGGAGAGATGGGGAAGGATTCTTTGGCAGGGAGTGTAATGATAGGGCAAGGGGTAACAGTTTTAAACTGAAAGAAGGAACATCTAGATTAGATATTATGAAGAAATCATTACTGTTAGAGTGGTGAGACACTGGGACGGGTTTCCCAGGACGCTGTGGCTGCCCCATCCCTGGAAGTGTTCAAGGCCAGATTGGATGGGGCTTTAAGCAACCTGCTCCACTGGGAGGTGTCCCTGCCAATGGCAATCTTCAAGGTCCCTGCCCAAGATAATTTTGAAGGTCTCTTCCAACTCTAACCATTCTGTGATTTTATGAATCTATTATTCTATGATTTTAAAAGCACCTAAATTGTTGCCAAGTTGAAAAGCTGATAAATTCTAGGATTTCAGGAACACTCTAAAGTGTTGTAATTTTGCTATCCTGTACTTTATTTTTCTGAATATTCTTACTTTTAGAGGAACCCTTGTCTAATTCTTTTTATACAGATTTTGATTACTCTATAATGACTATTATTTCCCTTTGAGAAAAATCAAGATGAATTATTGCAGAAAAGGAGTTTTCAACCATTCACTGCAAAGAAAAGAAAGTACACCTTAGAGATTAAATATCCATGTTTCTCAGGATAGCCTGAGCAAGTACAAAAATCACTATGTGGCTCTGTAAGTCCACTTCCAGCTCCTTTTCTTTCAGTCTATGCAAAATTTGAAGGCTACTTTAATGTCAAGTTCTGAAGAATGTGTTAAGCATCATTAAGGAAGGATAACTAGGGGGTTTTGCTCCACTTTGGTGGAGTTCTGCTTTTTTTTTTTTTTTTTACCATTATAATGAAAGGTATTGAAGCTAAACAACAGCCACAAGTGGAATTTTGTATTGTTGATGATGCACATTCTGAAAAGCATCTTATTTTGATTTTCCCAAAGGGCAGAGCTTGGCTTATAATTGACCTTTGAGTTATTTCATCTTATACATTGTGATATATTCGAATGTTGTATAACTCAGAACCTTGAAAAAATCAAGGTTCATTTTAAGAATTAAGATATAGCACACACCCCTTTGCTGCTGTCTCCTGGGAAGTGAAAAAGAAACATTTGACATTCTGGGAACAGAGTACGGGAAAGAAAAATAAAAGTATTTAATTATAAAAGCAACTTTAAAAGGTCTTCACAGTGGTGGAAGTAAAACCACTTAATGGTGGTTCACACGTGTAAAAAGCCTAGCTTTTGTCCTGCTTTTATAAGCCTATCAAGAAAAAAAAATCTACATATTTTATATCTACATATCTACACCCTTTACATCTGAGATCGAAAACGGAAAACACCTGAATACTGTGTTGACATCTTGTTTTCCTAAATTTCAAACAAGTTGAAAAACACTGGACTGGTGTCAGTCACCTGCCCCATCATCAGTAATTATCAAAGTGAAAATATTAAATTGAAGTGTGCATTTTGTAAACCCAAACAATGTCCTACAATTTTGCATTACAAAAATGTTAAAGTACACCTCCTCTTGAGTGTCACAGAGCCAAGGGATGTTCTCCATAATTTCCACAGTGAGGTTATAGCTCCTGAATACAAAAGTCTGCATTGTGTTACACTTTGAAAAACAATCCTTAAAAGATTAATATTAAATTATACATAAGGGAGGATATTGAATAAAATTGCTCTTATTTTTAGTCTACTAGAAGCTTCTCCTTTTTATTTATGTGGGACTGATGCAGATTTTCCAATTTGCTGGTTACACTGGGAGGAAGTTTGATGATGGACAGAGTCAGATACCAGAGTCATCACACCACAGACACTTGAGTAATCAGACAGATTTTTAAAGGTAAATAGATAGCATATAAGTAGCTAAATGAAAAGTATGGTCTGAAAGATCTTTTTATATCTGGAAAATGTTCTTGCTTGTCTAAATAGGATTTGTGCTTTTTGGAATAACGCAGAGTATAGCACAATTTTTTTAAAGCCTGGTTATCTATTGAAATAGGCTGTTGGCTCTCACATTTTCACAGCTGAGGGGTTTTTTATATGCCTTGACCACTGCTCATAACCCTAGGTCCAAGCACTTCTCTTATAGGTGATTTTAGTCATCTAGGAAGCTTCTTTTCTTACAAGTTCTTCCAATAGCCGCTGTGAAATGAGGGATCCAAGCAGTGTTATATATCACTACCTCTCCTCTCACCTCTAAAAAGACTATATTTCATACATCTGATACATCTGGAAGCATTCAAGGCCAGGTTGGACAGGGCTTTGAGCAACCTGGTCTAGTGGGAGGTGTCCTTGACCATGGCTACGGGTTTGAACTAGATGATTGTTAGGATCCTTTGCAGCCCAAATCGTTCTATGATTCAGGATTGGGCTTTAGACATTTCACATACACAATGACATTTTAATATTTAGGACAAAACCCCAGATCAACTTTAAAACAAGTCTATGTACATTTAATTTTTTTTTACCCCTTGTAAATAAAGGAGTTACTTCCACTTTAACATAAAGAGACAGTCAGCTGTTTCTCACAAAAACTTGCAAGCCTGGCAGACAAAGATATTAGGCAGAAAAGCAAATACTTTCAGCTTAATTTTTCAAAAATCAAACTTGCCTTCAAAACGAAAATAGTTAAGTACAACCAAATGAATAAAGAGAATCCTTGCAATGTAAAGTTTGTCAATAACAGGGGAAAACAAATATAATTTCAGGAAGTCAGGCAAAAGGAGGTGAACCAGGGTGAGTTGTGTCCCCATTGAACCTTTGAAGCAAAGATGAGCCTCCCATTTTAATAAGGCTAGCTGAGCTTGGCAAATGAGTGATTTGTAACCATGTATATCACCTAGTGAAATGGCTCTTAATGGCTCTCTAATGGCTCTCTTAATGGCTCTCTAATAGTGGTTTTCCCTTGCCGGACACAGGTACATACAACTCTAAATATATCTGATGCAGGTCTGACATTTCATTTCATCACACTGCTGTATTGTACCATGTTATGCACTGCAACAGAAGGATGCACTGGATTGACAATTCTAATAAAAATGTATGGAAACAGATGTGTTTTCAGCTGAAGAGGCAAACTTAGTTCATTCAGAGATGTGAAAACAGAAGGTAATGTTGCAAATAATTTGCAGACAAGCCTATTTTATCCTCTCTTCTGAGATGGTGTTCTTCCACCTTACCTCGCATCAGTTACTTTACTCACAATTTCTACAACATCATCTCATCAGATCACCATAAGCTGCACTGTATCCCTAAATAAATACAGCTTCCCTGTTTCACTGTTGTTGTACTAGTTGTCATTCAGTGTGGAAGGTCAGGAAAGCCATAGAAGAAAGGCTGGCAGAAAAGCAGTGCAGCAGGGAGATGGATACCCAACAATGACGTAAAAAGAGAAGAACACAAGGAGTGGTAAATGGTAAAAGGAGAAAAAAATCCAAGAAGCAAATGAGAAAAAGGAGATTAAAAACATGAAAAGAGGATGTAAGTGGGGCAGTATCTACATGTCTCACAAGAGCAAATCAAGAGGATAGAGTAAGATAGAATGGATTTATCTCCTTCCCATGGCTTCATAAATAGTCAACCAGTTGTTCTTCCCACAGCTGGAGAAAAGACCTTACATTTTTTGTAAAATTATACCCATATAATTTTTAATCTCAATGCCTAGAGAAGATGAAATGCTTTCTCAGAAACAATAACTAACATACCAGTGCCTTACATACCAGTTCATTGTCCACACCAAACATGCCATCTACCTTGCTAAATCTTAAATGAACTTTGAAATCAGACTTATGGTGTGTAAGGAAGGAGCTAGTAGGTATGCCTAAAGAAACAGGTGGCATACATTCTCAATAATGCCAATTGCCAACAGAACTTATTTTGTGTGGAATCATATGTGTTCATATCATGAAAGAAGATTAAAATAATATATCCTAAGTCACAAATGGGGAATTTGAGACAGTGAGTGGTAAATTTAACATTTTGGAGCAGAGCTGGAGTCTGTCTACCACTTCCCAGATCAGACTCCAGGTCCCATGTTTTGTCAGTTTAGTGATGACAGATTAAAAATACTCATATTCAGAACTAAGTCTTGCTTGCTAAGTCAACTTCAAATTAATTGAAGCTTGCTCAATTGCTTTCTTGCCAAAACCAGGCTACTTATCACCTTTAAATATCACCAACTATTACTTCGCACTGTGGCCAGACCAAAAAGGTGTCAGCCAGTGCTAGGATAGCAAGGCTTTAAGAGATTGTCTCAGAGTTGTGGCGACTACTATCTTCCTAAAGGTTTTTGTGGACTTTCTTGCTTCTACATGGAAAATAAAACAAACCTATTTCAAATCCCAGCAAGAATAGCAATTGCATGTTAACATGGTATTGCTACATCTGAAATATATAACATGCTATTTATTGGAAGAAATTTTAAAAATAACAGGAACCTGTATGGTGGTGCCGCAATGCCTTGACATAATGGAATACCTGGACCATTGTATTGAAATCAGTACCACTGAGGGTGAAATAGAGTGATCACAAAATGCGTCTTCATGGTATATAACATCATAATATTTTGCATCCATGGTCCTTGTTGAAGAGAAGCTAAGTCAGACATTGGTATTTTAATGTTATTGTGCTACAAATTATCACTGTAGGAAGGTCTTCTCATGACTGTGGCTTTAAACCTCCTGTCCTCAGGCCTGCAACTCTCCCAATATATGTGACTTTCAGATATGTAACGATCCTTTCACAGCATTCCCTTCTTTGACTTCTGTGACAGTTATTAGTTCTTTTAAACTTTAACCATTTGTGCAAGTCTTCAGATTGACAACAATGAAAATTGTATTTCTTTCTACGGTTCCACACATTTACTAGGATATTTCCTGTAATATACTTTATATAAAAATGACAGGTCATCAAAAGTAAACTGTTTTGTGAAAGTTATTTTTTTAGATGAAAACTGAAAACAATATTTATAGAGGTAAAAACATTTTATTTTGACCTTTATGGAACAAAGCATTCTAATGCTCTATTTCAATTTTTTCAATTTCAATTTCTTTTTATTTCAGTATTCTCTTTACTTCATATTTATAAAACAATTTTTAAAAGCCTCAAAAATAGCAAGAAATATATTGATTTTTTGACCCTATATACAGTACTTGAGGGACACCATCTTTGAGAAATCGTGGCAATCTGGGGAAATTCCTGCTGACTGGAAAAAGGGGAACATAACCCCAATATTCAAAAAAGGGAAAAAAGAGGACCCAGGAAACTATAGGCCAGTCAGTCTCACCTCTGTGCCTGGCAAGATCATGGAGCAGATCATCCTGGAATCTCTGCTAAGGCACATGGAAAATAAGGAGGTGGTTGGAGACAGCCAACATGGCTTCAACAAGGGCAAATCCTCCCTGACAAATTTGATGGCCTTCTATGATGCTGCCACAGACTTGCTGGACAAAGGCAGAGCAACGGACGTGATCTACCTGGACTTATGCAAAACATTCAACACTGTTCCTCATGACATTCCAGTCTCCAAATTGGAAAGTCATGGGTTGGATGGATGGACCACTCGATGGATAAGGAACTGGCTGGATGGCCGCACTCAAAGGGTTGTGGTCAAAGGCTCAATGTCCAAGTGGTGGCTGGTGATAAGTGGTGTCCCACAAGGGTCAGTACTGGGACCACTACTCTTTAACATCTTTGTTGGAGACCTGAGCAGTGGGATTGAATGCACCCTCAGCAAGTTTACTGATGACACCAAGCTTGGTGGCGCAGTTGACACGCTGGAGAAAAGGGATGCCATCCAGAGAGACCTGGACAGGCTTGAGAGGTGGGTTAATGCCAATGGCATGAAGTTCAACCAAGCCAAGTGCAGGGTCCTGCACCTGGGACGTGTCAATCCCATGCACAAATACAGGTTGTTCAGAGAATGGCTGGAGAGCAGCCCTGAGGAGAAAGACTTGGGAGTGCTCATGGATGAGAAGCTCAACATGAGCCAGCAGTGTGCGCTGGCAGCCCAGAAAGCCAACCGTGTCCTGGGCTGCATCAAAAGAAATGTGGCCAGCAGGTCTCAGGAGGTGATTCTCGCCCTCTTCTCTGCGCTTGTGAGATCCCATCTGGAGTACTGTGTCCAGCTCTGGAGTCCTAACCATAAAAATGAAACAGAACTATTGGAACGGGTCCAGTGGAGGGCCACAAAGATGATCAGAGGGTTGGAGCACCTCTCCTATGAGGACAGACTGAGAGAGCTAGGGCTGTTCAGCCTGGAAGACAGAAGGCTCTGGGGAGACCTTCTAGCAGCCTTCCAGTATCTGAAGGGAGCCTACAGGAGAGCAGGAGAGGGACTCTTTGTCAAGAAGTGTAGTGAAAGGACATGTGGTAATGGTTTTAAACTGGAAAAGGGGAGATTTAGATTGGATATTAGGAAGAAATTCTTTCCTGTGAGGGTGGTGAGGCACTGGAACAGATTGCCCGGGGAAGTTGTGGATGCCTCATCCCTGGGAGTGTCCAAGGTCAGGCTGGATGGGGCTTTGAGCAACCTTGTCTAGTGGGAGGTGTCCCTGCCCATGGCAGGGGGGGTTGGAACTCCATGATCTTCCAGATCCCTTCCAACTCTAAACATTCTATGATTCTATGACATTTCAGTTAACAGAAAATTTACATGAAAAGTTTTTGTTCTGCCACAGAAGAAAAGGTATTTCAAAATTACAAAAATCAGCTAACATCATGGATCCCACATTATTTTAATGGATAGACAATAATATAGACTTTAGTGGTTTTCCCAAGTGTTATTCTTTTAGCTAAATAATGATGACTATTTAACACTGAGATTATCAGTAGCAAAACAGTTGATTTGAATTGATGAATTGACCATCCTATGTAAGAATTTTTAGAACTTGAGAGTTTTCAGCACTTAAGTTACAAGTCTGATGGTTTCTGTGGACTGAGAAATGGTCTATGATCAACAGATGATATCAGAATGACTGCCACACTGCAATACAATGGTAGTTCCTTTCAGTCATTCATGAAATATGAAAGAGGCCTACATGTTTAGGTATATTATTATTATTATTCTATAAAATGTTTATCATTCCTGAAGTTTTGAGGAACACTTGTTCATCCAGCCTTACACAAACTATGAATAGAAATGTGTATGGATAAACTTCTCTTAGATCCATGAATGAGATGCCATCTATGACAAAATCTGGCACACAGCTTGATAGATTTGAAAAACTTAGACAGCAAGGCATGGAGAACATCAGCTTGCTATTCTAACTAGAAATAAAAGTAAGAAAACTAAGTATCCTGTTTTTTAAAAGACATCACTGATTAGCCCTAAAGATGCAAAATCTGATCATATGTGCCGTGCTGTAACAGCTGACATGTAACATTCTCCATTTTAATCTTGAATTCTGGGGTTTAGATATTTTGGTATAAGTCACATTTGAGAAGCAGTGGACAGGAACATGATAAACCTACACATCACGGAATTCTATTTTAAAAAAATTAAAAGACTGTTAACTTAGTGCATCCAAAGAGATCTTATATATATCAGAAGTGCAGAGAACTAGTATTGAGAAAGAACAACCTTCTCTATAGCATTTGGAATTGAGAGCTCAGAAATCAATGTATGCAAAATTGTTATTCTATTCAGAACTGACAGGAAAATTTCCTCTTATTTCAAAGAACATCACAAAACTTAATTAATGAGGAAGAAGAATACTTAAGAAATTAACAAAAAAAGACAAAAAGGCCCATGGACTTTGGGAGTACAGAATGCAAACAACAATTACCTCTATTCAAGAAGAAATGTTCATATGTTTCACTTTGAGACAAGTACTGAAAATTACAGAATTCTCCAAATTTCTAAATGATGAGGGAAATGCTTGGGGATTTATGTTTTCTGTAATCATGTCAGTGGGCCTTCACAATATCTTCATTGCAATTAAATACTCCTCTTTTTTTTTTTTTTTAATTTTATTTTTTGATCAAGTTGAAAGCACCAGCAAACTAGGAAAAAGTTGGGAGCAGAAAGATCTGTTTTATATTGTCACAGTAACCGAAGCTGAACAGTAACCAGATTTGCCAGAAATCTGTGAAATGTTCCCCTGGTCAAATTTTCATTAAACAAATATCTAAATTTTTGCATAGTGATAATTGGCTAAATAATGTCATTCAAATAAAATGAATAATGCAATCCTCACTCCTATTCAACAGGAACTTTACTCATAATCATTCACATCAGTCTGGAGAGTTTGCTCTTTGGGGACATACAAGCAGGGATTTATCCAAGATTTTTTTGAACTGTTTTACCTTTCAGAATTCAGAAAAGGAGAGATGATAAGAGTCCATGTTATCATGAAAGTGAGTAGCAGCATCCTAGACAATAGAGTTCATAATTCATAGCTGCAGCCTATCACTTAAGATGAAGTTTTCCTCTGTAAACCATTTAGCCATGAAGAAGGTAGATAGCCTGCATAAAGGGTCCTCTTGGTTTGATTTCCGATAGGAAAAGAAACAGGATAAAATTCTGGTCCAAAGGAATCCAGTGACTGTTAAACTGGACTAGGATTAGTACCTATAACCTCAATTTCTGTTCATAACATAGAAGGACAGTTGTCACCGAGCCAGGTACATCTACTTATTCCAACCCTGTTGTTTACTGTCATGCCATCACTCTCCTATCAGCAAATCAGTATTTTTCACCTTTATGGGGCTCTGTCTGTAGTGAGATCATTTAATTTCTTCCTACTAGCTGAATCTTAATTTCCAGACAGTGGTTTGTGTGCAACTAACAAACCCGTGACATAGTATTCTGTCAAACATAGGAACATCAAGTGTTTTTACCATAAAAATATGCGTGCATGTTTTCTGGGTGCATTTCCAGGGTATATGAAAATTCAGACACACTTTATTCCTCACAGATAACAGTGCTGAGTTTTACTAGGTAACAGAAAAGGAGAAAGAGCAGTAAGGACTTACCTAGATGCAGGTACTTTCAATTTAGTACTTACCAACAGACATGTCCACTCTCTTTCTAGCCATCCACTAGATGTAAAGTGAAATTATAAAAGGCTGAAAGTCTCATCTTAAACTGGTATTGAGTCAGGTGACCATTGGACACATATAAACGGTCTGTAAGCCCCACTTTATTCATGGAAGGTTCCAAAGCTCAGAGGCATAACCCTCTGGTGTCACTCTTGAGTTACTGAGGCATGGTGATTGACATAAAAAGAGATGGAGTGCACTGAGCTATGGCCAATTCTGGACCAGAGACAAAAGAATCATGAATACCAACAAATGGTACTGTGCCTATGTGAACCAGGGGTATAAAAAAAGACTGTTATCATCAACTGCTTGTCTGGGAATACATTTACCCACAGAAGAAAAATACCGAAACCTAAGGCTGATTTCTGTATCTCACTCTTGCCCTTGCAGTTAAAATTGTTGGGGAACCAGGCTAAAAATCAGGTTGCTTTTATACAGTATTTTTCACCTTGATCCCTCACTAAGTGCCTCACATTTCAAAAGCTGTCAGTCACATAAGTCTCGTTCAGTTTTCTCAGTTTTCCCCTTTTTATTTTCCTTCCCACCCCTCCTCATTTGGAAAGTGAGTTACATGAAAAATGAACAGAAACCATCACCAATGAAAGAATAAATTGCAGCATGCCAATGAAATTCTAGGGAAAATCAGTTACAGATCCCAGTATTTGAAGGACTGCATAAATCCTTTTTGTGTGCTGCCTATCAGTGTTTTTTGTTGCACATTGACTCCCTATTTGGTTTTGAAAAGAATGAGAGGTTATAGTAGTGCAGCCAAATCACCTTGTACTCTGCATTACAAGGATCATGTACCTACACTTCAAATCTCATTTCTTTATAGAGAGACAGGGTGTCCCTTCGTCCTTGCTAGCCTATATCATGATTAATTTTTGAAAGGGAGAAAGGAAGAACATCTTCCTCTAGGTCTTTTTAGTAAAAATTAGAGGCATATAAAACGCTCCTCAAAGCTTTTTAATTTAAATAATTAACCCTCTAGACATCAAAGACATTACCTATAATTCAGTCACCTTAATTAATAGCTGTTCTTAATGAAAACCCTACACTTGCTGCAGTGGGAAAACTTGGACATAGAGCATTCAAAAAAATTTCTGCATTTACTTACAGATTTTCAGAATATTTGTATTTGCTCCTTGTTTATAGCTTACATTAATTTTCCTTGTTTACTTTTCATTTACAGAAAATCAGATCAACACTGTAGCAATTTGCCTTTAATCTTGCAACATAATACTTAATCATCGCTTCTATTAATAATCCTTGTATGCACACAGTTACTCAATATTTTAAAACTTAAACTGTAAATGTCTTACTTGAGCTCACAACCTGTACAGAAACAAAGCCTTTTAAAAAAATCAATCAGCTCTTTCATATTTTATGAAAAAGTAACATTTAATAGAAACCTTTCATTTTAAGCTGTAGTGGGGCAATTCACTCTAAATTTGGATGGACAAACCTGTAAAATAAAACTTCCTTTTGTTTTCCTTTTCAGTTTTTCAACATTTATAAATGGAAGAAAAATACCTTCTTTATGGCAATTCCTTGAAAAGCAAAACACAATCAGCATTTTAGTTCTAGTTAAAAAAGATAAACTTACCTCTATCTTACATTTATAAGTGTTTTAAATGTAAGATCAGGAGGAAGATAATTTCTTATCTTTAGGAAGTAGAGAGGAGGGAAAGCTACTTAGCTGTTCCCTTATCTTCAAGGGGCTGTCCTCTTTATACAACTGCTATCCATTTGCTGTTTCTGAAAGACAGATACCTATGAATCTGTATATCAAAGATTTCTTAGCTGATCTCACATTGTGTGAAACTTACCATTAATTGTTTTGCTTTGTATTTTTTCATTCAAAACAAAAACACTTATGGGTTCTTAAAGTTTCTACTTCCTGATGTATCTGCTTAATTTCATTACACCACCTAATGAAAACATGAAACTATGTGATAAAATACAAGATAACAATGGGGGCCCAGACATGAGACGAGGCCCAGACATGAGACAAGGCCCAGATATCTTGTGACATACTCATTTTAGTATACTCAGCACTAATAGGGCCTTATATAAAATACTGGCACTGGCTTTTAGCATGATACTTGATTAAAGTATCATCAAGCTAATGATATATCTTACCATTTATCTTTGATAAGGATATGAAAAGATTGGAAAGAAAAAAGTACAGATCTATATAATCGTGGAATGAGATTGAAAGATTTGGGTCTCTGAATCACATTTCCCTTCACGAATGCTAGTGGCTATTTATTGAACACATACCTGAATATGTGTACCTTTTCCATGTTTTATGAAGGTGGCCCATCCACCTAGTTGTAGCCAGTGCTTTTTACATCTGTTGAGCATCATGATTTACAATTACGAGATCCTATCTTTGCCATCATGATGGTATCACTCAAAGTAAACAATCTCTGAGTTAACAAACTCCAACCCTCTCAAATCCATTCCTTCTTCCACCAGTTTCTCTTGCTCCCTGATGGTATAAATGACCACCTTATCTTTCCAGTCCACAAGACTAGTTTCTGTGGCCACCGATATGAAAGCAATCTGCATTGGCCAACCCATTTTGCCAGTTCTGAGTACGAGGGCTATCATGAGTGACAGCAACCCTCAGAAACTTTCAGAGTCCATGGGCAAGGGTTCTGGGCACCAAATGCCAGAATTTTGTGTAATCTTTGGGATAACTATTGAATGGTCAGTGAAGCCATTTGATAGACAGGACGCAAATATAATTCTTCCACACTGGGGTAGGAGCTCAGCTTGGTTAACCTGAAGGGTTAGTTAAGTATCTAGTGAGACTGCATGGAGCTGTGACCTGTCCAGCTCAGCCCAGTTAATAACTATGGGGATAGCAGGGCAGGTGAACAATCCCAAGTTATCTCTTGCAGGAAGATCTGTCCCACTAAAGGGCAAAACTGTGTGCCAGAAAGTCAACCTGTCAAATTCCTGGGAGGGGTGAGGGGAAAAAGTATCCATCAAATTAAGCTTGGCTTTGTGGACTGATGTTCTTCCATTAACTTGACACCTTCACCTCCCTCCAACAAGAGATTTATGCCTTACTTGTGGATAATTCTAGCCTCTGACCTTTGAAATCATCTCCTAGTGTGTAAGTCACGTTTTAAGAGAAGAATTTCTCACATTCTCCAGCAGAATACATCTCCTTTGCTCTTTTCTTTTATCCTACAA
This sequence comes from Pedionomus torquatus, assembly GCA_013398155.1. Taxonomy (NCBI): domain Eukaryota; kingdom Metazoa; phylum Chordata; class Aves; order Charadriiformes; family Pedionomidae; genus Pedionomus; species Pedionomus torquatus. Next base: position 59,712 of record VZRU01004955.1, on the reverse strand, counting down.
ACACATCATAGGTCCCTATCCCTGACACAATTGCAGCTAAAGCAGTCAGTGAGGGGGCAGGAGGTGTTTCCTTTACAATAAAAGTTCACCTTCCTTTGTTACCCTTATTACTTTGAAAAACAAGGAAACCTAACTGCCTGTGAAAGAAGGCTGAAAGTTATTTTTTCTTTAAATATAAATACATTTGTTAAAATGTGTCACTCTGATTTGATTCTCCCTTGATTTGGATTTCACACAGGTAATAAATTATTTATTTTTCATGCTCTGCTACAATTGTAAAGGGGAAAGAAGGCATCTTTAAGCATAGTTTTTTCTTCTGCAACATTTGAAGAATATATTTTCATGGTAGCTGGATATAACCTGTGTCCCAGCCCTTACTGAACCTAGCCTTCATAAATCCAGAACTGGCTAAACTTATGTTACAACTTCTAACATGTGTGAATCATGGTACAAATGGGTTCATTTGAAATAAGCTGATACCCCTAAGATATTACAATAAGATATCAAACAATGCTTCCAAAGCTCCATGACAAAAGAAAAAATTCTTATTTCTTAAAAATTACTTTTTTGAGTAGTTCATGCACAGCCTTTTTACAAGAAGTTCACTCAAGGTACCAACAATTTCTGCAAGCCCGCCACTGTGCTTATGTAAATCTACATTGTGTTATTGGTGTCAAGGGAATTAAGCTGGCTGACAACAGCTGGGAAGCTGGCACACTTTGGTTTGCTGGCAAGTGAGTAATTGCTGTCCAAATTCACTGGCAAAAGGAGACAAAGAGTACAGCAGAAAGTGAGGATATTTAGCTCACATGACTTAACGTGTCCTTGCTGACAGCTTCAGTCATCAGAACAGCATAACACATGGGAATGTGCTTCCATATGATCATTACATAGGCTAACAGCCTCAGTGGTATTTCAGAGCTGCTGTTTCTGGCTTGACAACCACAATTGAAGGAAACAAGACTTCTTCACTTTTTGTATCGATTTTCAAACCCAAGGGACAATGATTTAGCCCAAGAATTTCTGCACAGTGATCAAAATTGTGACACCTCATGCTTTATCGGTAGCACTACTTCAAAATATACTCCTTGNGTCAACATCTTTCCTGCTTTTCTCCTTAGAAAATTTTCAGCCATTTTCTTCCGACTCCAAAACTGCACTTCAGTCAGTGGATTGTATAACACCTGAAATATACTTTGTTCCTACAAGAACACAGTCAATGTAGGAGCCAAAGTGCAGTTTTCCAGTGTAACTTGACCTATGGGCAGCAAACTGCGAAAGCAAGGATCCCTAGGAGGGTTGCTTTTGTTTGTCTTGAAGCTGGGCCATGAAGAAAGTACATAATTCCACAAGATGCCATGTGTTTGTGTTAGTGTGTTGGCCTATTTTACCTTGTCCCTTTGCCTTGTCCCTTCTTCCTGAGCTTGTTGAAGATGGATCTACAGTATTCCATGTTCCATGGCAAAAAAAAAAGATGAAAATATTTTCAAGCAGAGAAAGCTTATTTCAGGCTAAATTTCTCAAGCCAGCCCTAGTGTTCACAGTGAAGCTATTGCACGAGTAGCCTAACTTTACTAATGATCACTTCACAATGTTTTGCAGTGATTCGGTTTTGTAACCAAAGTGGTTGTTAATAAAGAACATCAAAACCAGGTATGGATAAAAGAGTAATTCCATCTATCCTATCTATTTCTTCCTGCTTTGATGGACAGTCATAGCAAAAAAAAGCTCTTATATTTTCCACCTCATGAGTCCCATCACCAGCACACTCTCCAAAATAAAAATTTAGCGAATCACCCATTTGCCTCCACAAATTGTCTTTAAAAGACTTTGTAAAACGTTTTCCTTTATTGTTGCTGAGTTTTGTGCCTTGAGGGAGCTTTTAAACTAAGCTTTAAAAGCTTTTTGTTCATGATAAATTTGGAAATCTACCTGATTCAAATATCAAATAACAACAAATACATTTGCAAGAAATCACCTGATCCTCAAGTTATGGACTTCAAGGTTATGCAGTAGGGAGAAATAACCTTTTAGTGTGAGACACATGGAAATTACTAAACCTTCTTAAGAAGCACCACTTGATCAGGAAAGGGAGATGTTCTCTTATATGCAAGAGCCCATGTACAAGCCTGGAAAATAAATCCACAATGTACACAAAGTGACTCCAGGCTGTTGACATGGATCTTGTACACTGATTTGTCCTTGGGCTCCCTGAAGCAATAAGGATTTTCTCAGGATGAGGGAGGAACTGGTACGGAAGACACTTGTCACTGTGGGCTGGGGAATGGGATAGTATGAAGGTACAGTTAAGCAGAGCTTTCTGTCAACATCAAGGTCAAGCGGATGTTGACATGGACAAAGTGTGTTTGAGATGCACAGCATGGCTCTCCAAGGGGTGCTTGTGGGACACTCAAGAAATCTAGAACCTTACCAATGCCACTGAGGGAAAAACTGCTGGCAGCCAGGAAAGAACATTGCATGAATGTTCTAAAACTGCATGATTTCTTCTTCTCACTAATTCGGGCTTAGTTCAGGAGCTTTGTGGGCTGTTTCATTCTGGCATTAAGCTATATTTTTGAGATTTTGGTTTCAAGAACCATGCTTTTTTCATTACAAAACTTTTTTTTTTTTTTGAGGTGTTTTAAGTCTTTTTTTGCTTGAGTCAAACAGAACTTTGCAAAATGATACACATTTTCCTTTGTAAAGGGTTTTCTCACTTCTGTCCAAGTCCCCCTAAAATAGCTGTTTCAGTCCAAATAAAACCAATTCCTTACTCTTTAGTTCTTGCTAAGTTTTGTTTTGTTTCTTTTTTTTTTTTTTATTTGGTCATCAAACCAAATAGAAAAGACACAAAAACCCCACAGATCTTGTGCTGCACTTTTGCACTTCCACCAAAAGCCCCAGTACATCTACAAGACATCATCCCCCAGTACATCATCCTGTCTCCTGCATAAGCTCTGTATCAGCTCTAGCATGTGAATGGTATACATGTTTATCTTTTTCCCCAAGGTCAAGAACAAGAGGTGGTTTCAAAGGCAGGTTTACAACATTATTACCTTTTTGTGAAAAACAGAGTCATTTAATCTCCCTGATAGTGGTTCTAATTAAAGATGCAAATATTCAATTATTCCAAAATACGCAGTGGGCTTCACAATTGAGTGAAACAATGTGAATGAAGTAACTGGCCTGGGACCACAAGTTATGCTCTCTCCATTTCACAAAAGCATTATTTAGCCAAGAGTTGTGTTTTAGTCACACTCTTGGGTATCAAAGTCCTGAGAATCTGGGATATATTTAACTACATCAAGTCCATTCTGCCCATTCTTCAAATTTATGCACAATTGTGACAACTCACAGAACGTGTTTTCTATATTCTCAGCACTGTTGTTAGCACACTATTACCCCTTTTGCTGTCCTGGGAAAAAGGTGTATGGAAGGACATGGTTTTGTGGTATCTATATTTATAAAGTGCTTAGAAGCTCATAACTCAAAGCAATTATTTTGTGTAGTAAGACCGATAAATTATCATTACTCTACCAACACTTCATAGTAAAGAAATTTCATCATGTGCCACAGTGACAAGCTAACCAAGAAGCAACCTTTTAATGGTGGGAAGATGCATAGCACCATGCAAACAGGCCCAGACCTATTGGCTGACACTCAGGACATCTGAATTTGTACTCTATTCCTGCCCCAGATGTTGTGCTTGCTGTTGGATTAATTTCTTGTATATATTGCAAATCTGGAGTCCCTCAGGGGTGGGTAGGACATTTCCCTTTCCGCCCTCAGTTCATTGATGTTAATGACAAGCTTTCTACCCATCATCTAAGTGTTGTCCAGGGCCCATGGGGCAGACAACCCAATCCAGGTGTAATACAAAAAAGCAAACTGGCCACTAGAACAGCTCACTCAGCTTAGCTCTATCCTAGCCCCTAGAATAGAGAAAGACCTTGCAAAATATTCCTCTCTCATAGGAAGGTATTTTTGTATGGGTATACCACTTTAGGAGCCTTTGGCCAAACAAAACAGGCAGGCATCTTCAGCTGCAATATCAAGTTAAGCTCTAAAAATACCCTACCTTACTGCTTACTAATATAAGTTAAATGGATTGTTTTGTCTCACAGCAGCTTCTCAGATGAGGCAGTCTCTTTTTCCAAACAAAGGAAGGAAATATCTGGGGAGTTCTCAGCAAAAGGAACGTTGTACCTGTCTCCAGCACAAACAACAAGTGTTTCTATAATGTTCAGGAACAAGCACATTCAAATGATTGGTAATTGCTAAATATCAATTCCAAGGCATCTATCACTACCTTAAGGTCCTTCCATCTCAAGGAACTACAAAGCTTTTATATTTATAAATTATAATATTACATGAAAGCAGTCAGGTTGTGTGTGCCCTCATTTTGTTTTTACAAGACACAGATGAATCCAGCATGCCACGCTCTGCATCAGAAATCAACTCCTGTAATTCCCATTGACTCCACATCATGAGAAAGCAAGCACTGGATCCAAAAGAGAATAAAAACTTAAAGGATAAAACTCACCTGTGGAGAGAACCAGCACAAAGACCATGCAACATGAATGTCACACAGTCTAAAAATTCGCAGCCAATATAAAACTACATTTTCTTCCAGGAACAGATGATTCCTGTTTGCTTCTCAAATAAGACATACTTTCCCTCTACTGTGTAATATCACCCTCTTAGCTAAACAAATCATAGAGAGATTGGAGGCTTTTTTTTTCCTTTCAAGGCGTTCACTAAATGCTTCCATGTGATAGAATACGGCAACCAATGAGGTCAGCACTCTTCAGCATGAACAGATCATACACAATTTCCCTTCTGAGCTTCATCAAAGCCAATACTATCTCATTGACATACCATACCTCAGGATGCAACCCATTTGTTTAGAAAAAAATAATGAATGGGTGTGAATCTACAGCTGCAGATATGCACTTTAGATTCTTAAGGTATTTGAACTCATTAAAACCTAAACACTCATTACAATTCATAAAGAGGTTTAAAGTACACATTATAAGAAACTAATATTATTTAGAAAATACCAATTTTATCATCCCAATCAAGTGACTAAAAATATATCTTATTCTTTTAGGAAAAAAAAAAGTTTTCAAAAATACCTTCTTCTTAATTTTAGACTTTTAGTTATTTTTTTTTCATTTAAATTATTTTTCACAACTTACTACGAAGAAGGTATGAATTGCTGACTCTTTTCCAAATGGATAAATATAAGGGGTCTGTGTGACAGTGAGTGGTTTGGAATCAAGAATGGGACAGTGTTACTGTTGCAGTTTAACACCAGCCAGCAACTAGGACTATGCAGCCACTCACTCACCCCAGTTGTGATGAGGGAGAGAATCAGAAGAGGAAAAAGTGAGGAAAAACTAGCAGGCTGAGATCCAGACAGTTTAATAGGAAAAGCAAAAATTGTGAATACAAGAAAAGCAAAATAAGAAATTTATTTACTGCTTCCCATTGGCAGGCAGGTATTCAGCCATCTTGAGGAAATCAGGGCTCCATCATGCACAACAGTTATTTGGAAAGACAAAACACCATTATTCCAAATGTCCACCCTTCCTTATTCTTCCTCCAGCTTTATATACTGAGTACAATGGCATATGGTATGGGATGCCGTCTGTTTGGTCTGCTAGGGTCAGATGTCCCTGCTGTGTCTCCTCATAAATATTTTGTGCACTTCTAAGCTATTTGCTGTAGAGCAGTGTGAGGAGAAAAAAAAGGCCTTGACTGCATAGCAATAACCTCATCCCAAATCCAAAATATAGCACTACATCAGCTTCTAATAAGAAAGTTAACTCCATCCCAGCTGAAACCACGACAGTTACAATCACAAACCAGTACCCTACAAGGATAAACATTCAACAGTAAATTTAAAGTTAAGGCAATGTTCACATTATGCCTTTTGTGACTGTATCCATTAAAGAGTGCCTAGCAGGTTTCCATTTCTTCATGATAGCTTAAGACTGCTATAATCTTAATTCAAAATGTGTTCACTCTAGTTGTAACACCTACTTAGAATGTGAAAAGTCTTATATGGTTATTTTATTTAGCATTGCATCAAACAATTGAACACAACCCACAAACATTAAGCTTGCAAAATAGAGCACGCACAAGGCCCAAATCATGACATGCCAGACCTTATCTTACCCCCATTACATATAGATAGGAGCATATATGGCAGGATAACAGCAATGCCCAGATTCATCTGGCTGCTTTCCCTAAGATTGGCTCACCAGTTCCTGTGGAGAGTAATCTCAGGAAATGGCAGGACTGAGGTAATTGTATATTTTGTGTCATCTGAAATGACATTTCTAAAAAGCTGGGCTCTCTTCATTTGCCAGAGAAGCAGCCCAAGGAGACTGTCCAGCTACTTTATCTAGCTAAGATGTAAACCAGCTTTTATGTAAGACCACATGAATACTGTTCATTTCTGAAGCAGTGGCATTTCTCTGACACAAAACAAAACATAAAATGCATAAATCAGAAGTTCTGTTTGTTGTCTTCACTTTGGCTGCATATGGTTACTTGCCATGCATTTTGCAAGAAAAGCAAAGTTATCATCATAAGCAGTCTCTAAACCAGAAAGTGCAATTGATTCAGTTTTTACCACATTCATGACTATTATTAACTTCAAAAGCAAACCCTAAGTTTGAGAGGAACTCTCATTTCTACTGTTTTTTGCAAAAGTATTCTTAAACTTTGAATTTATTTATTCTCATTTGCCTCCTTCTTTCACCCATGATTATTGTGCTTAGTTTAAAGATCAGACCATAATGAGAACAGCTAGAGCAGTTACTCCTGGTTCATATCTTTAACTGTCCTTTTAAGTCATCCTAGGCTCTCCAGAGACAACTGAGAAGAGAAGCTTAATTCAGGTACTGTTTCCATGGCTGACAGAGGAAAAGAGTTTCCAGTCTTTTGACTCCAGTGAAGTGCCAGAGTTAAGCACAGGAAATACCCCTATGGAAATACACCTTGACACGGAACTAAGTTTTTCTAGTACGAAAGGCATAGTTTTGGTCCTGCAATCTGAGGTGGAAGCTTCTTTAAAGAGGATTTAAGGGCATATTGGATCACAAGAAACATTCCCTTTCTTTTTAACTGTTTATAGGCGTTGTATGTGTTCTGTTCTCATAGAAATCATGTATGCACATGCAGTATGGGTAAGAAGATACTAAGAATGTGACATTGTATGTTACATTCTCTCAGTCTTAAAGAACAGAGGAGAAAAATGCTGAAGTGTTCAGAATTTAGTAACAAAAAGAGAATATATTTACCAGCTTTCCCTGAATTCTCAGTATGTCTGAGATGGTGTATTGAGAAGCGTTATTTGGTATGCTAATAGTACACACATTCTACATTATTATTCTACATAGAGTGCTCACTCTATTGTTTATTTTTATTATTCCTGACATTTCACCCGAAGGATCACCCTCTTCATAGGAAAAAACCAATACCTTCCTTATTTGAAAGCTAGGAATTGTTACCTATAAATATATAGAGGTAAATAAATCAGGTGTTATTTTTTTAAGTTGCAACTGGAATGCTATACAAAGTTTCTCAGGGAGGGGAGGTGATATGCACTGATATAGGTGGTGATATAGGGGAGGTGATATACAGATGTACAATAAACCACCACTTTCTGGACAAAGACTGTTCTGTCACGTTACCTGCCTTTAGTGCATGCTCCTGACCTTCGACCAAGCTGTCATTTATATATATTTCCCCAAACTGATCACCTTTCCTATGCATTCATATTCCATGAGTTCATTACATTGTTCTTCATATAACGATGCAACTTTGTAATGTGCCTGGACAAAAGGAGCAAAAGCAGAAGTCCACACTGTTTCAGTATTGCTAGAAACTTTGTAAGCCACTGTCGACATCAACTGGCTGGCAGAAGTAAGAACAAGAGCAGAGGTGTCACCCAAAACTTGCAGGAATGTTGTCAGTAATTCCATGTACATGGTCTCTGTCATGCTTCAAAGCTGTATGGAATCTAGCTTGTGCTCAAGCAGAGTTCTAAGGAAAGTATTAGGACATGCATTGGCCCAAAAATATTCCTGTCTGCACTCAGAAGTACTTATTACAAGAATGCAGCCATTGCCTTAAGTGGATCTGTGGGTCTCCGACATTTTCAGTGCATGCCCATACTTCAGCTTTGGCAACACCCTTGTACCGAGCTTACCTGTGGACTTCCAAGAGTAGGTTGATCTCTATACTGGGGTGAAGGCTGTGCTGTGAAAGTCATGGAGGTTATGACCAATCATAGCTCACAACCTTCTGAGCTGCAAGAGAAAGGAAGAGGTCAGTGGCCATGGACTTTTATTTCAAGTATTCTAAATAGCATTGCAAGGGCATTTCTTTAGCTATTTAATGATTTTTATCTCTGAATGTGTATTTCTCCCCTGTAATTTCTTGTTTATTTTTAATATCAATATTTCTATAACAGTCTGTACTGTATATACAAATCAGGAATAGTTTAAAATACAAGCATTAGTATACTTTAAAATACAAGCATTTGCCCTGAGAAGAAGGACTTGGGAGTGATGAAATGAAATTCCTTGCTGAAATTCCATTAAAAAGTTAGGTGCTTTTTAAAATCCTGTTTTCCAATCTTAAAAACAAATGTTTGGACCTGTTTTTTCATCTGCTAGGTCCTGCAAAATGCATTCAGGATATTGTAATGCAATCACACAAGTTTGCAGTGAACTGCAGTAACCGAAATGCAGATCATTCAGTGCAATTTCTACCTTTTGTGTCCTAGACTGTACCGGACTGGATTTTTCAGCAGTCTCTTCAAGCTAGGAAGTTCCAACCAGATCAGCCCCAATATTGTAGTAGAATCATAGAATCATAGAATGATTAGAGTTGGAAAGGAACTTGAAGATCATCGTGTTCCAACCCCCCTGCCATGGGCAGGGACACCTCCCACTAGACCAGGTTGCTCAAAGCTCTATCAAGCCTGGCTTAAATACTTCCAGGGATGGGGCAGCCACAACTTCCCTGGGCAATCTGTTCCAGTGCCTCACCACCCTCACAGGAAAGAATTTCTTCCTAATATCCAATCTAAATCACCCCTCTTCCAGCTTAAAACCATTACCCCTTGTCCTATCACTACGCTTCCTGACAAAGAGTCCCTCTCCTGCTCTCCTGCTCTCCTGTAGTATCCCTTCGGATACTGGAAGGCTGCAATAAGGTCTCCCCGGAGCCTTCTCTTTTCCAGGCTGAACAGCCCCAGCTCTCTCAGTCTGTCTTCATAGGAGAGGTGCTCCATCCCTCTAAATAAATATCCCTCTAGTAATAGTAACTGCATGCTAATGATTCACTTGAAAAACAAAGGTATTCTTATTACTATTTCAGTAGATGTTGCCAGAGAGATAAGTTAAAAGTTTCAATTTTTAAAATTGCTGCATCTGGGAAATTAGTTTAGACAATTAATTTTTGGAAAGCCAGTCTCAAAAGTTTATTTGCCAAGGCAGGCTATCCTCAGGCTACTCATAACCCCTGGTTGCAAATGAATATTTCTCACTTTTCAGATCAACATGCAAAGGGCACCCAACACAAGTGTTTGCTCATCCATGTACAGGAGCTGTGAGAAAGTATGGGGGCAAAAGTGAGAAAATAGAGGATTTTCACTTGTGGGAAGCTGGAGCCAAGCTCTCTCTAGTCAATAAAACTGTGAGGCATCCTGATACAGGAGGGATGAGTTTGCCTTCCATGTAAAATGTGGAAGTCAAATAAAAACAAGCAAATTTATGCATATTATGGTACATTTTCCAGTCCCATCTTGACAAATTTCAGTGATATAACAAAGGAATAGGACAGCCGTTAGACAGCTCCTTAGATGGTATTTTCAGTAACCTTCTGTAAATATTTCATGAATCGTTACCATTCTGGAATCAAAGAAGTTTATGGAGATGTTTGCAGAACGTCAAATATTCAGCAGTAAATCTGACTGTTGCATTTGAAAAGAGTTCAGGCAGAGCAGGTTAAGGTATGAGTATCTGAGTCATGGCTCAAAAAAAGTTCACTGATATTTTTAAATTTTGAGCAAGAACAACCTTCAGCACACTCACAGGTCATTTACCAAAGGAAATAGTACAAGACTTAACTGTACCATATTATGCATCATTCACCCAACAGACTCTCATTAATAAACTGATATCCACTGACTGTCCTAAAAAAGGCAGTTATATCTCAAAACTTCTAACATAATATGACTATTTGCTACCAATGGTTTTGGCAGTGGGGGATATGGGGCTATTTCTTATTAGATCCTCTAAAATTTGTTGTCAGCTTTCACAGCAGCTATGGAAGTTATAGGCTTCCTGCTTGATTGAAAACAAGCTTTCCCACTCCTCGTCTTCCTTAATAGATACCTATCCTTTTGTCACTCACTATATGACAAGATAAAGAACCAATGATTTTTCACTACGTACTCCAGTCTTGACCATTTCAGTCCAGTTACCTTTTGCTCCACCTTCTAAGATTATTATTTCCTGAACCTTTTCAATGTTTGTACTGCTCTCTTTTCTCCAGTTATTTTCATCATTCTTCTCTTGAGTTTCTTCCTGTAATATGAGCCACATGTTGCATAATCATTTATCAAGTGCAAGAAGTGTAAAGAATTTTGCTTCAGAATTTTAGCTTTTGTTTGGTGGGGAGAAAAGCCAATTCACATAAACCAAAACTAGTAACAAACCTTTCTACATGCTTTTCTATTTATAGTAATAACCTTCAAAACACAGACCAAATTTAGGCAGACTAATGCTTGCTTGAATCCTGCAGAGATTTAAACTTAACAGCTCAGAAGCGAGGCACAATTTGCAGCCATGAAGTCGAGTGCGTTTTCAGGCTGTCACAGAGCTATGCATGTCTCAGCATCAATCAAGGTTTTGTACTCTGTGCCTACTGTTGCTCCACATACTACCATTCAGTTGCTGATGTATCAGCCGCAGGCTCTTCTGCAAACATAGCTTAACAGACACAACCAGCCCAAAGTATCCAGTACAACAGTACAAGAGCTCCTTAACCAATTCTAATTGAAAATAACTGGGTTAGCAAAGACATTTTAAAGAATGCAAACACTGATTTAAGCAAAAACACTTGTTATGAGCAACAACAGCACCAGATCTTAATAAAAGTGATAGACTGAGTTCTTACAAATAGGAGCGGTGCCCTTTTTCAGTTGGCTGCCACTGAGTGGCATGTGAGAATAATGTCTGGTGTGGGAAAACAGTGGTTCTTACACTATTTCTCTCACGTATGGAGGGTCAAAAGTGTGGATTCATTACTGAGCAGCTCAGTAACCAAAGCCTAGGGAATTGTGGAGATAATAGTCTCTAGAGCGGACTGCAAGTCTCCTAGTTCTATGGCATGTGTAGAAGAAAGAAGATTCTGTAGTAATTTTTGCACCATTCTCTTCACTAAATTCATCCGGTTTCTCTTCCAGGTCAGTGAGTCTTCAATATGCTTGCTATGTAACACTTTTTCCCAACATTTAATTTGTATTTTCTCTATTGATGCCTGTTAAGGAACCTTTTTTTTTTTTTTTTCTAGTCTACTTAAGATGTGGGAGGTCTTTGCTTATTAGACCATAAATACTTACTGTTCTTATTTGTTTACTGATGTATACTTTGTCTGGTGTTCAAGGAATGTTTTTGGGTTAGGAAAACCCATTCTTCCCTTTCCTACAGCCTCACAGAACTTCTGATGCTCTGCATGTCATGAAATTACAGACTCTGCATATCAAGTCAGGATTTAGGTAGGACCCCCCTGAGATGTTGAGCCTCTCAGATAAATGTGCAGTGCTACAGGATTCACCACATCACAGCATCAACCTGGCAGCCTGTTTGTATCATCTCCACATGGGAAGCAGAATCTGTTCTTGGCTGTTCTTGTTCTCTATGGCTTGGTAGACATCTGCCCTTGGCAGCAGGCAGGCAGTAAGAACACGCTAACAACTGGACTTGCTCAAGTCCCCAGTGTGGCCAATACTGAGGCCTGGATGCCAAATGATGTCTGGCTGCTTGTTAGTCCTCCCTCCTGCCATCTCTACTCTCTGCTGAAGCTAGCTTGGAATAAGCAACTGCAAATTTTTTGCAGTGGCTGGTATAGAATTGGTGAGTAGTGTATACTGTCTATCTATATATTAGATACCAGCTTCTTACCCTAGGCATCCCCTGAAATGTTTGGACTGGTAGAAGGACTTGAAACAATGTTTTGTTTCACACAACAAATCCTGAAGACTCACTGACCTCCCAGGATAAAATTTAGCCTTCTTGTACTGACATGATCAATGGGAATAAATCTAACAAGTCTAAATTCTGCACCTAGGATGCCAGGCACAAGTATAAATTGTGATCAACCATTAGAACAGGCTGCCTGGGGAAGAGGTGGAATCACCATTCCTGGAGGTATTTAAAAATGCTGCTTAGTCACATGGTTTAGTGATGGTTTTGTCACTGTTGGGCTGATTGTTAGACTTGAAAACCTGAAAGGTTCCTCCTCACTTAGACAATGCCATGATTCTTTGATCCTGCTGACAAACTCCAACTCCAGCAGTTGGATGCAGTTATATTTGCTATCACATCATTACTGACTTATTAATTAATCTAACAAAAGTATTGCATCAAATAAATGTATTAATACTTCTGTGAATATTTTGCCTCTAGGAACTTGCCATTTAATAGTAAAGAGAAAGAATAGTAAGACACCACTATGATAAAATAATTTTAAATTTCAAAATCCACTTAACTCTGCTGTCATGGTTGTTTGAAGGTTGTATATAAGCTTCTGTCTGCAAGTGAGATTCCCTATAACAAAGTTCCAGACTGAAGGGATTTAAGAAACACATCTGATATTTACATACTGAAAAAGTGGCACTTCAGGGTATGCTCTAGTGGCTGAAATTGATCGGTTGGGCAATTTGGTTTGTGGGGTACAATTTTTTTTGTGGTGTGTGTGTGGTGGGGTTTTTTTGTGTGTGTGTGTGCGGGGGATGGTGGGGGTGGTGGGTGTACGGTTGGACTCGATGATCTCAGAGGTCCCTTCCAACCATGAAAATTCTGTGATTAATTTATTTATATAAAGTCTTCATTATACAGAAAAACCATAGAAGTCATGCCAGAATACCAACAAACTGGATAGCCTGCCAGGGACCTTATTTCTCTCAGTGACATCCAAAGAAACAGATGAAAAGTGAGAGCAGAGCTGCAAAATGGGGAGCTGAGCAGAGGGGAATGAGCAGTGCAATGAAGAGAAAAATATCAAGTGTTTCACCAGTTCTACTGATTGTGTTCTGTCTTTATACATACTTCTATGTACATATAAATATTTTTAAGGAATTGAAACCGAATGAGAATATTAAAAAAATAGTGCACAACCACACTGTAATAGCAAAACCAAGACAAAAAAAGTTGTCTTGAAGGAATTCTCTAAAGAATAATTCCCCAGTTTCCATTCATGTCTGCAAATCAACCCACCTTGGATTAAGTCCTTCTCAGGATTAAGGATCTCACTTCTGTCCTTATTGTTGGCCCAAAATAAAACAAAGCGAAAGTATTTGTGACAACTTCAGGCTAAATTGCTACTGTACTCTCACACTGAAATCATTTTACATGCAAATCAAAACACACAAGCCTTCCTATTAGGGGGTTGCTTAGTTAGGGAGCCTCATTAGTACTCATTAGATCTCTTCCCTGAATTAGTACTCATTAGGTCTGTTCCCACAAGTATGTGTCCTTAATTTAGTTGTGGGTGTTTGCATGTTGCTACGGTCTCAGTTATAAAAGGGAAGGGTGTTCATCTACACAACTTTTCTTCTCTGTAAAGAAGCAGGACTAAGGAAGGATTACACAGGCTCATATGTGGAAGACAACCACAGATGAATGTGCACTATTTTTTTTCCATTGATAGGAAGGATTTTGTTGACAGCAATAAATAAATCCATTTATCCCACATCTTCTGAAAATGCCCATGATTCTGGGGGAAATTATTGTGATAATTGTATCCAGAAACTGTTGCTTAAACCAGCACAGGGAATATTAGTCCCTGTGGAAATCCAACAAATTATGAAAAGTCATGCAAAAGCCTCCATGCAAGGAAGAAAAAGGATGAGGCTGCTGACTTTTTCACAACATGACAACTAATATATGTGAAACAAGCTCAAAGCTGTCCTACTGATTTCTCTGAATGACTTGAAACATGGAAAATATTAACATAAAGGAGGGAATCAGTTTTAAAGATTTTATATTTAGATTCATATACATGGTACCAAATCAAATAAACGATAATATAGTAAATAATATAAACTTTTAGTCTTATATGAAAAACCACAGATAGATCCTCACTTTCACTAGTGCTGCTCTGCGCAGTGCGCTAAGCATTGATTTACATCAGACAGCAACTCATAGCAAGAGACTGCCCATCATGTCTGTACCGCCAGGAAAGAGGCTGGGGGGAGAGGAGTATTGTCATGCTTGAGTCTCTACATGTTGGATGAAAAACTAACAGTTGGTTAACATTTTCCTCCAGAACTGTTTTTTGTTTGTTTGTTTTTTAATTTAAAAGATATTTTTGAAGTAAAAAAGTTTATCATGGGAAATTGGTGAGAACAAAAACATGATATTAGATTTTACTGAGATTTTTCATTGCAACAAATATCACTTTCTGACCAGCTCAGGATCCCATCTTTGCATCTGAGCATCCTCCCACACATTTTTGTGACTGTGACTAAATCCCCCAGAGGCAGAGTAGAAAGTTTATTTTGTTACTTTTTTGTCATATATAACTAAATCCATGAGAGGTATTGCCACTAAGTCTCCCCATGAAATAAGCTCCACCCCCAAAAAAAACCTGAGATTGTCCTGTCCCCTAGTCTATTAGAACAAGTGTATCTTTGCATGGTTGGAAATGTGTGTCATACAGTAAGGATATGTATGCGGGAGAGCTGTACAAATGCTCAACATAAATGAGGATCAAACCTTCCTGTGTTCTATTTAAATTATCACTTTTACTTTCTTTGTTAAATAGGAACTCCATTAAAGATCCATTACAGAGTGCATTTTTTAATCAAGTCTTAAATTATAGTGCATGGTGCAATCAGAATACCTACCGTGTTACAGCATGAACAGCAAAAGCTGTGTACAAAGTAGCAAAGCACCAAAATAAAAATACCTTGTTATGCTAGGGATAGTGTTAGGAGATAAATTTGCACAGTGTTTGGGTATCAATAGGAGCTATAGAACATAAACAAACTTTATACTGCTGATTATTCATCAAGATACATAATGCATTTTTTTAATTTTCTACAATTTTTTCTGGCTGCTTTTCTCCTAATATAATAAATCAGATTCCTCATGCATATTATAGAATGAGACATTAATTTTAAATTTGTAGACATATGCTTTACTGATATATATTTGTATTTCTCATCGAAATTAATAGATTTCACACACCTTCTTTTGCAATCATGTCTTTCTAAGAGGATCATCTCCTCTCCTCATGCAAAACCCCTTGCCTTCTTACAAGCAGTTGTTGCAGCATTGCTCATTTTCACATTTTATCAAGAACTTTAAAACTAAGTTTTAGTCCTATTGATTGCAGGAAAAAAGAAATTTACAACAGAAACCCTCAAAATACCAGCCTGCAGGTGACAAAGTAAAAGACTCTCTCTTTGTTCTCAACATTCATTATGTTTAAACTAATCCTGACATTTCAGGTTCTTTATATTTTGTCTCCTACTCAGTTCCCATTGAGTTTGCTGCTTCCTTCACAAACTTTCTTCTCTGGAGCGGCCTCCTTTTGTTTCTGCCTTAGCAGGTCCTTCATAGCTCCAGTTTGGCTGGAAAAATTCATATTCTCCTATACCTAACTGTCCTGGTAGCAGGAGGGATAGGGTTAATTCTCCCCTGTTTCTAGCAGGGACACATGGTAGCATGGTATTCCATCCCATGTGAGCCATGCCCAGGGGTAGCAGAGAGTTGGCTGGGAAGTTGATGGGGGACAGAAAGTGGGTGGCGGTGCTGGGTCAGGGACAGTCCAGGGGCGGTCAGTGACCAGTCAGCATTGTAACCGTGTTTACATACTCCTCCATCCATTTTACTGTTACTGTTTTCTTGTTCTATTTGTTGTTCTGTTAAACAGCCTTTGTCCCAACCCAAGAGTCCTTTTCTTCTGATCCTCTCCTCACATCTCTGGGGTGTTTGAGAGAGTGCAGCTGCCACCTGGTTCTTTGTTGCTATCTGAGGCTAAACCACGACACTAACCTGTATTACAGCCCAGTTATTGCATTGAGATGACACACTGTTACATGCTTAGCAATGGAAAACAGTGCAAAAATAACACACAGTCAAAGATTTAGCCTGAACAATATGTTCATTCTGCTGCTCTTTGCTGAGATAACTCATCAAAGCTATCAAGATTTCACTTCATCTCTTTGACATTTCCTCAAAATCTAGAAATTAAGTAGTTGTTCAGTTCTAGACTCTTGAGCAGAGAAATCATTCATTTGTCCCTTCAAAGAAAAAAATTACTTCTGAGTTCTCGATATCCCATTCCTTCTCTATCATCTCCTGAACTCCATAATAAAAGCCCTCCTGAGTTTTCCCTTTGGCAATCCTGACGTTATTACCCTTACCTGGTGCACATATGTGGTCTCCAGGCTGCTCTCACTTATGCCCATCTGCTGAGATGGCTCTGTGCCTGCTTGCAAGCCTACGTTATGAGTTAGCTGTCAAGGCAATGCAGACAGGCAGTTAGCTTCAACTCCACCACAGAAACAGCACAGAGTAGTGAAGCATTTCCATAATACACCCAGCCACAGACCATACTGTCAGGTTTAGGAGTAGAGAAAGCACTTAGCTACAAGAACATTGGTTTTGATCTGATCATATTTGGTTGCTTGAATGTCCCACCCTTACAGGAAAATTATTCTCCCATACAGCAAATGCAGAACCTATTGGGAGTGGCACCAGGCATGAGCAACCCCCAGAAACAGGTCACACCCATAATTGAGCCAAGCAGCTATTTGTCTAAATGTTGTTTTTCTAACTGAAAAGAAAATACAGAGTTGCTAGTGTTGTCTTTTTTTTTTTTTTTTTTTTTTTTTAAATATTATGTTTTTACAAACTTTTTTCAC
>VZRU01004955.1:13685-42507 GCA_013398155.1 Pedionomus torquatus | reverse complement strand
GACAGTTTTGACAAATGTTCTGTAAAAATAAATAAAAAAGAAAAAAGAATCAATTATTTTCTTAATTTTCAGTTCTAAAGGGATCTTATATTTTTAATTTGATTTTTTCCCCCATTATTTTTCACACTATCGCTATTTACACATTTGCTTGGGTATAATACTACTGCTAAAAATATCATTCTTTTTTTTCCTTGTAATGCCATTAAGTGCAGTTCTGCCTTCACACTAATTCAAACAGGATCTCTTTTCTAGAAGATTTACTGTAGTCAAGGAGCTCAAATGTTAATCATTGGCACTTTGCTGGCTCATCACGAAGTGACATAAAACGCTAAAAAACAAAAGAGCCCCACAAAAATATTCGAAGTTCATAAATGTTTGAGTTCGATTTTTCTTTCCCCCCTGAAGCTGCAATGCTTCTGAACTTCCCTGATATGAACAAGGTGTGGGTTTTTGTTAATTTTCTGGGCATTTGGGGGTTGATTTTTTTCCTTTTTTTTTTTTTTTTTTGTTTGTTTTATGGGGGTGGTGGTAGTTCTGTGTTTGGGTTGTTTGTTTGTTTTTTTTTTTTTTTTTAAAGCAACATTTCTAAAAGTCTCCATTGTCCTTAGAACAGTGGCTTCAAGCTTTCCCAGACTGTAAGGTCACCCTGCTGGGTGTGTTTGTCATATGGAAGCCACGCTGATATGAGACCAGGTTGCTCCCTGCTGTGGTCACTAATGCACAACAAGACACGCTGGTACCATTGCATTGTGTCCAGCTCCTCAGCTTGCTTTGGCAGCACTCTGTCAGTGACATTGGCAGGCTGTCACTGAGATATACATTCTGATGCTCTCTAAGTTCCCAACATCTTCACATAGCCCATTTTGTGTGAAAGTCTTTTGTGTAATACAGAGGTGTATGGTGTATCTCTGGTTAAAAGTGCATCTGGAGATCTAAAGACAACTTCAACTTCAGCCTTTAAAAGGAGACCTCAAAAAAATCTGAGGTTACTGAAACAACAAAGTCTACCTTCTACTATCATGCCACACATTTTCCTTGGCTATCAGCATGTCAGCCTAAACTCTCCTCTTAGAAACTGTGATTTAAGGCCCATAACTAGGACAAGGCAAAAAGGGTGTTCATCCTATGCTCCCATCTGCCAGGAACTAAATTAGTCCATGATTGTCCAGGTGCTATTGCCACTCACTAAAAAAAACATGTGTGTCAGGCTCACCAGGGTGAGCAGAAGCCAGCCAGTGACCTAAGTCTGCTTCTTATTCCTCTATTTGTTCAGGATAGAGTGTGACTGGTTGAGACCCAGCAAGCTGGTTAGTGGTTCTAGAATAAAACATGGATTTTTATTCTTTATGGAGCCAATGATGGGAGTTGCAGATGCCAGAATATATTCATTTGAGAAAAAGAGCATAGAGAACAGATGGAAAAGCAGGCACCCAAGGTGCTCCACTATTTGGAGGACTCTGTGTCCTATGTTCCTTTATCAATGCATTCTTTCTGTTTTCTAGAAACTTTTTGTGTATTATTCTCCACCTAGCAGTTAGCTACTTTTTGTTTTCCTCCTTCAGTAATGTCTCTTTTTCTGGGGCCTGGTTTGCACTAGAAGGCTTGAAATTACACCAGCAAGTCCTCTTACCATCAGTGCAACTTCTGCCAGCAAAGTAAGAGTTTCTCTTTATGGCTTGTGTTTCTGTGAAATAAGTTAGCTTCACTGTCAGAACACATTCTCATATGCCAGCAATTATGGCATCTTCACTAGAGCCATTGTCAATACGGAAGCACAAAGTATCCCCAGCCCTGACAGATATTACAATGGAACAGGTTTCTACCTGATTGTGACTCATCCACAAGCACTCCCAAGTCTTTCTCCTCAGGGCTGCTCTCCAGCCATTCTCTACTCAACCTGTATTTGTGCCTGGGATTGCCACATCCCAGGTGCAGGACCTTGCACTTGGCTTGGTTGAACTTCATGACATTTGCACTAGCCCACCTCTCAAGCTGGTCCAGGTCCCTCTGGATGGTATCCTTTCCCTCCAGCTTGTCAACTGCACCACCAAGCTTGGTGTCATCAGCAAACTTGCTGAGGGTGCATTCAATCCCACTGTCCATGTCTCCGACAAAGATGTTAAATAGCACAGGTCCAAGATGTTAAATAGCACAGGTCCAAGTACCAGCCCCCAAAGAACATCACACATCACTGGCCACCACTATGACATTGAGCTGTTGACCACAACCCTTTGAGCGTAGCTATCCAGCCAGTTTCTTATCCACCAAGTGGTCCATCCACTGAATCCATAACTTTCCAATTTGGAGACTGGAATGTCACGCAGGACAGTGTCAAATGTTCTGCATAAATCCAGGTAGATGACAGCTGTTGCTCTGCCTTTGTCCACCAAGTCTGTGGCAGTGTTGTAGAAGGCCACCAAATTTGTCAGGCAGGATTTGCCCTTGGTGAAGCCATGTTGGCTGTCTCCAATCACCTCCTTATTTTCCATGTGCCTTAGCAGAGATTCCAGGAGAATCTGCTCCATGGTCTTGCCAGGCACAGAGGTGAGACTGACTGGCCTATAGTTTCCTGGGTCCTCTTTTTTCCCTTTTTTGAATATTGGGGCTATGTTCCCCTTTTTTCCAATCAGCAGGAATTTCACCAGATTGCCACAATTTCTCAAATATGATGGAAAGGGGCTTGGCAACTTGATCCACCAGCTCCCCCATGACCCGTGAATGGTTTTCATCAGATCCCATGGACTTATGCACCTTCAGGTTCCTCAGGTGGTGTCAAACCTGATCTTCTCCTTCTGTGGGCAATTCCCCATTCTCAGAGCCCCCGCTTTTGCCTTCTGCGACTTGAGCAGTGTAGCTAGAGCCCTTAATATTTAACTGTATGAAGGTTTTCTCTATTCCCAGACCACAGGACACACTTTATTCAAAGCTCTCAGTGTCTGGACTGCAATGTCTATAAGGGAAATGTCCTTTTTTCTCTTCTTTTTTTCCACCCTTCCAATTCATGACAATGACATCCTGGAAAGTGTCACCATTTAATGAATGTTCAAAATGACTTCATGTCTGGGTAGACCTGTGTCCTGGTTCTGGTGGGGATAAGGTTAATTTTCCCCAGTGATAAGATAGGCATAAGAGTATCTTCACAGGCAGGTGATAAAGTAAGGATAAGAATGTCTCCACAAATCTGGAAGTTAACAGAAATTGCAGGATTGAGATAACCAAAAGTGTAGGAGAGTTAATTGAAACTGGAGTAAGATAACCAAAAAATAAGGGGAATAACTGAAAAAGCAAAAGTTAGGCAATTGAAAAAAATGCAAAAGTTAAATTTATATGTAGTAAGTGGATTGGGAACAAGTACTTCAGCCAATGGGGAAAGAAGAGGGTTACATGCAGACAGGGAATTAGAATACAATGGAGGCTAAATTGTATCCTCCAGCAATTTGAGAGACTCACGAGGTATGCCCCAGTGGACTCTCCCTTTATTCAAAAAAAGTCTTTGCAGGACTCCTCTGTCTCCTCTGTGAACATCGACCTCTGGCTACAGGATTATCTGCACACCAGCATCTGGCAGAGACACAGATATTCCATGCTATCTGCTGCCATGCCCAATCTGTAGCCGGGAGCTGGCTGTGGAAGGGGGCAGGAAGTCACTCCTTGGGAGCGAGCAGAGGTGTCCTGGTCTGGTCAGTGAGAGGTGGTACATTAACCCTGATTGTACATTCCTTTGTCAGTGTTACTGTTGTTGTTTACCTATTTCCTTTGCTGCTCTGTTAAAATGTCTTTTTCTCAATCCACAAATGTTGCCTTTTTTTCCAATATTACCCAACCACTATTGGGGGTCAAGAGAGTGGCTGCATGGTTCTTTTTTTGTCATCTGAGACTAAGATTTTGGATTTTGACTGGAGTTAATTGGAGTCTTGTTAATGTCTTAGCTGACATTAACTTTGAGACAAATGTGTTTAAAGAAATGCATTGTCACTGTAAAACAATATGCACAGTAACCTCAGAATATGTAAATGCAGCCCCAGGCTGTCCTACACATACCTTTTTTTTTTTTTAATGAAGAATAACCACAGTAATGGCATATCCTGTTCTCAGAAGAGATATTCAAGTATTACAAGCCTTGGGAAAGTGTACTCAAAGAAAATAGAGATATTTTAAAATAGACAAGGCAAGGCAAAGCACGGCACAGCATGGCAAGGCAAGGCAAGGCAAAGCAAAGCAAGGCAAGGCAAGGCAAGGCAAGGAATCAAAATCAAGAGACACATTCACAGCCTCTCACGGGAATGAAACAAAATAAGTGAAAGGGTACTGCTGAGGACTGAAGCATGAAAGATGTCTAAGAGATGTATAAGACAGAAGCTGATCTTATCATAAGCTGACATCATATAAAAAGTAACCCTACATTTGTAGAGTCAAGTCAGAAGAGGAAGGAATGAAAACATCTGTCCTGCACCAGTATTAAAATTTTTGTGTAAAGCAATGAAATGCTGATGTTTTTCATGGATAAGAAATTTTAAGTATAAGTCAGTATCTTACTTTGAATCAATTTGGCTTTTTACTTTTAGTACTGCACTCTAGTGCCTCACAGATGATATATTTTAGTATCTCCCGTTTTAATACATTCTCCATTGCATGTTTGAAAGTGTCCAGCTTCCATAAAGAATATTCGGAAGGCAAACTGTAAGATCTTATGGAAAATTCAGGAAGCAGCAGATAAACATCACTACCAATGACTGCAAATCTAAGTCCAATTTTTATGTGGCTGATAGCAATACAAGACACAATTAAGCTATCTCTTCGTGATTCACAATACTTTATCATATTCTATTGCTATTTATAAATTTGCAGCAGTTATATTTAGTAATCCTATTAGTGATACCTCATCACAGCATTAACTATAGTGCTTTTACTCCACATAAATGATGACATTAACTTTGGTAATAAGTAAGTTTTTCTTGTAATCTTGCAAAGTTAATAGGGAAAGTTTCTCACTAAGGAAAACAGATTAAAACAGTGTCCTTCTTATATGCAGAGCTGGCAGTCATGTTCAGTGGAAGAGTGGAATTAAATATACATCTTCCTTCAAGGGCAGAAGCAGCAGATCACCTTGACATGTTTCAGCATTACTATATCCACTGTCAGAAGGTACAGAGGGAGTAGGCATGCAGAGCTTGAGGATGATGGAACAGATGCTCTGTCTCTATGTCCATCAACAGCAGTACCTATGTAATTCCCAATAGAACTCCAACCAACCATCCCAATTTGTCGAAAGCTTCTCCCTGGCTTGTTTTCATAACATTTTTCATAACTTCTTAGCAGAGCTGTCTGGGCCTCAACTAAAGACAGAATAATCCACTGACAATGGATCTCCTTTAATTTCAGATCTTATCTGAGGAATTCTGCTAAGAAGTAAAAAGGGGAAAGGAACAACCCAGACACCTGTATGCGTGCATCAACCTACAGTCTTTAGTACTGACAAACCAGAGAAAACTTCAGATCAGAAAATATCAATCTACTTAAAATGACAGTACATTCATATGTATGTTATGTATGTATATATTCACACACACACACATATATATACACACACACATATATATATTCTTATACATTCACAGTCCTATCAGCTTTTTTGGGGGTCTAAATTCATTGCTTTGCTGAAAGAGGCAATGTTTCCAGAGAATGAAAGAAGCAGAGGAATAGATACAGAAAATTAACTTTGTAAGGGATTAATAGGGTTTATGACAGAAATACATGTTTAAGAGGGTTTATGACATTAAGACATAGGCATCCCACAGTGTGCTAGGGCAACATGCCATAACACAAGGGGAACTGATGCATCCTCCTACACTGAAAACTTCACATTCTGTGTCTCACTGAAGTGAACCAAGAAGTCTGGAGGCCATGACACAGATATGCTTTTTTTCTAATATTCTCAGGTATGGAATCTTCACAACCATTGTGTACCTTCACAGCCATCAGAACAAAGCCAACATATGCAATGAAACTCCACAACATTGCCAGTGCTTTCGAAGAAGGAAACTCAAAGATATCAAAGTAAAACTGAAATATGTGGTTTACTGTGATTACTTTGTCTTAGTTGCATAGGAATTTGAAAAGCTGCTTCAATGACCAGCTACGTATATTTCTTCCCCCACAGCAGCAAATATTTTCAAATTTGTTCTTCTAGACAGAGAACTGAAAACTGACACAAGTAATGCACAACATTTATTTCCCACAAATTCAGATGGCAGCTCACATCACTACTTTTATGACTACTTATCCATTTTTTCTGGATGAGAGAAGGAAGAACTAAACCTAACAAAAGCTCAAACAACTAAAAGTCTATAATGGCCTCATCTATTTTGCCTTGTGTATGCTGTTGCCAGCAACAAGACAGATTCTGGAAAGAGAGCATAGCTCACTACTTTCTTAATATTACACAAAAAGAAGAAAATGATATTATTATTTTTTTTCCTGTAATGATTGTAGTTGTGTTTGTAGTGATGACTAGATAAAGACTTTTTATTTACCAGTTAAAGCGTAGAAGTGTACATGAAGAAATGGCATTTCCAGGACTATAGAACACATACCTTCAGAAATAAAACCGAAATCCTTCAGGTTAGGCTTCCAAAGCTATACTTGGGCATCTTAAAATCACCAAGTTGATTTCAGAGTTCTTATGAAATAACCATTCAGATATTTAAACTTAGGAGCATGCTAAAATATCCTGCTAAACTATTTTATTAATTTACTTCAATATTCAATAATGGCAGAGGGAGAGAAGTACATAGAGCTATAGCTGAGTCCGTGCATACAAATTTACATTATCACTGAATCACAGAGTGATTGGGGTTTAGACAGATCTCTGAAGGTCATCTGATACAATCCCCCTGCTCAAGCAGGGCCACACAGAGCCAGTTGTTCACAGCTGTATCCAGACAGCTTTTGATGCTGTCTAAGAATGCAGACTCCACTTTCACATGAGGCAACCTGTTCCATCAGTTTCTTTGCATTCAGATCTTCCTGGTTATTGTGCACTTAAAATATCTAGATCTCCTGTTATCATTAATTCCTGTAGTAAAGATCATTAAGAATTTCATGATGCCTTCCTCCTTCAAAAAAATTCTGTAGTGAAAGCTATCAAACTTCCCTGTGCAGACTAAGGAAACTTCACTTGTGAGATGAAGATGTAACACGCAAGCTTTCCACAGTTCTTCCTCTAGCAATTCTAGTTCCTTTTGTACTCCTAGGCATGAGAAGGTTTGCTTCCTCATGGCTTCCCAACAGAAAGAGCTAAGTCCTGGTATCAACTGTTGGTATTCAGAAGCTTTCATAAATCAGAGTACTAAAGAGCTTTTCTTGGTGAAAGCAGCAGTTGCCTCCCTTCAGAGTATACCAAGGACAGGAACAGACCTAGGAGTAAAGTGGTCATGGAAAGCATGAAGTGATGGACAGGCCAAAGTGGATTTATTTTTCTGCTCTTTTTTGAACCATATAGTATTCAAACTCATTGCACAACATGCTGGGGGACTGGGCAGCTGTGGTGTCAGGAGAAAGAGAGCAAAGCACAATTGGCTGTGAGGTTTATCTAAAACAATTTCATATTTATATCAGAGAGAGATTTAGAGGAAAACAAGCAAGGGCAGGGTCTGGGAGAGCAAAGATGAAGTCCTGGGATCTTCCTATTACAACCTCAGACCTTGATATAGATTAGAAGCAGATGGTAGAGAAATTCAAAGCACTTCTTTTTTCTGGTTGCTTCTCCTGGACCCCACAACTTCAAGGTAGAAGCTAATATGGTGGGCATACAATGCCTGACAGGCCAAGTCATTTTTCTTTTTGCTTTAGGCTAGGATAAAGCATCAAGCTTGCTGAGTTGAATCATTGGGAAACGTAGGAGAAGGAAAACAGTGCTGGTGATACCTCAGTCGTTTACTGCATCCTACTTTCAGAACTAGGTAGTTGAATGATTTAAAGGATAGGTATATTCAAGTTTGCTTCCCTGTCCTCTTAAGTTGAGAGACAGCATTATCTTTTATCCTGGATCTTTAAACAGGCCACAGTATCTCACTAAGTGAAATCATTGCACAGGCATTCAAGTAAGTGAAGGAAAAAAGAGAAGGAAAAAAAAAAAGAAACAAAAAGAAAAAAAGAAAAAATTAATTCCTTTGATATCTCTAATGTCTCAGTTGCTTCATAGCCCTGGCTAAGCAAAACAGAAAACAGCAATGAAAAACTAAAGGAAATAGAAGAGGTCCCAGCTATAGGAATTATTGCTCAAATACTCCTCCACAGCTTATAGGTGCTTTGCAAATCATTACAGCAAGTTTATCCCAATCCTGGAAATTAACTTCACTCCTTGAGACAACAGACACAACCAATAACCAGAGCTATGCTACAGAGAAGTATTAAAGAGTTGTTTTCAGCAAAGTCTTAAAGCATGCAATGCTTCATGCAAATGAAATGTCAAAGACATACATTTGCCTGAGCATATCCTTGCACCAAAATACAGTTACTATTCTCACCGATTAAATAATTGAGTCAACAGCCCCTTTTAGAGAAAGTTGTTTTGGACACAGTCATAAGCACATTTTCACAGCAATAAGCATCGGCTTGCAAACCAGAACTTGAAGCTTGTCTTCTATCCCTTTGCAATGAATACACTTACATTGGGCAGCACATAAGCAGAAGCAACTACCTGAGCAGAACAGAATTGAGTTTACTTAGCTTGATTTTTTAACTGACTTAACTAGTAATGAAGAAGCTCATGAACCTTTCTGTTGCAACCCATCAACAAGGATTATTACCAGGGTCTCCTAATGTCAACAAGATTTATTGACGTCAGCGACAGCCAACCAAACTAATAGCTCTGTGCATGATTTAGCTGTAGCTATAATTTAGTATTTAAGTGATATGTTGCCTAAACATATTTCAAGAAAAAGGTCAGGTCATGCTCTGAAGGACAGTCTTTGTAATTTGCATATCTCATGAGAAACCTGTAACATCTTACACCATGCCAAGGGCCTGATTCTGATTTAATCTGGTTTAATGTTATTTCCCTTAAATAACACCAACATAAACAAGACAGATACAGGTTATTTTTCAAATGTTTTTTCAAATTTATTAGAGGAATGTGGAGTTGAGACAGTCCTAATGTAAATACCCTGATATCTTGCACAAAACACAACAGGTCGTCTGCAAGAAGAACATGCTCCCTGCTCTGCAAGGGATTGAGGCAACATGGCAACACAGGCTCAGAAGAATCTCCAATGTTCTTGTAAGGTAATGGGAACTTAATATTATAATAATAAATAAATAGAATAACAATAATAATAAAGAATATAATAAGAAAATGCACAGTACTTAAAATTATACTTATACTATACTGCCATGTGATAGCCAACCAGAAACTCAGATGTTAGTAATGAAATTGCATTGCAATTCCATCCAAAGCCTGAGCTCCAATCTGAGATTCTGATATTTGCCATAACTGATAGAGAATGCCACATTTTCTAATAAAAAATTTAATCCTCTAAGGAGGATTTCCCTCTATAAGGGGAAATAACGTAGGCAATAATTATGTGAGACACAGGCAGGGAAAAGCTTCATCTTCTATTAATTTTACTACATATTTAACAATTGAGAAAAGGACTCAGTTTTCATGCCTTCAGTGTGTTGAGTGAAGGTTTTTATCTTTGACATAGGAGGATGTTTTAAATCTTACTCTTGGAGAAAAGAAAAACAACAAACAACAAACCAAAGAACCTAACAACAAACTATTAAACAATTCAGACACAGTCTGAATATTGAATAGGTAAGAGAATGGTCTGATGCATTATTTGCGACCTTTGGAGAAAATGCTTAACTAGTAAAGTAGGAATTGCAAGTTTCTGATGAGTTTGATGATGGTGTGTGACTGCTTCTGTGATAGATTGTATTATTTTGCTCTGATCTTTTTCAATGTACTTCCCTCTCCTTCAGAACTGAACATACTAGAAAATTCAAAAGGCTACTTCAAAATACTGCTTATTCTTTATGAAGACATTTTTCATTGAAGTGGGAAAGGAGAGTGAGCAAAACCCATCTCTAAATTTTAGTCCCATCTCACATGCAAATTCCAAGACAAACTTATGCATGAGGTCATTACTGATACTACGTACAGATAGTAATGTCCAGCATGATGCCATTATGCATGATACAACCTACCTGCAATGTAACTGGTTCAGTACACACAGTCTGATCATGCCTCCAAAGCCTTCTATGAAGGCAGTCCTTCTGAACCAGGAAAGTGGAAGCAAGTGAACCCCACCACACTCATGCTCTTATTTAGGATTGCAAAAAGCAAGAGCTACTGAAAAACTTCAAACAGGCATAAACAATAAAAGCTAAAATAAAATTTGTCTTTCTTCACACTTTCACTGTAACCATGAAGACTATACTCTCAACCTATTAATGTGCAATGCTGTCTTTTAACTCTTCATTTGTAAGTGCCTCAAGTCATACCACAGATTAAAAAAGAGATGCAGAACTGCCTTCAGAGACAATGCTGCACATACATGAAACACTAATTTGTGCAGTAAAGCATTTAGCCCTTCATTTAACCCTTCCTACAGGCACTTCTCAGACCAAATTAAAAAATTAGTACCATTCAAACTTGTAAGACCAAACTTCTAGTGTCCTTCTGAGTCTCCAAAGACATAGGATGTAGCACGAAAGGAGAGAACATAAAGAAATCCATATCATCCACATCCATTTGGGAAGCCACAGAAGGATCCAAGGTAGACTCCATCACATTGTCCCATATTTCTGACTGATGCTGCACATTTAGGTTCTACACAGGGCAGTCTGTACTGACCAGAAAGATTTTCAACATTAGTATGGGACCCATCCCAAGAATTCACACAATATTTATCTTCTGTGGTAGCTGCCATTTTCACATTTCAGATGTGCTGGACACTACAGGGTAGCTGGTTACAATAAGGCCACATGGGACCTGATGAAATACATCCCAGAGTCCTGAAGGAACTGGCTGATTTAGTCACCAAGCTACTTTCCATGATATTTGAAAAATCATGGCAGTCAGGAGAAGTCCCTATGAACTGGAAGAAAGGAAACATCACACCCATTTTTAAAAAGGGTAGAAAGGAGGACCCTGGGAACTACCAACCTGTCAGCCTCACCTTCGTGCCTGGGAAGATCATGGAACAGATCCTTCTCAATGTCATGCTTGGGCACATGAAGGACACGGAGATGATTCGGGCTAGCCAGCATGGCTTTACTAGGGGCAGGTCCTGCATGACTAACCTAGTGGCCTTCTATGACAGTGTTACTAGGTCAGTAGATAGAGGACAACCTGTGGATGTGATCTATCTGGACTTCTGCAAGGCCTTTGACATGGTCNACTTCTGCAAGGCCTTTGACATGGTCCCCCACAACATCCTAATTGACAAATTGGAGAGATATG
The DNA here is from genome assembly GCA_013398155.1 of Pedionomus torquatus. Taxonomy (NCBI): domain Eukaryota; kingdom Metazoa; phylum Chordata; class Aves; order Charadriiformes; family Pedionomidae; genus Pedionomus; species Pedionomus torquatus. The sequence goes on along the minus strand of VZRU01004955.1, from coordinate 31,040 downwards.
GATTTGATGGGTGGACTGTTCAGTGGATGGATGGTTGCATCCAGAGAGTGGTGGTCAATGGCCTGAGGTCCAATTGGAGAGCACTCACAAGTGGTGTCCCTCAAGGGTCCATGCCAAGACAGATACTGTTCAACATTTTTATATAGGGGGATTGAATGCACCATTAGCAAGTTTGCAGATGACACCAAGCTGTGTGGTGTTGTCAATATACCAGAGGGATGGGACGTCATCCAGAGGGACCTGGATCAGATGGAGAGGTGGGCCCAGATGAATCTCATGAAGTTCAACAAGAGCAAGTGCAGGGTTCTACACCAGGGCTGGAACAATCCTCACTATCAATACAGACTGGGGGATGAAGTGTTAGAAAGCAGCACTGAAGAAAGGGACTTGGGAGTGCTGATGGATGAAAAGCTGGCCATGAGCAGACAGTGCGCACTTGCAGCCTAGAAGGACAATTGCGTCCTGGGCTCCATCAAAATATGTGTTGCCAGCAGATCCAGAGAGGTGATTCTGCTGCTTTACTCTGCTCTGGTGAGATCACACCTGGAGTACTGTGTGCAGGTCTGGAGGCCTCAATATAGGGAGGATATGGACCTGGTGGAGTGGGTCCAGAGGAGGGCCATGACAATGATCAGAGGGCTGGAGCACCTCTGCTATCAGGATAGGCTGAGGAAACTGGGTTTTTTTCAGCCTGGAGAAGAGGAGGCTCCGGGGAGACCTAATAGCAGCCTTTCAGTATCTAAAGGGGGCCTATAGGAAGGCTGAGGAGGGTCTGTTCACAAAGGCCTGCTGTGATAGGACAAGGGGCATGGATTTAAGTTAGAGAAGAGTAAATTTAGGTTTTATATTAGGAAAAATTTCTTTACTCTAAGGGTGGTGGAACACTGCAACAGGTTGCCCAGGGAGGTGGTTGAGGCCCCTTCCCTGGAGATATTCAAGGCGAGGCTCAATGAGGCCCTGGGCAACCTGGTCTAGTTGGGGGTGTCCCTGCGACTGCAGGGAGGTTAGACTAGATGACCTTTGAAGGTACCTTCCTGCCTGGATGATTCTATGTTTCTAAGAAAGATGTGAATTTTATCATCCCTCACTGAGCTTTACTTATAGGATGGATTTGATTAAGCACGAATACTGAAAAAGCCACTGCTAGATGGTATCAACAGGATGTTAGTCAGATCATGCATGACTGTTACTCTCCAAGTTTCAGGAGCAGAAAAATGCAAGTGAAATGCTCTAGAACTTTTGGTGAGGTCATTTCACAGAAAAATAAAAGGAGGGTGTAAGACAGAATCTGTATTGCATTGCATCTTACTACTGGAGTGCAATTATACTGTGCATAATTATATGCAAACATAATTTCATACACTCTAACAAGCCACATCAAAGATTATAATTTCCAGTTTAAGAAAAAAAGGATAGTATTAGATTAGAGGACTGTTAGCAGACATGAAACCATAATGGTATGCACAGCTTTTTACCTATCAAATAAAACACTTGTGCAAATATAAACCTTTCCATTGATGGTGAGACAGTCCTGTTAACTACCCTGCTCTTAAAGTTATCCCAGATGATAGCAGACATAACAGAGGCCAAAGGAAGCACCAAAATCTGTCTCCAGGAGATCAGCAGCATTGCATATTTATGGAGAGTACGAGTAGTTAGAATATATGTTTCCACTTCAATGCCCTTTGAAGCTGCATGGCGGCAACTATGTCTCTTATATAACAACCTCTTCTCAAAAGCTTGTGTCAACCCAGTGGCACTTACTAACTACACCTTGCAGCATTAACCAGTACTTTTGAGTCCTCTCAATGTCTCTGAGATATTCAGCTTCAAAGTACAAAACCCGTTTCTAGTGACATGAAACAATCTGGAACCACAAAGTTTTCTGCTGTTCTATGTGCACTTCCCAAAGAAACTAAGCAAACAGATGCTGGTTCTATGTTGAGTCCTTTGACAGCAGACAGAGCTCCATTAATCTTCTCACAATTGCTTAGTCCCCCAAGATCAAAATCATTATTAAAATCCTTCACATTTTAAGGACAGATGTTAATTTTTCCTTCTGCACAGTGGTCATAGTTGCATTACATGATCAGGAAGGTCAGCATGACCATAGCTTCACCCACTGACCCTGACAGTGGGTTTGTAATTTACCTCAACATTGTGTTCTGTAGTATAGCTCCATGCCATCCTTCTGGCTAAGAAACAACTAGGCTATGCTTTTGTCTTGGATATGATACCTTTCACCTAGGACAGGTCTGTACTTCCCTCTTTAATGTAAAATATTGTGCCTGAACCACTAATCCAGCCCTGAGTGGGCCCTGCCTGAATTTCTGCTAGAAAGGGCTGAAAAGGCTTCAGTAGCTAAAGCTATTGACCTATGTCATTTCTAGGACCTATGTTTATCAGGACTCTGTCTTTTGAAGAGGTGAAGAAGAAAAGTAACTACCACCAAAATCCACGATCTGACTCTACTTGGTGCAGTACTTAAGGCACTTCTTTTCATGAAACTAAGCCACCTGTACAATGCCTCAAAAAGCTCAACTCTACCCATTTCTATGCATCCTCTCTGCCCCATATGCTACAGAATGCTGTAAGGTTTTTAACAAGCAGGTTTAATACCTTGGTTACTGATGTTAATTTTTTAATAAATGTAGTTTCAGAGAAAACCCCTCCCCAAAGTTATCAGTTCACTGGAAGAGCAACAGTCAATGCAGGACAAGACTATCAATGGATCCAAAAGGAGGAAAAGAAGAGGCAAGGTTGTATGGTTTTCACTCCTTGAAAAAATAAACCAACAAAATGTTCAGAGTAAAACAAGGAAAAATGGGGTTTTGAAATATAGCTTCTGCCATCTCTGGTCTTTTTTCATTTGACAAAGCTGTCAAAATGAGTCAGAAATTAGTTTATTTAGTGGGGGAAAAAAATGCTTTCTGTTGATACGCACTGTAGAAGTTTACCACTGATAATTTTTTGTGTTGAAATGAAATTCTAAAATGGAGCTTGAAGTAAAAGTCAGAGGCAAATATCAACTGCAGGTTATCCAGGGGTTAGAGTAATGAGTTTTAAGATAGAAGGATTAGGCACTTGCTTTCTCTGAGCAACTTATGGTTTGAAATGAAGCCTCCTACAAGGCAAGTAAGTAACCACGCTAATCCCCAAGCTTCTTGCCATCCAGCTACAGATCTTCCCCCATGTTTTGGCAGTGGCTCCTTCAGACATATACTCTGGACATATACAGTAGTATACCTGTTTTCTATCTCACTTCAACTCCAGGTTTATTCAAGCCCTTTTTATAAATAAAGCCACTAAGTGAATCCAGTATATGTACTTCAGAACTTTAAATAATATGTTGCACATATATATATATATGTATATAACACTAATGATGTTAAATTTACATGGTCTAATAAGATGTTTTCATCATACTGCATTTCTGAATATCGCAGCATAAATGTCTTGATTGCCTCAATATATCTTTCTACCATTTGTAATATTGTGGCATTTAACTGGTAAGTTTGACAGCATTTCTTTCAGGAAACACTGATACTTCTACAGATGGGAATCAAATTTCATTTCCACTTTATCAGTACAGGAAAGCAGGTCTTAGACCACCCACTATCTGTAATGAGATACCTAATTTCAACATACTATAGAACAACCAGTTACTCCAACTAAAACATGCTGTTTAAATACTTCAAAGAAGCCTGTTTATCTTTCACTGCTTCAGGGTACTCAGCCATTCCCAGAAAAACAATGGAATCTTTAAACACATGTAACAGTGTTGTCAACCTCAATGAATATCACAGTACATGTGGCTTCACAAGTCCGTAATCGCCTTCAAGTAAAATATATCAGCTGCCTCTCCTATCAGTGTGAATACTCCCATAAGTGTACCTCCCATCAAGCCATCTATTTTCTTATGACCTGCTACCCTGGTTTGTTACTACCACATGATGTACCTGAAAATCTCCCCAGCCCTTCAAGGAGGCAACAATCAGTTCTCCCTTCATTATATTAAGTATTCAGACTAGTAATTCATAAACTATAGTCAGAGACAACGGTGAAACTTTTCCTTGAAAACTTGTTTATATGGTTTGAAGCACAGTGGCACTGTGAGGAAGACTCTCACAGTCCAATAAATTGAATTACATTATGATGGAAGCTTAGACTACAGTCCTGCATGCTCTTAAACATACGCTTTGCTTCCTTAATTTCATGCAGTTTCAATGGTATCTGAGGTCAATTGCACTTACAGGTGAATTTTTCCAGGAACAAGAATTTCCTTTATTAACCTTCCACAGATACTGAAAATACAGAGACAGTTTATCTTACTGAGATTGATATATGTTTTTTTTTTTTTTTTAATACAGTAACAAAAATTTTCAACAGGATTCCAAATCAATTTTACACAAGTTATGAGAATGTTCACATATTTACTTCAGCATGTCTAACATTTGATCCTCCGGGTGCAATAAATGACTTTTATTGTATGTGGTAATTAATTTCTATTCACAGATATTTGTGTGTGAAATATTTCATACATTCATTAATTTTTTTAATTTTAGAAGCTATCCCCTCTGCTGTGTACTAATCAACTTCCATTTTGTGTGCAAGTAATTCTTTAATGGACAGTAATAATTTTCTCTGCATAATAAGTCACAAAATGTGATCTGTATCCTGATCTCTTTAAATATAGACTCATTTTTGTCAACTTCAGCAGCACTGTCTTGCTTATTCACTGAAATAGATTAGTCCCCCTCAATGTTCTCCCCTTACTTCAATCTTTACCTAGCTCAATCAGACCCTTAAACAGTTTTGTCCTCATTAGTTTCTTATCTTCATTTGCATTCATAGCAAAGTGCACTTGTTCATTGCTGCGGCAGATACATGTTTTTTGAGCATAGAAGTAGGTATCTTTCAAGAAGAGTATTGTATCCTGAATCATAAAACATCTAGTAAGGAGGTCATCAGTGAAAAGGTGCTTACTCCCTTATTCCTCTGTGATCTTCAGTGAGCAATCTTTGGCGAGACTCACTCCCTCTCAGTTTATCTACCTACAAACCTGTGTTGATAGCACAGATAGTCTATTTCGTTCTTCCTAGATGTAAAACACTGAATGGAATAGCACAACTTTTCTTTAAAACTTTATTTTTTGGCCCAGATTTCTGAGATGGAATGGATTTAAATTAGTTTTTTTTAATGTCTTCTAACACAAAGGAGACTGTCATACTACAGCAATACCTAGACACAAATATTTTCGCAACATTCCAGTATTTAGCAATCCTGAGCTTTGAGAAAAACAAAGCAAAATGTTAGACAATTACCACTCAAGTGGTTACTGAGATTGTTTTAAAATGCAATGCTATGAAGATAAAAATACATTTATTGATTTACATCTGGACACTTTATTCCTTTGCGACTGAATAAGTGGGGAAAGAGGCATAGGTATGAAAATGGGAGAGGTGAGTTTGTGCAAAGTTAAAAAAAAATAGGGATCCCAGCTGTGCCATGACTAATTACATTGTCTCCTCAATTACACTGCATGATATTTTTCAAAGACATAAGTGTCAGAGGGGAGAGATTGCTCACTCATAGAAATTAAATACAGCTGTCATAGTAGGAACTGTATTCCAGATAACCCACACCCTGCTTACCAGAAGAATAAATAAATAAATAATGACACAGCTGTGTCTTTCACCCTCAACAGTAAATTAAGGGCAAGAAAAGGCAACAGAGAAAGCACCTCAAGGAAGCCGGATGTTTTTTTCATGAAACTGGAAAGAGGAAACATTGCCAATGCAAAGTTTGGCTTGCTTTCTTTCCACTTAAGCTGAATTATTATTTCATACCTTTTAATAAGAAAAATACGGACCAGATCTTATAGTCTGAAAGTGAAAAAAATGTGACAATGAGCCAAAATACAGAAGGAAGGAAAGCTCTTCCTTCATCACTGACATGTACCTCCTACCTCTATTCACTTTTATTCATCATCCTCTGCCTCCTTTTTCTTTTTCCAGCTTTCCTAACATTAAGGTTTTAATCCTTTTGTATTCAGACTCAAAGGCCATGAGGGAGTTTGCCCTATGTTTTTTTTCAAATAAAAATTTGTTCAAAATAGCTGTCTTACTAATAAAAACCCTTTCCATAAAGCATCTCAAATTTCTACGAAAGAATAATTTTTGTAGGGAAGAATTTATAAGCTTTTTGGCTGAGAATGCAAATTTGTTAATCCAATAAAGGTGAATGTTTCTAATAGAAACTCAAGTGGCAGCATACTTCTCTCTTAAAAGAAACACATTGCTATGAGAACTGAATCATGTCTGTCTGGTTCATTTGGTCCTGCACCTCTTGGCTGAATTCTCGGCTAAGTAATACAGCCATTTAAGCTTTTTTCTATATTTAAAGCATTCATACCAAGTCTGCCCTTCTTAAATCTGTTCACAGTTATAAAAATTGAGCTCAATCTGCAATCTCTCCCTCACAGCACTAATAGGGTACCTCTTTACTTCCTGACTGCGATATAAGCTTAACATTGAGATTTTTCACCTCATAATAAAATCTAAACAACGGGTTAAAAAATTATAGAAAGTAGCAAGGGAAGAGGAGACCAGAAGAGAAAAAAATGTACAATTCCAGTCTCCCAGAGCTTATGACTGAAGATGATGCCCATCTTCTTGCCTGAAATACAATTCTGTGTGAGAACACCAGGCTTAGAAAGTTCAGACAATATACAGAAACCACACATCTTCAGAGTGTTAGAACTCATGCTATTCCAGAAAGCACTAACCCAGAGTCAACTAAGGAGTGCCAATTGATTGCCCAATGGACAACTATAAGTGGAAAATTAGGGGAAAGAAACCTTACACTAAGGCATATGACTCTAGACAATGCATTTCCTCCTTTTGTCATTTATTTTTCTTATGGAAAGATTGGCTAATATCCAATTATAATTTGAAAACCAGTACATTTAGTAATATATTATATTCTTGTTATGAGCAATATAAGGTTTCCTGCTAACTGATTTTAGCCTTTTACTGGGTCTGACTGGTATCATAATTTTCTTCATAGCAGTCCGTATGGTGATATGTTTTGGATTTGTGACCAAAGCAGTGGTGATAACACACTAATGTTTTGGCTGCTGCTGAAAAGCTCTTGCACAATGTCCAGGTTCCTTCTGTTTCTGTGTGCACCCCACAGTGAGAAGGCTGGGGACTGGGAAGAGGGTGGAAGGGGATACAGCCAGGACAGCTGACTTGAACCGGCCAAAGGAATATTCCACATCCTATAATGTTCACACTGAGCAATAAAACTGTGGAGGGCTTTTTTTAAGGAAGCAATTGCTCATAGACTGGCTGAGCATCAGTCTGCTGGTGGGAGCTGGTGGGTGATTGGCTTGCATCACTTGGCTTTTTTTTTCCTTTTTTCCCTTTCACTTATTTCACTTATTAAACTGTCTTTACACAGATCCATGAATTTATTTCTCTTTTGCCCTTCTGATCCTCTTGCAGTCCTGCTGTGGTGGAATGAATGATTAAAAAATTCTTCAGGGCCTTGGGACAGTTAGTAAGGGAACTTAGGGTGCAGGTTATCTTCTCTTCTTTCAGTCATAGGTAGTAACATTGTAAGAAGCAGATGTGTTCAGTCTATTAATACATGGCTCCATGCCTGGTGTCACCACAACAATCTTGGGGTTTTTTGACAATGGAATGATCTACAAGGCACCAGTCTTGCTGGCATCAGATGGGGCTCATCTTTCTCGAAGGGGGAAAGGGGCATTGCTCATTACCTAGCGTGACTCACTGACCAAGCTCTAAACTAGACCTGATGTGGGAGGGGGGCATTAACAAGCTTGTTCATGACAAGCCAAGGGATAACACTCCAAGGTTTGAGGAATGGATAGCTAGCGAGGGCCCTCAAACTGTTGTTCTGAGATGTGCTGGGTGCACTGCATAACACTTGAAGTCCTATGGAGATGAGCTCAGGGCCTCCAGAGGCAACAGGAGTCAATGAGGAAACACAGATAAAACACCTCAAAGGAAGGCCACATGGAGAACAGCATGAAGGAATTGCAGCCACTCCAGCCGGTAAGTCAGCTTTAATGGAGACACAGCTTAACTGGCTCTATGCAAATTCACATAACATGGAGAACAAACAAGAGGATTTAGAGACATCTGCACATCTCCAGAGCTATGATCTCATTGGCACCACAGCGACAGAGTGGTTGGATGGCTCCCATGACTGGAGTGCAGGAATGTAGGGATACAGGCTCTTCAGGAAGGACAGACACGGGAGATGAGGTGGGAGTGTTGTACTCTACGTCAAGGACCAGTCAGAGTGCATGGAGCTCCAGCTGCAGATGGATGAGGAGCCAACCAAGAACATATGGGTCAAGATTAAAGGGAGGGCAGGAACAGGTGACATTACAGTGGGGGTGTGCTACACACCACCTGACCAGGATGACGGAGCAGATGAGCACTCCATTGATACGAGTGACATTGATTCACAGACCCTGATCCTTTGAGGGTCTTCAACCACCCCAAAATCTCTTGGTGGGACAACACAGCAGGGCACGAGAAATCCAGGAAGCTCTTGGAATGCATCATGGACAACCTCCTTCTCCAAGTGGTAGAGGAGTCAATGAAAAGAGGAGTTATGTTGGACCTTTTTCTCACCAACAAAAGGCTGGTGGGGACTGTCATACTCAAGGGTACCCTTTACAGCAGTGATTACAAAATAGTAGAATTTAAGATCCTTAGGGCATTGAGGAGGGTGTGCAGCAAGGTCACTGCTTTGGAATTCAGGAGAGCACACTTTGGCCTCTTCACGGGTCAGCTTGCTAGGGTTCCATGGGATAACACACTGGAGAGAGGAGGGGCCCAAGGAAGCTGGTTAGCATTCAGGGATCACATCGTCCAAGTGCAGGAATAATGTATCCCAACAAGGAAATCATCAGGCAGAAAAGCCAGGAGGCCTGCATAGCAGGTTCTTATAGCAATAAGTATAAACAAGAGTCTCTCTGAATACGATTCCTTGATATTAATACATATTATTGACATTAATACATTGAAACATAGGGCTTATCACTCTGAGAGTGAACAGTTTCTGCACAATATGCTGTTAATTTCAGTGCTAGTTAGAAGAGACTTAGTCAAAAATAAAATTACTGAACAGGAAATCGGTTCTGTTCTACTTCAAACCAGGACATGACCCAAGTGCAGCACCTGCTATTAGCCTTGTTGAACCTCGTAGATCTGGCCTCATCCCATCAATCCAGACATCCAGACTGCACAGACCCCTCTGTAGAGTTTTTCTGCCCTGTAACAGGTGGAGTGATTAATTTCACTTGTAAGAGAGAAGCAAATATTTATAAAGGTGAAACAGTGACTTAACAAAATTAGTAGCACATGCAACAGTGTTTTATGAGACTCAATGGCAAGATACACTGCACAGAGGACAGGGTCAGACAAGCTGTCAGGGAGACTTGGTCAACGGTTTATGTCTAAAGGATTATATATGTGGAATCAATCCCTTCTATTACTTAGCTAAGCTTTCAAAGTTTAACATGTCACTTACCAAGAATCTGTTGTGACAAAGAATCTCTGAACCTCAAGGAGTAGAACCTTAAGTGAGCATCCTCACTAAAGTGGAGATCCTGGCAGGCAGCCTGCTGCAATGCAGGAGAGCTCAAAGAGCTCTTCAGCTTTTTTTTTTTTATGCCTTTCATAAACTCACCCTGACTGAGCCTCATCACTTGGTTAGCCTGTGTGCACTGCATGATGGCACTCAAGATGATCTGCTCCATGACTTCCCCTGGCACAAATGTCTGACTGACAGGCCTTTAGTTCCCCAGATCCTCTCTCAGGCCCTTCTTATAGATGACCATCACATCTGGTAACCTCCAGTCCACCGGGACTTCCCTGCTTAGCCAAGACTGATGATAAATGATGGGAAGTGGGTTGAGGATCACTTGCTCTAGCTCCCTCAGTATGTTTTGGGTCGATCCCATTTGGCCCCATAGATTTGTGCATGTCTAAGTGGTGTAGCAGGTCATTAATCGTTTCTTCTTGGAGTATGGGGGCTTCCTGTCCCTGTCCCTGTCTTCCAGCTCAGGGAGCTGAGTACTACTGGTCGTTCTATTAAAGACTGAGGCAAAGAGGGCACTACGTACCTAACCTATTTCCTCATCCTTTGTTACTATGTTTCCCACCCCACCCCCCATCCAATAAAGGATGGGGAGTCTCTTTATCCCTCCTTTTGTTGCTAAAGTTTTTATATAAACATCCTTTATTTGTCTTTTACTGCAGCAGACAAATTGAGTTCTGTTTAAGCTTTGGCCCCTCAAATTTTCTCCCTGTTGTGCTATACCTCACAACATCCCCATAGTCCCTTGAGCTGTCTGTCCCTTCTTCCAAAGGTCATAAACTCTACTTTTCTCGAGTTCCAGCCAGGTTGGACTGTTCCTAAGCTGGTTCCAATACCAAGTCCAAAAGGACATACGGTTCCCTCCTTCCTGAAACAATGTAGCCAAGTTGAAATGCTTTATGAGCAGGTTAAGTTAAACATTTGTTATGTAGATAAAAGGAGTCTTGAGACATTGTATTCTTGAGTAAGGTAGACAAGGAAGAATAAGCTAGTTTTGGTATAAACAAGAGTTGTGAAACCGGGGGTGAGAACAAGCTGAACATGCCAGAAGACTGAGTTCAATCAGTGGACACAGTGAGGAAGACTATTGATAACCACCAGAGGACCCTGAAAGACCACCAATGGATCTAAATGCACATGCATCAAGGATATTACATATTATTAATGAGTTCCAGGAAACAGTATGAATATGTTAATCATTTCTCAGAAATCTAATGAATGTGTACATTCTGAGTGCATATAAACTTTGCAGTTGAGCAACTCAGCATGCACACTAGGAGGAGCAATCCCCTTTGTGCCTGGCACCGTAACCAAGAATGCCTGCTTTCTAAAACTCCAAACTGAGTCTTACAGAGTTTCTATTTTGCCGATGTAGGGATGGCCTTCTCCTGTGCCTTAAAGGTCTCCTTCTTGAAGAATGTCTATCCTTCCTGGACTCTGTTGTCCCTCTGGACTGCCTCCCAAGGGACTCTGTCAACCAGGTCCCTAAACAGGCTGAAGTCTGCCCTCTGGAAGTCCAAGGCAGCAGTTCTGCTAACTCCCATCCTTACTTTTCAAAGAATCGAAAACTATATCATGTCGTGGTTGCTGTGCCTAAGACGGCCTCCAACCATCACATCATCCACAAATCCTTCTCTGTTTGCAAACAACAGGTCCAGTGGGGCACTTTCCCTAGTTGGCTCACTTACCAACTAACTCAGAATTTATCTCACCCAGCTAATTCAGAAATTATCTTCCACACACTCTAGGAATCTCCTAGACTGTATTGGAACCTCTCTGTTGTATTGTGTTTTCAGCAGACACCTGGTAACTTGAAGTTCTCCACAAGAATAAAGGCTAGCAATTGTGAGGCTTCTTCCAGCTGCTTATAGAACATTTCACCTGCCTCTTCATCCTGGCTGGGTGGTCTACAGCAGAGTTCTACCATATCTGCCTTATTGGCCTTCCCCCTGATTCTTACCCATAAACATTCAACCCTATCATTGCTATCATTAAGCTCAAGACAATCAAAACACTCTCTAACAAACAGGGCTACCCCACCACCTCTCCTTGGCATATCCCTTCTGAAGGGTATACGGACATACATTGCAGTACTCAGTTGCGTAAGTCATCCCACCATGTTTCCATGATGGCAACTATGTTTTCCTGCTGCACAACACCTTCAAATGCCTCCTGCTTGTTGCCTATGCTGTGTGTACTGATGTAGATGCACTTCAGTTGGGCTATTGATCCCACCACATTTTTGAGGAAGAAGCCCCAATTCCTACGTACTGTTAGACAATTCAATGGTTTCTAATGCATTGATGATCCTTAGGTCTTTGCTGCTAAGTGGATCTCCATCCCCTACCTCCCCTGAGATAGTTAAGATGGTGTGTGTGCAAGAAATAGGCAAAGGTTTTGCTTCAGACATGATGGATTTGTTTGTGATGCAAATAATTTTTGAAATTGTAATTGTGTAAAGAATGTCAGAGGAACTTTCATAAGAATAAAAGAGAATGACCCAATCAGGGCATTTTAACTGTGGCATGAGCTCAGTAGGCAGGTCAGAGAGAATTTAAATCCCTGAATACCCAACAAATGGGACAAGGGGGCAGGGAATCAGGCAATGGAGAAAGGGTGTAAGTACTCTGAAGTCCAAGAGCAAGGTGTGTCTCTTCTTTGAGGAACACCCAAACCAGCCAGGATGTATATTTTTAATAAATATTTACATCTTTTTTATAGCTTTGCTTTGAAGACTTTGTCATCTCTTACATTGTCTTTGTGAGATGGCATTTCTCCTATGTGTGTTAGTATGGGGACATTTCAACAGCACTTCTGTGTACTCAGCACATTGTGGAGCAGACTGAAGCATCTCACTAGCACACTGCCACTCAAATGTTAGTGTGCTGCCCCCAGTGAACTTGGTTCCGTGATGAACCNACCTGGTAACTTGAAGTTCTCCACAAGAATAAAGGCTAGCTATTGTGAGGCTTCTTCCAGCTGCTTATAGAACATTTCACCTGCCTCTTCATCCTGGCTGGGTGGTCTACAGCAGAGTTCTACCATATCTGCCTTATTGGCCTTCCCCCTGATTCTTACCCATAAACATTCAACCCTATCATTGCTATCATTAAGCTCAAGACAATCAAAACACTCTCTAACAAACAGGGCTACCCCACCACCTCTCCTTGGCATATCCCTTCTGAAGGGTATACGGACATACATTGCAGTACTCAGTTGCGTAAGTCATCCCACCATGTTTCCATGATGGCAACTATGTTTTCCTGCTGCACAACACCTTCAAATGCCTCCTGCTTGTTGCCTATGCTGTGTGTACTGATGTAGATGCACTTCAGTTGGGCTATTGATCCCACCACATTTTTGAGGAAGAAGCCCCAATTCCTACGTACTGTTAGACAATTCAATGGTTTCTAATGCATTGATGATCCTTAGGTCTTTGCTGCTAAGTGGATCTCTATCCCCTGCCTCCCCTGAGATAGTTAAGATGGTGTGTGTGCAAGAANTATTAGTGTGCTGCCCCCAGTGAATTTGGTTCCGTGGTGAACCTGGTGAGCTGAGTTTTACTGCTCTTCCATGAAGCATTTCCTCCTCTATGCCTGTAACCAAGTAGTGCTAAGCATCCAAGGCCTGGCCAAAAGGTGAACTGCAGGGTCAAGGTGGCAGTTTAAACAGTCCAGAACAGGACCTGCTAAGGGTGTGCACAATTTGCAAGACCCTGTATGGGAACACCCAGCAAAACCAGTTTCAGAGCACAATCAGTGAGATGCAGAGAGTTGTCATCCAACTTAGTTTCCTCTCACATTAGCCTTGTCTATGCACAGATAACTTCAGGGGAGCTGAAAAAATGGCTTGGCTCAGCTCAGGGTTGTCTTAAGATTGCATCACAATAGGAACCAAAACTGAATGGAGTCTTAAACAAAATGCCCTGAGTCCCATCCATCCACTACTCCCATGACTTTGAGTCCTAGACATCACAAAATTAGCAACAGAAATTTAGGATCCATCACACCACCAGAGGTAAATGTTCCATGTAGTGTAATCCACTCAGGCAGAATCCTGCATCCCCATCAAAAGAGAGAATATAAACTGTAAGGCTCAGGGAGAAAAATGGGGGAATCTTTCAATGATACAGCTGGCCAGTAAGAGATTCATCCCCCCTTGTCCAGGACACTGTACAGGGTAGCTTCCCAGGGACTGAGCACCTTTACCTGAGAGAGAGGGTAAGGGATTAAGAAACATACATATGGTATATGGCATGCTATTAAGATAATGATTGGTGCACTCTTTTAAGATATTTATATCAAGAATGCTTGTGGTTTGTGTTGTTACTTTTCATGATCACTTGTAGGTTGTAATAGTGTATTTCACAAACTGTTTTTTAAATTGCAATAGTTTATTCACCATTGTACACACAGAACCTGCAATAGTGGTGTATTGGACCTGTGAGTGAAGTTCAAATAAATTGTTAATTTGAACCTCTCAGTGAAGTCATTTTCCCTTTTTATCACATACCCTAGTGTTCAGATAAGCATTTGGGCAATTAATGGAACTGAAAGGAGCCCTTATGCACTTCAGGTTGTACAAGAGGCTGTCCTGTAAAAGCTCTTTTCATCAAAGCTGGTGCCTGTTCCTTTTTCTTCTCCCTCTACTTTTAATAGGAAAACATCTAAATAGTTGCATCACCTGAGGGGAAATATGAATAATATAGGCCAGAATGGGCCAGTTTTCAGCTGTTTCATTTCATTGTCACTTCATTCACACTCATGGAAAACAGTAATTCTGCTCTTTACCATCAAACATCCCAGCTTCCAAGCATCTATCTCAGAATGAATGGCATAACTGAAATCTGCAGTTGAAGCATGCTGTGAAAGAAATCCAGAGCCATTTAAGTAGTTTCAGGAAAACTGCCTTTTCCGTGTGTTTTAATTTTTACCACCTGGTAACTTAAGGAACTTAAGGTAACTTAAAAGGACACTTAAGAATTCAGTAGTTGCAACTTCAGACAGATAGACATGGGAGCTGAACTATCTATCTCCATGTACTTCATCTTCAGTTCTGTTTCACTTTGACATGGTATACTAGCATCTAGGGCTGCCCTTCATCAGTGCACGTTGTAACTGATTTGCCCAAACCAAAGGTATCAATCTCTCTAATCTTCCCACCGGAGGTTTATATTGTACTGAATTTCAAATCAGCTACTGTGTGGCCACAGTAAATGAAGGGACACAGACTTCCATTAGGGAACTCTGAACTTTTTAAGAGGTTAGTAAATTGATAAACCAATCTGTGAAATCTGTGAAAACAACTATTGTTGTTTTAGAACACTACTAAAGGATGAGTAGGTAGTTTTGTTTCTGTTTTCAACTTCATCATCTGTTATTCACTGCAAGATTTATATGATTTTTAAAACAAGTTATCTTATACTGACGGCAAGAGAAAAAGACATGAGCATCGAGCATTGTACTCATTATCTGTTACTCAACTACACTATTCTAGCACATTGACTAGCATACTGGGCTGGCATGAGGTCTGCATTTAACTGTTTCATAGAATCATACAATCATTAAATCATTTAGTTTGGAAAAGACATCTAAGGTCCCTAAACACCATGTCTACATGTCTTTTAAATACCTCCAGAAATGGTGATGAAACCACTTCCCAGGGAAGCCTGTTCTAATACTTCATAAACATTTCAGTATGGAAATTTTTTCCCTAATATCCATCCTAATTCTCTCCCGGTGCAACTTAAGGCATTTAGTTTGGCTAAGTGGTCTCTAACCCAGTCCTCCTCTGCAGAGGGAAAATCTTCCTCCCTCCAGACCTTCCCCCTTGTCTCCAGGGCCTGGGATTCATGGGGGACAGTTTTAGCAGTGAAGATCAAAGCAAAGAAGGCATTCAGTAGCTCCACTTTCTCTGTGTCTTCCATCACTAAGGTACATACCGCATTTGTTAGTGGGCCTACATTTTCCCTAGTTTTCCTTTTTCAATTGATATACTGAAAGAACTTCTTGTTATCTTTAACTGCAGTGGCCAAGTTCAGCTCTGCTTGAGCTTTGGCCCTTCTAATTTTCCCCTTGTATAGCTTCGCCACATCTCCTCATAAACTACCAAACCCCTTTTCCAGAGATCACAAACTTTACTTTTATTTCTGAGGTCCAGTCAAAACACTCTATTTAGCCAGGCTAGTCTTCTTCGCCGTTGACTTGTTTTACAGAACCTGGAGATGGCCTTCTCCTGTGCTTTTAAGAGTACCTCCCTGAAGTATGACCTGCCTTCCTGGGTGCCTATGTCCTTCAAGACTGTCTCCCAAGGGACACTCTCAACCATATTCCTAAGCAGACCAAAGTCTGCCCTTTGGAAGTCCAAGGTGGGAGTTCTAGTGGCTCCTCACCTTGCTTCTCCAAGAATTGAAAACTATGATTGCTCTGCCCCAGACAACCTCCAACCTTTACATCCCCCACAAGACCTTCTCTGTTAACAAGCAGCAAGTCCAGCAGAGTGCTTTCCCCGGTTCACTCTCTTGCCAGCTGTGTTAGGAAGTTGTCTTCCACACACTCCAATAACCTCCGGGGCTGTTCCCTCTCTGATGTGTTGTATTTCCAGAAGACATCTGGGAAGTTCAAGTACCCTATGAAAACAAGGGCAAGCCATCGCGAGACCTCCACCAGCTGTTTATAGAATATTTCAGCAACCTCTGCATCCTGGGATACTCTGCTCCCCTCAGAAGGGTGTCAACCACTACAATTACCTTTCTTTTTTTCTTAATTGAGGAAGCCTAAGGACTGGGGGGGAGTGACTAGCCNGGAGTGAGTGACTAGCCCTGGGCAACTCGCTGGATAGATCTTCCTCTCTACCCTCATTTACCTGGCCCTCAGTTTCTAAAGCCCCATACCTATTGTGCAAGGGCAACTGGGAAGGCAAGGGGGGCTGGGAGGGGTTTAGCTTGCTCCTCCAAGGAGGGACCTGTCTCCATTCCTCCTTGTCCGTTAAGTTCCTTTCTTCTACCTGTGAGAAATGGGTTGAAAGTTTTGCTTCAGCTACTTTCTATCCTTTGGTCAGGATGTACATCCTGAAAGTGGCCTAGAAATAGTAGAGTCTCATAGACTGGCCTTTCCTGATAAATCATCAATATCCTTGTGCTATTGAATACTATGTTTGTTCAGCAGAATGTTATCTGAGTAAAGGAAACAAAGGGGGAAAAAGCAACCTTCAAAACAGGAACTTAGAAGAATAGGGGAGTACCACCAAGGCCAAAGATAACCAGGATTGGACATAAGATCATCAATGGGGCTGTACTAAGTGGGCTAGGTCCATCTAGAGGACCACCTGATGAAGTAAACAACCACCAGAGTGCTTGTAATTACTAACAATGGACAGTAGAAGGGGGCAAAAGACTGTGGGACAACTCGTAGCCTAATCAACTAATCAAAGGCGTGTTTAGGATAACTTCTTGGAGTAGGTGTGTTAAGACCTTACAAGGTAAAAAGGTGTAAATTCAATCTCTAATAGGTTAAGTGGTCAGGAAGGATGTGAGCTCTAGCTTCTCAACCAATGAAGAGGGGAGACAGACACATAAGCAGCTGGGATAAAATGTATGTAAACCTAAAAATGTAAAGAGAATTTGTGCATCTGCCTGGAGATGCACCCGATTCAGTGCTGTTTTGTAAATTTTTAATAAACCCCTTTTATACTTTGTTTTTAACCTTTGCTTCC
>VZRU01004955.1:0-11812 GCA_013398155.1 Pedionomus torquatus | reverse complement strand
AAAGAGAATTTGTGCATCTGCCTGGAGATGCACCCGATTCAGTGCTGTTTTGTAAATTTTTAATAAACCTCTTTTATACTTTGTTTTTAACCTTTGCTTCCGTGACTTTTGTGGCTCCCTCATGAGATTCCCGACTTTTTTCGGGCCTCTCCGGCCTCCCTCAGTGTCTGCGTCTCCAGGAAGCTGCCTCTCTGCCTCGCTCTGTCTTAGTTAGAGAGATAGCGCTCACCGCTGCCGTGCTCTGTGAATAGGCTGGTTTGGAGGATGCTTGGTGTTTTGGTTTTGGTTTTGGTTTTGGTTGTTTTTTTCAGTAGAGCCTAAGTGACAATTCACCTTCCACCTCCTGAGAATTAAATACTCCAACCTCTTCTTTCAAAGGATACATCTTTGTTAGAAAAAAAATCTCAGAACGCAATAAAAGTCAATAATAATTTCCTCAAGAAAGGAAAAGCACTCGGGGTGGGGGAAATTAGCTGCCAAAGGCATCTAAAAGCTAGATGTGACCTGGAGATCTGCTAATGATCGTTTGCGTGGGCTGGTTGAGGCAGCGTGGCATGTCAATCAAAAGTAGCCTATTCTGCACCAGGCGATGCTTCAATGCAAAATCTGTTTCCCAGAAGAACTGGGCCATTTTTTTTGCAGCTGAAAGGCTATGTGGAAGGGAAACTTTTTGAGAAAACTTTTGAGCTAGTGCTACTGGTGTGGTGGAGACAGAATAGAGGAGAACATTTTGAATGTCCTAGCAATGCTCCACTTCTGTAATTATGCCATTGAATATACATTTATTGTTAATTAGGACTAGCTTTATACCATAAGTCAGCAGTGACTACCTCCCATTTCTTTATCATAAAGAGATTAAAAAAGTTGTGTTTCTAGTCCCCATTCTAGTCTCTGCTTTACACATCCTCAGCCAATAAGGGTCAGGTGTGCCAGGGATCTGATGCTAGTGCCGACGACTAACATCAAATCACTTGGGAGAAAACATATTACTTTGAAATACCTGCTTTCCCAGCAGTCCCAAGACTAGATGTAAAAGAACTTAACTGATGAATCTAGCTTCTTTAGTCCCTCTCTAGTTACTTCAGAAATCCAAAAGACACAAAAAGCATCTGGAAAGATTCAAAGACTGCTTTTAGCTAAAGAAAGTGAACAATAACTAGCTAGTTTCCATAATCCAGGCTGGATTAGTAGTTAGTCTTAAATGAACAAATCAGATAGAAGGCAGAAAAGACATACCACATAGCACACTTCTGAGTGTTAGAAGAGAGAAATTTTCTTTTGAAAACACACTAATGGATTTAGGCAAGAGAAGCTTCTGTTAAAAAGAGGATAATGGACAGCTGTGAGACTGATACTTTTTAACAGTAGCAGGAATTAGTTCATATTTTAGAGACCTTTTCTTTAGGCTAACAATTTGAAAGTTTCAAAGAATCAAATATATATGGCATTAAAACATGCATTATAATTTTTGCTGTAAGTCTAAAAATAGGAGTGAAATCCTGGAAGAGAGAAATGATGGTATGAAAGAGATGAAAATTACAGATGAAGAGTGTGCTATATTTGAGGATTCTTGTGCCCTTTAAAATTTCTTGCTCTGTCTGTACTTATGAAATCCTCCCACAAACAAGGGCAAAGGCAAAGGTCAGTTGTAAAGAAACAGGAAAAGGCTGAATGACCTTCATGTACCTGTGTCTTCTATCATATAGTTAATGACTATGACACATCCATGTTTCATAGTCTTGTATGTGCAGTCCACTAAAAGGGAATCGCCATAACAGTGATCTGTATGAGCTTTGTATCATGCATCCCAAGCTGTATGAGGCTTTCAGCAATTTGGATTTGTGCGATGTGTCCCTGACCATGGCAGCAGAATTTGGAACAAGATGATCTTTAAGGTCCCTTCCAGTCTAAACCATTCTATGATTCTATGTTGCTTGGTGCTTAATTAATCCTGTACCGCTGGCTGAGGTCCTTCCTGAGAAAGAGTCAGGTAAAGCATGACTACAAGGAACTGGTGTGCAAGCAGCATGCTGTGAGCTGTAGCCAGCCTCTGTCCTTGTTGCTGGTGACAGCTAGCTGCAAAAAGTTCCAAAGACCTTTCTTGCTGAATTGTTGTATCCTCTTGAACTGAAACACTAGGTGAATGCTTCTGTCTCTGCTCTGGTAGTTGTTCCAGTCTTATTTTATAGAGGCTAGTTTTAGTATTTGACTTCACCTATATTGTGCTGTTGGTACTCTTTTGAAGGTTGAAAGTTTTTTTGGTAAACAAATCAGCATTAATGGTGCTAATCACAGATACTATCTTGTAGTCACTGTTTCCAAGTTCAGCTGAACTGTTGATGAAAAATGTACAACTTCAGAGTTGTAGAAATGGGGGATGTTATTTTTGCTCAAAAGAAGCACACCAGTTAAACGCTTTTGTCCTCTGTGGCATGAAGGAAGTTTCTCATGTAACTGTTACTCCTTTTCTGTGCAGATCAATAAAATTATGCAGAAAGTATTGAATAAGATTGTAGCTGAGATGCCACTGTATACACCATAAAAATGTATATAGTGGTAACTGCCTAATTCCAAAGTAGTCATCTGATGTTTTCCCACATTATTTTCACTCAAAGTCTACTCAGAAAATGTATGCAACAACTTCATGTGTAAATACTTCAATAATCCCTATTGAGGGAGCATAGAAAGTTAACAGCAGAGTGGATAATCAGATTTCCTCTGCTTTCTGCCAAAAAAGCACAATAAACTATTTTAGTCCTAAATGATCTAGAGCACACTTAGCATTGCTCTTAATTCAGATGTTGTCATGGGTGGAGTGATTAACTTCACTTGTAAGAGAGAAGTAGTGAAACATTAAAACAATTAGTAGTAAATGTGACAGTGTTTTAGAAGATTCAATGGCAAGGTAGACTGCACAGAGGACAAGGTCCGACAAGCTGTCAGGGGGACCCTCCTGTTGAGTCATGAGATTCAGAAAAAAAACAACCCTGCTTTCTAAACTCCTTCTCAGAGATCCAGTCCTAGTCCCAGACTTGGTCAACATTTTATGCCTAAAGGATTATATATGTGCAATCAACCCCTTCTATTACTTAGCTAAGATTTCAAAGGTTAGCATGCTATTAGTCACTTCCCTAGAATCTGTTGCATCAAGGAGTCTCAGCCCTGAGCAGTAGAACCTTAAGTGAGCATCCTCACAAAAGGGGAGATCATGGTGTGCAGCCTGCTGTCATGCAGGTGATCTCAAAGGGCTCCTGGGATGCCCACTATTTATAGAGTAAGTTAATTGACTTATATTCTCATGGGAACAGAATATCTAGGTCCCCACTCCAGACAGTGTTCTGGCTATGGTGCCAGCTGTCCCCCAAAGTCCAGGTGCAATTCATCACAACTGCCACTGATGGTTATGGCTTGAGCAGGATCTTGGCAGGGAACAGGGGGAAAAACAGGGAGAGCACACTGCCCCAGATGTAAATTTCAGGAGTTCTGTATCATGCATATTCCCTTGCAGGTTTCTAGTATGTCACTGAATGGGCCAGAATTCAGCTAGCTTTGCAATAGCACAAATCATTACTCCCTTCATAGTGATGGATTTTTAGTCAGTGATACATCTTTCTCTATGGAAGCCTTGGGTCCTGCTGCACACCCTGGATACCACTTATTTTGGACTTTGATCGCTGTTTCACTGTGCGTGCGCTGCTTTCCAGGTTTATACAATCACTGCCAAATGGCTTAGGAATGTCAGTGTACTAGACAGTCAGCTATCTCCTTTCTATTTGCTGTTCCCTTCCATGCAGTAATGCAATATTTATGGTTTTAGTTAACTCTGTGCAAATTAATTACTTTTTCATCCTGTAAAAGCGTAGTTAAAATGGTGCAGATGGGCACACAGGCAAGGCCTTGAGTTTTTCAGAAAGCACAGGAGTGTTCATGATGGACTTCACAAATTTTGTAGGAGCTGTGTACCTACATGTCTGGTTTTCAGGAGAGTTTAATGTACTTTTGAGTGTCACTAGGTGGTTTGGCTCTAGAACCTGAGGTTCCTATGTGGTATAACTGGCAAGATATCAAGTCTGTGGCCATTCCTGATGCCTTAGTGTGGATGAATTTAGGATGCTCTGCTTTAAACTTCAAGCTCTGTTGCCCATGTGCACATCAGACTTTTTTTTTTTTAAACTTCATACTCACCTGGTTGTCCATCCATTATAAATCCTTGGATTAACTATTTTAATTAAGTGTGGCTTCTTTGGAAAATTTGAAAAAATCTTGGAGACGTGAGTGTTCATCCATGTAACCATGCTAACCATCCTGCATAGGATGAACTCAAGAATGAGGAACAGGCTGGTTTGATGGTTGAGATGTTAATTTGCATCAGTAATTCTACTCATTTAAGAGATCATGATGGATTAAATAACATGCATTAGCCAGTATTTTTGATCACATATGGTCCCGTTTCAGAAATCTGTGGGGAGAGAGTTTCCTCATTCTTTACAATCAATGTGGATCTTGTTGTATGAGGCTTGGTAATGTCAATTTTTAATTTAAATAGTAGACCTACACTATGGTGAGCCCAGAAACAGACTACTAAAAGAGGTTGTACTAAGGTAAAACTGTCCAATTTTTCAAAGGCACAACATTTTGTACCACTGGTTATTGTGTTTGATACTGTGTCATACATTGAAATCTGAGATGGTTTCTCATGGTTTGACCATTGATCATCCAACACCCTATTTGAATTCTTTTCCCTGCTGTTCCCTGAACCTGGAGAACTCTGTCAGCTACATCTGTATCCCAGCTCCATTAATTTTCTAAGTATAATTTGCTTCCATGCATGACTACAGTGTAAAATTTAAATCTACTTCCTAGAGTGTATTCCCATACTCCCAGTATACTTAACACGAACTTGAGATCATGGCCATTCTGGAGTTCTTTGACCACACGTTAGGAGTAGCATTGTTAAGGTTTGGAATATTAACACAAACAGCATTTCCGTTTGACATCCTGTGGGGTGTTGTAAGACTTGTTTCAGTGGGGAGAGTCCAAACAGGTTACCCCATTAAAAAGAAGGGAAAATCCATCATGCACTAATTATGTGTTTTGTACCACTGTGATTTGTAGCTTCCCAGGCACATGGGCCACGAGGCTTAATTAAAGTCATAGGCACAGTGCCTATGTCTGATAAATTGACTATCACAGACTGTCCTGGCTGTAATGTTGTCAGATATTCTCTTTCCTCAGTGGATAGGGGACTGAGCCCAGTTTTTACAAAGAATGCCCAGTTTTTACAAAGGCTTATAGGACTACCAGTGGGCACGTATCGATTATTTATTTGATAGACTACTTCAGAAGGTCTCATATCCCATTGAGCCTCAGATGGTTTGAGATTCTCTTTCAATAAGCCACAAGCTTTTTCTACCATCCCATTTCATTGAGGGTAGTATGGGGTGAGGGACACCCATTTAATTCCCTGTTGTTTTGCTCAATTTTGTACTTCCTTACATGAAAAATGTGAGCCATTTTCACTTTGGACAGGATAGGAGTAGGTAGGTTTGTGAACCGCCATGCCATGTTCCTTGCACTGTATTATTTCCATTGGCTCTCCAACACTTAGTGACCGTAAGCAGGCCAGAGAATACCTCCACTCCTGTGAGGATGTATCAGTATCTTGCAGAGGGTTTGAATGGTCCAATATAATCAAATTGTCACATAGACCATAAAGTTTTCCCTTCACTGCTATGCAGAGGTGATGCTTTAGCAGGATGATCACTTTGCAATCTGTCTACGCTGGGGACACATTGCAAGAGTAGTTTCACAAGTTTTCCTGTTTGTAGGACAGACTTCGTGCAGCAAAGTCAAGTCCTTCTTTACTGGTGTGGCCTAAGTTTTGATGTAACCGTTCCCCCAGTCAATACCACTCTGAATCTAAAGTGACTTTCCTGATATTGGTTAGCTCATCTACCTTCTGATTCCACTTTGTGGCTGGCTGATTATCCTTAGCATGAGCTTTAACTCATCCAATCTTAAAAGATGTTTTCCTGGCTATAGCAATAAATGCCAGTCTTTGTTTCTCCAAACTGTGGATCCCTTTACTCCCCAGCTTAAGGTTTCCCATTGACAGAGCTGTCACTGACCCATACAGCATAAGAGTCTATATGTATAATTTTTGCTCCATTCTGTCCTGCCAAATGACTGCTTTTATTTTTCCTACTTCTGCACTGCCTTCACCTTCCTCTATTACTTATCTGCCGGAGGTAATACCTAGTGCAACAACTTTATACTGCCATTTACCATTTAGTCTGTTTGCAAAGCATCTGTAAACCAAATGTTTCCTGTCAAGGTATTCTCAGTAAGGGGTGGTGCATCCAGAGTGGGTGAAGGTTTAAGAGGTTGTAATACTGTTAGGTCTGTGTTTACTACATCTGTAATTTGGAAACCTTAGTGTGTCCTTCAGTTAGCTGCATATTTTCTGCAACTCCTCTTAGACAGGCATACCATTTTCTGATAGTGGATTTCTGTGTGAAACCTTTCTCTCCTTCTGGGGAAGCAGTTCTCTTTAGGATTGCTTCTAGTAAATTAAGGGGTTCTCTATTTGACACAAGTTGTCCGTGATATATTTTGTCAACTTGTTTAACTTTTTCCCATTCAAAGTACCATTGTTCTGTTTCTTTAAATGCAGTTGAGCTAAAGTACAGAGGTCATTTGAGGCCAGCTTGGAAGATATTTCAGTAAGTAGCATGTTCCACAAAACCTATTTGGCTATTATAGGGTCACAGGGGTGTACTGGTCCCAGTGACTGGTATGGTTTTAACTCTTCAATTGGAGTTTTTACTGCTTTGTTATGTTCTGATCTTCACTCCCAGGAATTGCCTTTCCATAAAAGTGAGTGGAATGGGTAAGAAATTATAGAAAATCCAGGCACATGCTTCCTCCAATATCCTAAAGTTCCCATTAATTGTTGCAATTCCTTCTTTGTTCGGGGTGTTTGCAGCTCTTTGATTTTCCTCAAAGTATCTGGAGAAATCATAGCAGTGCCCAGTATCCAGCAAGTACCTAAAAATCTTAATTCTTTACTTTGTCCCTGGTATTTTCCAGGTGGAAGCCCAATTTCTGCTTTATTTAGTGCTTGCCACACTGCCACAGCCGCTTCCCCCCCTATCTCAGAAGTTACTCCAGTCAGAATATGGTCTATATGTTGGTACAGTTTCATATCTTGGGTGAGTGAGACTGACTGAGACAGTTCAGTAAGTGCAGCATGAACATGAAAATGCAAGACCATGTGGCACAGTGTAA
Source organism: Pedionomus torquatus (assembly GCA_013398155.1). Classification (NCBI taxonomy): domain Eukaryota; kingdom Metazoa; phylum Chordata; class Aves; order Charadriiformes; family Pedionomidae; genus Pedionomus; species Pedionomus torquatus. Next base: position 4,525 of record VZRU01004955.1, on the reverse strand, counting down.
TTTGTGTAGTGTGGGAAGCTTCTTTGGCACTCAGGTCAGAAGCACTGAAAGTAAGCGTAGATCTTGCCAAGAGTGAGGGAATAGCCTTTATGTTTGCTTAAAAAGCATGTACTAGGTAACCAGATATTTTTGCTAATCATGGGAACACTATCTGGTTCTGTTGCCTTAAATTACCCAGGGTCTAATATGAGAAGCCAGTGACTCTGATCAGTACCAGTGAACAGCAGTTCAGTAGACTTCAGTAGGAACTGTGCATGTATACATCCTGGGGAAAAAAAATTCTCTCAGTCTATCAGAATCCATTCTATCTTCTGCCCTCTTTTCAAACTGCAGTAAATAAGTGCATCAGAGACAGTATATATAATAACGTAATACAAATAAAAAGCTGAATCTCTGGCTTTGCTCTCTTTTGCTAAGTATGGGTTTCAGAAAAAATAATATTAGTATTGATTTCTTTAAATGCCTTTGTCAAGAATAATACGGGTCTTGTATACAGAGATTTTGGCTCTTTTTGTAGCTCTTTTCTTAACAAACTAGCACTCAAGTTTCTCCTAAATAACTTTGGTAAAGGCAATTTAGTAGGATTTATATTACTAGGGTGTAATTTTTCCTAGTAGCGTCACTTTAACTTCACCTAAAGCACAGGACTGCTCCCTTGGGCCTGATGAAGCAAATATTGCTGTAATTTTGACTGTTAAGAAAAAAATAAAGAAAAAAAAAGGAGAAAAACTCAACACCAAAAAAATAGAGTCATCTTTCAGTTCACTGTTCACTGCAAAACACTCCACACCACAGTCATCTGTCTATAATCAAAATAACAGAAATTATAACCTACTCCTCCAAATTTTAAATACGGATGAATGACAGCTCCCCCTTTCATTGTGACTTGGTATTTTGGTTTCTCACTTTAAAACAAGTTTGACACCAGGATCCTCCAAACTCTGCTTGCCTCATGGTCCTCTCTGTTGACTTGCTGCTTTCGTTTGCATGTGGTTGTCTAACCCTTGTCTAAACTTGAAGATGTCAAATATTTTCCCTATTGGATAAACTGGTTTGCAACAACTTCACAAGCATCATCCTCTCACTGATGATGCATTTAACATGTGCTGCTTCTGCATCTGTGTGGCAGACAACACAGAAGGCGCAGGTGAGCAGGATAAGCTCTGTGAAACAACAGCTGAAAGTGTTCATCAAGTGCTGTGTTTCTAGGGCTTCTGTTAGGTCATTTCATCAACAAGTCTTGTTGTAAGTCTGTTCTTTAACACAAACTAAGTGAAAGAGATATTTCTTCTAAAGCTATTTTACTTGGTGAGCAGCCATTGACTGAATTTCTTAATATTAAAGTTGTTAAACTTGTTGATTATTGGGATCATGGTCAGACGTTATCTCTCTTGTTACTATCTATTCAACGATCAAATAAGGTTAGGTCATTTAATTGTCTGCAAGTTCTAAATGAGCCTGGACTGATTTTTGTGCAAAACTGCTGTGTTTTCAGAGTTAATTAACTTTGGGAGTTGCTGGTTGCTTTAGGGTTTAGAAATAAGACCAATTTTTTTTAAACTCTTAATATCAAGCTAAGAATCGTGTATTCATTAGAATAAAGGTAATGCATTATTGCCTTAAGAAAGAAAAATAGATAAATAAATAAGATCTCCTGGGATTCTGTTCTAGAGCTGTATGGGAAAACATGTTTTTTTCCCCATGGAAAATCTTATGAATGCATATTTTTAAGAAGAGGAAGGCTGCTTTAAGGGGACAATTTGAGCAGAAGTTATTTTTGATTAAAATCTTCTGTAGCAAATCTACCATATACGGATTTAAAAGCTTAACTTTACTGTGTTTTACGATCTTGACTTAGGTTCTTCCTGAACTACCCAGATATCAGATGATAAATATTTTTCATTTCTCTATGCAAGTATAGTCCCAAAAGATTATTATGTCTTTGGGTTGTTTTTAGGAATGTTGCTGACTGAACCTTAGGTTGATACTGTGGCTTTATACTATCAAATACTGTCTTGATGAATAACTTGGGGTCGGAGTTGTGAAACATGCAACAAGTTGTAGATTTCCTCTGGGTCTTGCTTTATCACTTTTGTGCTTGAATGAGTCTTGAAATTCAGACTGTTGAGTTTGGCAGACTGCTTTTAAAACAGCAACTTGAATAAATCATCCCATGCCTCTCAAAATCAAAATGAGCCCTGGTCACTGGGGAAAATTCTGTGCAGTAGGCTGGATAATGTCATAATGTTCATTGGAGGAGATAGGGAAGGAAGTTAGATACCTTTCAATATTAAACAACTTTCTAATGGGCATTAAAGGCTGTTTTATTAGTTACTGTTCTCTCTTTAGAAAGCACTGCCCAATATTTGTCACTTTGGCACTAAATTCTCCATATTTTAAGGGCTAGATTCTCAGGTCTTCCTACCTGCACTGTTGAATGAGCTGTATAGTCAATCTGGAAAGACTCTTTTGTTTGGGGTTAAATCCCAAGCTTGATCCATTCATTGCTGCTGTAAGAGATCAATTAAAGAAGCAGAGGTTTTACTTTAATCTTCACCTGGCTCCAGCCCTTAGATGTGCAAGCATTTGGATATTATTGTGACCGCTGTACCTAAGCTAGCATGCAAGAGATTTGAGCATAAAGTAAATTGAATTGCTGTGGTGTTTCCAAATTTGTCTTCCTTACTAATTAGCTATCCACAGGCAAACTCAGATAGGACTGTAAGGGAACCCAGAGAAAGCCTCAGAAGGTACAACCATTGGAGAGGCTGTGTCATTCCAGCTAATGAGGGTTTTATTTCCCTCCTCTCCATTACCTATCCTATTAACTGAACTGTGCTTGTGAATAATGATTTTAAACGTGGACCTGTACTGTATAGCTTGCCAAAAGTAATCCCACTTAGTGTACCTGAAGTGCTGCCTATTTGGAAGATCACATTTCTAGATATGCATTACTTGGAAGTCTAACAATTACATATTCAACAATCAGTTACTGCTACCTGGCTGTCATCCTATAACACACTGACTTTGATGCTGTCTCTTTACATTGCCTACCTACTTCACAGCTTGTTGGTTTAAGGCAGCATCGAAGATTAATTGATGTGAAAATGTTTTGAAGTATTTGATGCTCAAATGGCACACAGAAAATGATCACAATTCTGTCATTAAAAAATGAACTTTTGCATTATTTCTTTCTTTTTTTTTTATTTTTACAAAAACCTACCCAATCTTTAAATAAATTAATTTTGCTTGATGCACTTTTTTTTCTTTATGGAACAGCTATCACCACTAATATTATTCAGAGCACTTTTCTGCTAATGAAGTAATATTAGTTATAGGACTTTCTGATGCTAAGTGACTTGTAAACCAGCTGCACCTACCACATAGACCATTAAATTGGAGAAGAGATGATGCTGCACTTCTACTTCCATGTGGGATGCCAACCTGCAGAGGAGAGCCCAGCTGAAAGGTGACCAAGTGCAAGAAAACAGTTTCTGAATAATGCAACAGAGAAAAAAAAACACAATACGTTTCTTTGCGTGTGCCCCAAAACATGGGAACAAAAAATGTTCCCAGCTCCCTCCTTCCTCTTTATCATCACACGACTTTTTCATGTCAAAGTGTCCCCACTTCAGGTGAGCCTATATGCTACAATTTGCAGCAGTGGTCCATCTGCTCAAATAGCTCTCTCAGTCTGAGATGTGGGGAATGGAATTTCGGGTCAAAGAAGCTGGTAAGGAGTCTAGAGCACAAGTCTTATTAGGAGTGGCTGATAGAACTGGTTTTGTTTAGCCTAGAGTAAAGGTGGCTGAGAGGAGATGTTGTCATTCTCTACAACTACTTGAAAGGAGGGTATAGAGAGATGGGGGTCAGTCTCTTCTCCCAAGTAACAGGTAATAGGAGAAGAGGAAATGGCCTCAAGTTGGGCCAGGAGAGGTTTATATTAAACACTAGGAAATTTTTTTACACTGAAGCAGTTATTAAGCATTGGAATCAGCTGCCCAGGGAAAGGGTTGGGTCACCATCCCTGGTGGTATTTAAAAGACAGGTAGACATAGTGCTTAGAGATATGGTTTAGTGATGTTTTTTGTCAGTGTTGACAGTTGGACTAGATGATCTGAAAGGTCCCTTCCAACCTGGACAATTCTGTGATTATACAAATATGCTATACAATCCTACAGTTCATGTAGTAGAGGTCAGGCATTAAGAGAACCAAGTATACTGCTGTCCTGATGTGAGAGCCTGGAGTGTCTGTTATTGCAGGTACAACAGAGGCACTCACGAGGAGGAGATCCCAAACACACTGATACTTGCGGCTGTGTCTCCCATGCATAGTGGCTCTGCAGTAGTAATACCAGGCAATGTTTCCATGTTGCTGATTTCAAGGAGCTCTTGCAAACTCTCTTTGTCCAGTGGCTGGGAAGGCAGCCTGACTTTCTAGGCTTGACCCAAACTTCCTCTGTGGCATCTAGCCTGTCTTTGATATCCAGATACTTAAAGTATTTGAGGATTTACAGGCTTGGGA
>VZRU01004954.1:309781-338799 GCA_013398155.1 Pedionomus torquatus | reverse complement strand
TTTTTTTTTTTTTTTTTTTTTTTCTTATGAAGCCAGCAGGGAATGGCAGACTGAGTGTGGCCCTTTTAATTTGCATTCTGGGTTCCTGGAAACCTCACTTCTGCTCCATTAACGTTGAGACATGGTGATGGCGATCCCACTGAGGGTGAGCCACTGCTTGCTGGTATTGTATTACAACATTTTTGGAATTATTATTATTTTTTTTTAATTCCATTTGTCAGTAATCTCGTTAAGTATTTCCTTCGCTTCTGATTACTGCTGCACACTGGGTGGAAATCTTTACTAATTAGCGAGCGATGATGTTCATGTCTACCTTCTAACCTGCAATTATTACTTTGAAAGACTAAATGCGGTTGAAATATTTAATTGTTTCACCTCTAACATTTGCTTTCATTGGTATGGACATTCATTTGTCGTTATGATTCACTTCACTCCTCCAGGTCCTTTGAAGGCTTTTCATGTTGCTCTCTGACTCTAACTGAACTGTTGTATCTCATTACAAATGCAAGCACCTCGACATTCCCCCTTGCCATCACCTACACATTTATTAAAAACCTGGTACAGAAGGTAAAGAGACATCATCATAAAGTTTTAATGGAGTGAATATAATGCTGTTGAATCCTCTGCTGTCATTAGCAACTCTTGCCTAGTCACTGATTGATTGAAATTCTTCATCTTTTACCTCAAGCCTACCTAGCTGTTCCAGCAGCCTTCTGTAGATCACCTCTCAAGGACTTCCAGAACAGAAAGTGCTTTCAAGAACTTGGTGATGTTAAGGAGCTGGCTTACATGTTGGTGAATCTCTTTTGGATCTCCCTCTCCATTTTTATTGATCCTTCAGTGCAATTAATCAGTAGTCCAAGAAAGGCTATCTGATGAAGAGCTTTATATATCAATAACACACGATGGAGGTAATTAGATTCTGTAACAAATGAGTCTTTTTTGATGGGTTTATAAATGCACATATAAAAAAATGTATGTATAGTCCTTGCCTGCCACTGCATACCTGAATCTTCTTACAAGTATAATTTTGGATCTGAAAATACACCTGTATTACAAGTATCTTCATCAAATCCATGAATAAGAATAGTGCCTGAATTTATACTATACAGGGAAAAACAAAAAAACAAAAAAAAAACAAACCAGGTCTGATTTCAAATGCTTCTGGCCCTATCCGAAGAACATGGTGGCAAACTTCTTGTGCTCCTTTCTGGAACCACATTTGAGACCCAGCCATACAATGGTACCACAAAGCCAGCAGGAGCCAAGCTCTGTTGGTTTCATCCAGGGCGGCGTTTCACTCTCTAAGCTTAAAAGCAGCAGGATCTTTCTATTATCAGTAAATTTGCCTTTTGTTTTGAAGGAAAGAACATCAGTAGAGTAGAGAAAGGGAGTATCATCCAACTCCGAAGAAGGAAAAGTTAATGAAAGAATAATTGCGGAAGACGCTCAGCAAGAAAAGAAAAAGATTGAATGAATAAATAGATTAAAAAACAGTTAGAAATGTTGTCCATGTCTGAAATATAACAAATGCAATGTACAGAGAAAGCTGAGAAGAAATGAACAAAGAGATTCAAGGTACTTCTGAAATGTTTACTTTGGAGAAGGCTCTGAGTAACAGAGATGGATAAAGATAACTCTTGTGCTTTTCCTCGTTAGGAACTGGGGACTGATTGAGACTGCCAGAGTAGAAGAGAGAACGCACAGTCCTTAGCACCACTGCTCTTTCCCTCAGTGTGGGGACTATCCTTACATGACACCTCCTGAACCTCTATGTTGTGTGGAAGGATGATGCTAATGAGATCTAAATCTTATATAAAACCCTAAAAAAAAATAATTCCTATTGCCCAAACCCATGAAAAGTTCACAACTAATGCTTTGATCAGAGGGCCTGTTAATCCTGCCTTGGTATTCTTTTTGTACTGAATGACACAAACATTATGGAAGATGATGAGAAGAAGCTCTTCATCTCCTATGCTGGCATGACTCTTTACAGACTAATACATATAAGTTTTTCTCACGAATTTTAAAATATAAATTACATCTGATAAAACAAAGAATGGGAATAAGGGGGAAAGACATGGGGAAGTGGTAGAAGAGTAACATTGCAAACTAAAACAGATGTGTGATGGCACTGAGCAACTGTAGAGTTGATAAATATGATCTATCTGTAGCATGATCTTGGCCTCTGTTCCCTTCTAAAAGGGATCCAGGTGAATCACCTAAAATTCTGCACCAACATCACTTTTCCCTTGTGTCTTTGCGAGATCCTTGTTATGAACATTCTGGGGATTTGATTTTTCATCTTCACTGAGGCTCATTTTGATTGAACTCACTCAAAAGTGAGCACACTTTCAGCTCCTCTGTTTTTTTCTGATGAATCCAGCTCCCACTCTCCCGCCTTACCCTATGTGTATGTTTCTTATAATGCATTTTAGAAGAATTTTCTGATTAGCTCTCATAGCTTTTTAAAATTAGACTAATTGACCTTGCCTGCATATTCACTGCTTGAGTGCAGTTGGGAAATGATTCAGCTGAATTCTAGCAAACTCTTTTTGATATTTTTTTTAATAATATCTCACTCTGCTGTATTGCAGGTTTGATAATAATTGAATTTCAAATAAAACTGCTAAACATTTTCTTGGCCCTGGGGCTTTTCTGTTGCTACACCTCCTCCAGGTCATGTGTTCTTTAAAATTAATGCAGATTTGTTGTGAATCATTGCTATGGCTCATAAACTGCCTAAAAATGCAATAGCACGATGACTTGAGGGGAAAAAGGCAAAAGAATCACTTGCAGGGTGATTTACCCTATGTAAATAGTAGAGCTGGGAGAAACCACTTTGAATTCCCCAAGAAAGTACATATCCCAGAAAAGCAGGAAACCTGGTTAAAATTCATCCAGTCCTACGTCACAGCATGGCTTCAGGAGAAGGGGGAATCCAGCTTTGGCTGGAAAGGGAGCAGTTTTTTCCTTTAGGAAAGGAGGCTACTTAAAGCAGACACTCAAGTGAATCTGTTTGCCAGAGTCTCTCAGATACTCTGAGAAAGCTGGATCATATCAGAGAGGACACGGATCCTGTTGCCAGCTGGTATGGTAAAGCTTCTCTAGGAGTGATGCGAAGAAGCTGTAGGACTCAAATGTAAAAAAAATCCTACATTTACAATGAGGCAAAACTCTGGGGTGGCCGTATTAAAGCACACCCCGCTGTGAAGAGTGTGCCCTTCAACTAGAGAGAAGGGACACGGGCTTTAGCACTTCTGGAGCACAAATCTTATGAGGAGAGGCTGAGGGAGCTGGGGGTGTTCAGCCTGAGGAAGAGGAGGCTGAGGGGAAACCTTCTCGCTCTCTCCAACTCCCTGAAAGGAGGCTGCAGAGAGGCGGGGGTTGGTCTCTTCTCCCCAGTTACAGATGACAGGACAAGGGGTGATGGCTTCAAGTTGTGCCAGGGGAAGTTCAGGTGAGATATTAGGAAATATTTCTTTCCTGAAAGGGTTGTCAGGTATTGGAATGGGCTGCCCAGGGAGGGGGTTGAGGNAGGTGATTCTGTGATTCTGCAGGACAGCAGCAGAATGGTGGAAAGGCGGTCAAGGGCTGGCACTATAAGGGAAAGCCACAACAAGCTGTGTATTTCCATCCAAGCATCTTCTCTGTGAAACAGTGGAGCGTGGAGGAAGTCACTGGCCAAGGGTGGGGGAAGCAGGGGAAATGAACCCCGACAAATCTTAAAATGAAATACATGATTTGACCTCACCTGGTGACACTGGCTCTGGAATGAAGAGTGACCTGGATTATAGGAACCCTCTAAGGCCAAAATCAAATTCTTTCTAATTCCAGGTTGGTGAGAGCAGAGTACGTTTCATCAAGGAAAGAGGACTGACACAAGCTAAGAGGGTTTTTGAACCTTCAAAAGTTTTCCAGAGCAAAGCTGACATGGCCCAGAGAGAACAGCGTGATAACGAGTGATGTGAAACATGAAGCGTGCTTGACTCCCTCCCCAGCAGCAGACACTGTGACAGAAGGTAAGCAAAAAAAAAAAACTAGATTATGTTTATCCCCTTTGCTACTTTCTTTTTTGTTACCGCCTCATTTACGACCTTGAAGAGCTCATACCTTGTCATTTCTAAGATGGAAATGATTGGCCAAAGATGGCACCATTTCATTGAGGGGCTGCTTCTGGGAGTGGTGAGCACTTCTCACTGTGTTTTGATGGGCTGCCATTGGACGTACGGCAACCAAGGTTAAAAAATTCATTTTGTGTGGAAGAATAGAGGGGTGGGAGATGACTGGATTCATGCAGGTAATTAACAGAGCAGGGAGATGACTCATCAACATCCCTGCAACGGCACCAGGAGTTTTTCTCTCATTCTCTTAAATTTGACATATTTTGTAATATTCAAATCGTTTCATTTTCTGTCTGTAAAAATGAGGGGACTTTGGTTAAATCTTGGAGTAACGACAAGGAAGCGATGACAATCAGCGGTCAGGAACCAAATGCCATCCTGGGTATGCTGTGAGCATCAATTTCTAACCATGTTGGCGTGGTGTTCCTTGTCCGGTGTCCAGACTGCTTTTCCTAATATATTGGGCCAACATAAGCTGAAATCACTTTGGGTTGCTATTTTTTTCCCTTCTCTTATTACTGTGAAGAAGATCAATGCTGTCACCAATGAAATTGATGCTTTCTAAAATTTTCTGAAAGGAAACCACAACCTATGTGCAATTAAGTAGATGCTGCCTATGTATTCTGGGGTGAAAGAGGGTCATTAGAGGACTGGAGCATCTCTGCTATGAAGGTAGGCTGAGGGAGCTGGGGCTGTTCAGCCTGGAGAAGAGAAGGCTTCAGGGAGACCTCAGAGCCTCTGTCAGTCCTTAAAGGGGCTCCAGGAGAGATGGGGAGGGACTCTTGGTCAGGGAGAGGAGTGATGGGACAAGGGGGAGCAGTTTTAAACTGAAAGAGGGAAGACTTAGATATGATGTATTAGGAAGAAAATCTTTTCTGTGCGGGTGGTGAGGCACTGGAAGAGGTTGCCCAGAGAAGCTGTGGCTGCCCCATCCCTGGAGGGGTTCAAGGCCAGGCTGGATGGGGCTCGGAGCAACCTGGTGTGGTGGGAGGTGTCCCTGCCCAGGGCAGGGGGGTTGAAACTATATATCTTCAAGGTCCCTTCTAGCTCTAACCATTCTATGATTCTGTGATTTTGTGAAACCTGGCCAACAACGTGCTCAGTCCCGGTTTTGATGAGCCATCCACTTTGTTCACATTTCCCTGCTACCTCTTCTTTTTCCATTAGCAAGGCCCGCTGAGTCACATCAGAGAACCAGGCTGAAAACATTTCAGGACACATTGTTCAGTCATCATTTTGTGACTGTTAGACACAAGGTTTGTGCCAATTTTGATCTATATTCAATGTCATAAGTTATTACACATACTACAGTTGCTCAACGTGACACCAGTTGATGCTGGCAAGGACTGTGGGGGTGTTGCAGTTCTGTGGAAGGCTTTCTAACTCATATCTGAGCTTTTATAGTTGCTTCCTCGAGAAGCTTATGTTCCTTTAGAACTAAAATTAAACTGAATTTTACGTTTAAATTTTTTTTAAAAAAGTTTATAGATAAGAGTTGAATTTCTTACCTTGCAGCATATAAGACTCTTTAAGGGAAAAATTTGATGTTTCTTTTGGGGAAACTACTGATGCTTCAAGCTGAGACCTTAGTAGATACAGCAGATGCATTAAGAAAAGGAACGGAGCTTGTTACTTTCTTTGAGAATTTTACAAACAGATTATCTGTATCTTCCAGTCGAAAATGGACTTCTAATTTCCAGTGAATCGCACAATTCAGGTTAATCATCTTGTGACTGTGGCAAATCATTGTCTACAGAGGTTACCTGAGAGTGAAAATATGGGGAAGTGTGTGTGTGTGTAGGTCTGGAGAGCAGTGGGTGGAGGAAAGACCCGGTGGTCTTGTCTTTCAGTGTGTAATTTAGAACATACTCTTAGTCATTTCCGCTTCCCACTCCCATTTCCTGAACAATATAGAAGTAATCATAGAACCATAGAATGGTTAGAGTTGGAAGGGACCTCAGAGATCATCTTGTTCCAACCCCCTGCCCTGGGCAGGGACACCTCCCACCACCCCAGGTTGCTCCAAGCCCCATCCAGCCTGGCCTTGAACCCCTCCAGGGATGGGGCAGCCACAGCTTCTCTGGGCAGCCTGTTCAAACCTGTTCTTTGCTGTGAGGCTGGTGAGACCCTGGAACAGGTTGCTCAAAGACCCTTCCAACTCTAACCATTCTGTGATTCTATGACTCTGTGATCCGTGGGAGGTGGCTGTGCCCATGGCAGGGGGGTTGGAACTCAGTGATCTTCAGTGTACCTTCCATCTCCAACCATTCTATGATTCTATGGTCTATGGGAGGTGGCCATGACCATGGCAGGGGGGTTGGAACTCAGTGATCTCTAACCATCCTACGATTCTATGAAAAGTTTTCTTTAACATCATGGTACAAAAATTAGGAATGTGCTGATGACTGGTAATGACATAAACGTGGAGCACTGTTTACAGTGGTGAGCTGAATCCTCCTAAGTATAATACTTGTAGGAATGGAAGGTAAAGAAATAATTGCATGGTAATCATGAAAGGGCCTAATAAGAATTTGTGTTATAATTAAGGAGTTCGTCAGTCTGAACTGATGAAGAGTCCAGTGATGTTATTCCATCCAGGATGTCTGTGAGTGGCTAAGATGACAAAACTAGAAAAAACAAAGTGATCCTGACACAGATAATTTCTGGGCAATAATAATATTGCTCCGCTCAGCCTTGTAAGATCTCATGGAGAATGCCATAAACATAAACTCCGGGTCAAGAAAATAGCTGCTAAGATTGCAAGGAACAAAGATCCTATCGAGCATGAGGAGATTAAAAGAGCTTATTTCTCTTGTTTCCCTTCGCAAACAGCTGTCTCAGAGTGGATATGATTGCTCTTTGTGAATGCAGCGTTGCATAAACACCAGGGAAAAAAAAAAGCGAATTATTTAAATCGAATACCACCAAAATGCCAGATACAAACATACAATTTATAATTTCATACTAAAGTTTAAATCAATATATTTAAATGATGTGAACAAAAAGAAAAAGGTAGAAGCAAATCAACCAGTTTCACAGTGGTGCTGGATGAGATGCTGGGAATGAGTTTATGATGTATATTAGATGTATGGTTATATAATAAATACTCTATATACAATGCATGCTATAATAAGGGATGAAATCTAAGATAGCTATCATATATATATATATACGTATATATTCCTAATCTTTAATATTTTAGTTAATATGGTTTAAACACAGAGTGAAATCTTATTGTGCCTTTCAGACGAGCTGGCTCGATGGTGTTGCAGTGAGCAAGCGTCAGAAGCCAGTGTGATATTTTATTTGTCTACCTGACACATACTCATTTGGAATGTAAGGTTTGATTGTCTTCTCAGGTAAGTGAAAGGAAAATAAAGCCTCAGTGTTTCAAACAAAAAAAGAGAGAAGTTGACTTGAGAGAGCAGAGGAATATTGAGGGAAGAGCGTTGCTGTATGACTTATTGCAGAGGTAGGGAGGAAATGATGGGCTTACCCTTGAGGAATAATTTTGTGGTATCAGCCCTTGCCCAGCTTTGGACCTTCATTTCTACTTCCATCCTATTTTACCCCCTTGTTATTGAATATAAAATGGATCTGAATAAAGCCATGAAGCCAAGAGTCCCTTATACCCTGCTTGGTTGGTGGGAGACATCTATGTCTGCCTTGCTGTCCCACATGGGTCCTCTGCAGCCAGATCTCCTTTTGGCAGTTACACAACCTCATTAGGAGGAGATGGATCAAAGCAGCTATAAAAACAGTGAAAACACAGGAAAACTTGACTTGAATTAATATATATCTCATAGAATCATAGAATGGTTTGGGTTGGAAGGGACCTTAAAGACCATCCAGTTCCAGCCACCCTGCCCTGGGCAGGGACACCTCCCACCACACCAGGTTGCTCCAAGCCCCATCCAGCCTGGCCTTGAAGACTTAATAACTTAGTAATAACAAAAGAAAAGAACATTAAAAGAGGGAGTGAAAATGTTATTTTGAATGTTTTTATTTAAACCTATTATTGTAAGTCTAATTGCTTCTACTTCATGCAGAAATGATTTAATATTTTTTGCCTAATATTAGGCTCCTTAGCTTAATTAAAGATCAATATAATTTGATTTTCTTTGATTTTTTTATGGTGTTCAAATGAAAAGTAGGGAAAGTCAACTATTCTCAGCTGAGACAATGATTTTGGTATTGATGCAATGTATTTTGGTCAGGCTTCTGAGATGGGTGGTACAATTCAGTATTTATTTGATCATTATTCTACAGCAATAGGAGAATAGTAATTATTATTTCACTTAAATACAAACAGATTTGTGTAATCCTCTTTGATATTGTGTGTGTGTCATAGAGTTGTTATCTCTCTGAATAAGCCACCTTGAATTATTAGTTTTTGTTTTTTTTTTTGAGATTATCTCCTGTGGTCAAATCATCTTTTTATTATGAAATGATAATATAAATGGGAAAAGATTACACTTGAAATTAGTTTGAAAACATCCTACTTATAGTTTGAGATTTTTTTTTTGAGGAAATGGAAATGTTCACCTCATGAAATCTCGTTTGTGGGTATTTATAGCAACCTTCACCTTCTGAAAAATCACATGCTGGATAGGCATGTGATTAATAATGCAATAATACAAATCACGATGCAAATGAAATTCAGGAAATAAGATAGCAGATGGTAAACTATTTCTTTCTTCGGCAGAGTGTCATACTGTGGTTGCAGGACATCGTAGTTCACATCTCTGTTATCAATGTATTGAACTCCATTGGCAATGACTTTTGATACTGCAAAAATAGTTGCCCATTTTTAACAAGCAGATGCGTGAATTGTCTATTACTTATGTATGATGTATATATGAATATTCAGAGGATTAAAAATAATTTGTCTTAGGAGCTACTGATGCAGCATGAGCAGTGGCTGTTGGAGTGATTAGAGATGTTCCATACATCATTGTGAACTGACTCAGAATGTATCTCCAAGTGTCAACCCCCCAACTTTATCTAACTCACCAATGGAATAATATAAAAACAACCATCTCCAAATGGATCTTTTTCATGCCAATTTGGGAAATTTCCTTCACCCACATCTGGGCTCTCTTCTTGCTTACTGAACTAGGGTCTAAAGTTTACTGTACCACTGTCAAATTTATCTGCACCAACTCTTTCTGTCCAGCCTGGCTTTCACACAGTTTGTTGAATTGAAACAGTCTCTAAGTTTTGCAATGAGCTTCTAGCTAAGCTTGCTGTTTCTTCTCTATTTTAATTGTACCAGGTTTCTCAGGCCCCCTTTGGTACAACACTCTCTGAGTTTAGGACTCGATACTCTTTGCAATGGTCTCTTTGGAAGGGTGGCTACAGAGAGAGGGAAGGGATGTTACTGGCAGTTTCAGAAGAGGAAAAATGAGCAGAAAAAAAACAAGTGTCTCTGTTCATGGCAGAACAGGTAGCTCATGCTAATGTTTGTGTGATGGAAACTAAACGAATTCTGGAAACTCCAGCCACTCAGAAATCTGGTGGGTATTTTTTCTCGTGCCATAGCATAGCGGGAAATCAACAAATATTATCCAACCTAGAGGTTCAGCAGGTTTTTCTCGTCTCTTCCGAGCCCTCAGAATGAAGGTCTCATGAATGAAAAGCTCATTTGGGTTTTAAGGCTGTTATAGGCTTCCTTTTAAATTGCTTACGAAGGATACTCATTGCTCCTGAATCATGAAACCGGGCTTTTTATTAACGATTGTGTCAGGTCACTGGTTTTGCATCAGAAGCTCTTCTCCTGCAACGTCAATGCTACATCTTTCATAACAGCAAAGTATTCAGAGCAGAGAGGGGTTTTTGTATCCAGGACGAAGGTTGGGCTCGCACAGAGCCGGATGGCAGCTTCCTATTTTTCCTCTTTGTAGTACTGAAAAAACTGCAGCCTGCTTTGTGTATTCAGAATTTTCAAAGTATTCCTCTATAGCTTTACATATCTGCACTGTGCAGTTCAGTTGGAAAAGGGGGAAAAAAGGAAAAAAAAAAGCCAAGAAAAAAAAAAAAAGCTTTATTAATATTTTATTATCTGGCCTCAGTAGAAAATTGAGGCAAAACCCTCCGATTCTTTAGAGTTAAGATATCATGTGTCAGAAGTGCACAAAAACCCACCCTTTAACCTGGAGAGCAAGAGCTTTTCTCTGCAACTGGTTAAGGCAAAAAGATCATGGGCCATATAAGAGAAATTCAATAAAGCAGTCAACTACTCCTTTGTTCATATAATCCCCAAATGCTTCTGGACGGATAATCCGTCATTATTCCCTGCTGCCAGTAGAGAATTCTTTGCCGTGGTAGCCTGTGGTGGCCGTCAGCTCACCCACTGCTATAGACACGCTCCTCTGAGCTGGGTGCTGCAAGGCCTGTTTACAGCCAGCACAGAGAAACATGCCTTAAAACCCATTTCATCTGATGTGTTTTAGGCGAGAGAAAACCCAATCATTCTCTCAAATAACTTATTTATAAAGGGAGCATCAGGCAACTAGGGCAGATATAGTTAGGGTAGATATTCCATCGGATAAATCCCATCTCTGAGTAAGTTATGCAATACTTAACTTTTTTTTCATGTGAGTGGAACTCTCAGTAGACCTGTGAGGCGTGGATTTTGGCTGCAAAAACCTCAGTTTCATGGAATTTCAGCTGTGAAAGCTGCCTTTACATTTAAAAGTGAAATGTCCTACGTAACCAGTACCTGAAAATTTCCTTCCTTGCAATGATCAAGTGGAGGAGGGGTGTATACCTTGTTCTAATGATCCACACAGGAGCAGAAATGGGATTTTTTTCAATTTTCTTTTTTTTTAACATAATAGATTTTGGTGATCAGTCGAAATATCAATGCAACTCTAGGATTCGGGTGATCTCTACCATAGACCACTGAATGTGGTTCCAGTTCAATGAGTCCAACGTATCGCTGTGTTCTTGTCAAGCTCTTTTGCCTTTCTCTTTCTTTATAAAACAACTAAGGACATTTTGGACTTGACACTTCATTTTCTCCTTGTTTTTACAATAACTTTCTGCTTTAAGAATCCACACGGTAATTAAGAAAATGCATTGCCTTTGATTAAATAATATTAAGTATTCATTATCTATTGAAAGTCCTTTTTATTTACTACCTGTTAATGTTAACATGCAGAAAATTTGTATGTTGTGCTCTGAATCTTTTGAAATTATTTGGTTTTGTTTCCATTACTGAGGGAGAGAGCAATTTAGAACAATTTGTGCCTGAGAGAGTATAAGGGAAAGAAGTCAGATGCTAATGAGCCTGCCTTTTCAGGCTGGGAGGCTACCTGGGAAGCAGCCTAAGCCAAGTGGAGACCTAAAGAGATGCAGAAGAGGTGGAGTGGAAGAATCTATGAGCCAAGGAGCTGCCTTCCCTGTGCATCCTGGCCTTTTACTCAGGTTAAGGATGTTGTTTCTATTACTCGACTTGCTCGGAAGGAAAACAAAAGCAAAAATGTTTGCACTCTCATTAGCAGGTAGGGTTACCCAGTGCTGCATCCATGAATAATTAAACCAAGCTCTGAGCACGATGAGGTGGGTCAGGTAACAATGGACCCAACCAAGCCCTTGGGGTTTGTGGAGCCCGGTGACTCAGTTTGGCCTTTTCCAGAGGAGCCAAACCACTTAAAAATGTGCTTTAATTTTAAAATGGGTTTAACTTTCAGCATTCAAAGACTATTTCTGGAGTTTACGACGGGTTGTAAGCTGGGTAAGGCACCCAAAAGATTTCAGAGAGTCTTCTTCCAGAGTTGAATTGCCACTGAGCACTGGATTTGTGGTGTCACTCAAGGTCTGTACTGCACCCGATGGAGGGAGAGGCACCTCCTGGTCCTCGCTTAGATCTTCTTTGTCCCAGTTATTTTTTTTATTCCAGTGCTTTTTCATATAAAATGAGACCAGAGAGACTTGGCTTCTAGTTGAAGTTAGTTGGGATGAATCCTGGCCCCAATAATTTGTTTGGCTTACTTTATAAATGTGCATTTTGTATTTCAATTGAATTTTTGCAGGGAAACCTCTGCAGAAGGACTTTTCCTTAGTAATACGAGGTGTAGTGTACTGAATGAAGCATAACCCCAAAGAATTGCTTAGAATATGGCCATTTGTCTCCTGGCAGCAGCCCCTGGGCTTTGGTGATGGCTGCAGGATGTCCTTATTACTGTTCAGTGGGAAAACGCTGGCAGGCAAGAAGTCTCATGCCGGTCAGACAGGCAGCTGTGATTTAAAATAGCCTTTTTGAAACATCTGACACATAGGCAGATGTATATATTTTCAAGTCTGTAAGATGTATATATGTATATATGTATATATTTTCAGGTCTGTAAGTAACCGTGACACTAGTAGTATTTCTGCATTTGCTCTTTAAGTTCCTGTTTTCCCTGTATAAAGTTAATGAGCATTCCTAGATATCTATTTTATCTTCTCAGGGTAATTATCAGGTCGTGCTGCTGCCTATAAGCTTAGCACAGCGTGCTTCAGAGAGCGACATACGGACAAAGCCAGTGTGGATAAACACAAATATATCTGTTTCTTTGGCATTAGCTTCCAAATGGGCATAGGTAGCCGGGGGAAGGGTTTGGCATAACCTCCCCTGTACCACTGTACAGTTTTTGGGTTTGTTTTGTTTTTTCTGGAGTCCTGTCTTGCTTTGCTTATTGTGTTCTGGAAACTCCGTAACTCTCCTGGTGTGAATTACAGTGGCATAAGGTTTTCACAGATGTATCACAATGTCAGGATAAATCTCTCCAAACAAATAATTACACCACTGTTGTCCTGCTTTTCACCTGCATGGCCTTCTCTGTTAATCTTTGCACCCTTTGTTCCTCTGGCGTGGTTTTGACAGATTGTTTTCTCTCTCTGGAAATGCTTCTATGCAGTCAGGTGCAGCTCCTCACCATCAAGGATTAGGAGCCCCACGCGTCTTACAGCTGTCTTTTCTCGCTGTTTCCTTGACCTTTTTATCCTGTGAGGAGAGGGAGTTGATCAAAACGTTTTATTTTGACAAAAGTACTATGTTTTTTTGACAATTTAAAATGTCACGTTACAGTATCCCCTACAAATAAAACAAATTTTGAAAATCATTTCGTGAAGGAAATGACAAAATATTTTGACAGTGTCTAAACATTTCCCCCTTTTCTCTGCAGAATGAAATTTCAGCAGAATCTACAGGATTTCATTATTTGGCACAATAACATTTCTCAGTGGAAAAGCATCCCAACTAATCCTTTCTTCCTGCTAACTCTACTCCAAACTGAAGAGCAAATCGTGAAAAGCCAAGTTCTACTGGTAAAAGACATGAAAAATTAACTCATTATCTAACTTGCAAATCACCAAGAGGAGCTGCCAAAGACATCTCAAGTTGTTTCAGGCTCAGGGCTGTGTCAGAAACCCAGAAAGAAAAAATTGCCTCCCTACTCCAGTAGAAATCCATCCTGTTGCTGCAGCAGACATGTCTTCATGTCCCTTTGGTGCTCAAGCTCCCTGGATTCTCCTTCCTGCCCTTCTTGGAGGTTGGAGTGATTGCTTTCTTCCAGCCTTTAGGAAGCTCTCCAAACTTCTATGACCTTTTGAAGATAATTGAGAGTGGCATTGCAACCAGGCAGCTTCCTCAGCATTTATGGGTCTGTCTCATCAGGTCCCCTGGACTCATGCGGTTTGTATAAATGTTCACTAACCTGATTGTCCCCCACTTTCCTTGTTGGAGACCTTCCAACTGTTCTCAAGGACCTGGGATCCCTGGAGGGTTGGTATTACCTTCTAATCTGTCTGTAAAGAGTGCGGCAAGGAAGCCATGGGGAACCTCAGCCTTGCCCAGGTCATTTGCCACCAGTTCCTCTACCCCATTCAGCATCAGGCCCACATTTACCTTAGTTCTCCTTTAGTTGTTATTTTATCTGCAGAAGCCCCTCTCCTCAGATTTGACTCTAGGTGAGCTTTGACTTTCCCACTTGCACACGGAGAGAATGTGTCTGTACTTCTCCAGGGTCAGCTCTCTCTGCTCCCACACCTGCTTTCAGGAGTTCCTTGTTCATCACCCACTACCTCTGCGTGATTTCCTGCACGTCAGGATGGGCCACTCTTGAACTTGGAGGAGGTGGTCTTTGAAAATCAACCAGCTCCCCTGGACCTCTCTTGTTGCTGGGATCATAACCCATGGGATTCTTCCAAGAACGTCCCTGAATAGGCCAGAAGCGTTGCCATAAATACAAGGTATGAGTCTGAGTCAGATAGAAAATGCCTGTGGCAGTATTCACAAATTAGCATACCGTGTAGGATTCCTTTAAAAGTTATTAGCTTGAAAAGGAAGTTATCATGAATACACAGTTAAACGCTCAAGAGACTATATAGTAGTTCAGATTATCAGAAAAATCTTAATGCTGCATCTTAACACATGTATTTTCTGATAAATATTTATATGGTAAATGTATCACCTCAAATCCAGTGTTTGTATGTCTCAGGTATCCTAAAATTATGCAGCTTGGAATGGCACTTTATTCTCTATAAACTGTGTGGAAGTCAGCAGTGTCAAATGTGCAGAGTAAGGTTCCTGTGAATTATCCCACAGATTCTTGAAGAGGTTCTGGGGAAAAAAAAAAAAAAGAAAGAACACAAAAACCCCAGACTCAAATCCTACTGGAAACTGTTCAAATAACACAAACAAAGGGCACAGAGAACACAACAAAGCTGATCCCTGGGCTTGGAAACACTTCCACAGAGGAAAAGACTAAGGGACTAAGGGCTTGGCTTGGAAGAGGTTAAAAATACGACAGCAGCACATAAAATCATAAAATGTATGAAGGTACTGCATCTGGGGTGGTGATTGCTGGCTTTTGTAATCCAAGAGGTAGGGAGCACCTGCTGAGATTGCGAAGCAGTTTGCAAGCAAATCATAATTCCATGGTGAAGCTGGTTGCCAAGGTTTTGGACCACTGGATATCAAGGACCCCAAAAGTTCATAGAAGAATGAGCAGGGAAACTGAGAGAGAACAGGTCTGTTGAGTTCTGGCCCTCTTGCTACAAGAAGGACATTGAGATGCTAGAGCATGTCCAGAGGAGAGCTACCAAGATGGTGAGGGGTCTGGAGAACAAGCCCTATGAGGAGAGGCTGAGGGAAATGGGCATATTTAGCTTGGAGAATAGGAGAATGAGAGGAGACCTCCTTGCCTTCTACAAATCCTTGAAAGGAGGTTGTAGAGAGGTGGGTGTTGGCCTCCTCTCCCAAGGGAATAATGACAGGACCAGAGGAAATGGTCTGAAGTTGTGACAGGGGAGGGTCAGGTTAGATATTGGGACAAATGACTTCAGTGAGAGGGTGGTCAGGCCCTAGAACAGCCTGCCCAGGGAGGTGGTAGAGTCACCATCCCTGGAGGGATTTAAGAAAGGTGTAGATGTGGCACTTCGGGGCATGCTCTAGTGGCCAGGGTTGTAGGCAGTAGGCTGTGGTTTTTGTGCATGGTTGGACTTGGTGATCTCAGATCTCCTTTCCAACTGTAACAACTCTGTTAGTCTTCAGAGGTACTGGTTTGCTGCAGGCACCCATGGATTCCCTCACTGCAGGGAAAAGTTCTCTTCATATTTCTCCCAATCCCACAGGCCTCCGCTCTTGGACGCAGCAAGAGAAAGGAATCCAGGCCACTATTGCCTTTGTCTGAGCCAACAAACACAAGATGGACCCTCTTATAACTACCAAATCCAGGTAAACTGTCTCATAGCTGTTGTTCTGGAATGAGAGTCCTGCAACATTTATTAGAGGTTGGTAATTGTGTCTTTACAAAAGATTATAACCTTCAAGATACGCACTGGAGAACAGATGCTTAAATAAAGATAGGTCCTGCTTTTACCTTGATGCGACAGGTGACAGGTCTATTGACAAAAAGAGACCTTGATCCAAGGAACTGATGCTCCTTTAGACTTGTTTTTGGTCAGTAGTTAAGACATTAGAGAAAATTAAATTTTCTAGGAAAAGAAAGCTAGTTAAATCTAATTTGCTTCAGCCTCGGTAAAATGCTTGATCCAGTTGCTGGAAGGAAAATGATCAGGTTTTCTTAAGAAAGAGAAGCTAGAGGTTAGCAGAATAATTGCAGACTCAGGTTTTCACGCAGAATATCAGATGAGCTCGTGCCGGTTACTGATGCCACAAACTCTAAGAAATGTTGTCACTTCAAAAGAACACTGGGCTGGAATTCAGGAGGAAGCGGGCGACCTTGGGAAGTGAGGGAACTGAAGCAGCAGAGGACTCAGCAGTGCAAAACGGGACTCTGCGGAGAAATCCTCAGCCTCTAAAGAAGAAACGTGATTTGTTTATGAAATTAGTTATTTCGTATGTTGCCTGCAATAACTTTGGAGTAAGACAGTCCTGGTTTGGCACTCCTAAAGCAGTCCTTTCACTATTTATAGGTTCTGCTTAAACAGCACAGTCCCCAGCATGGATAAATAAAGCTCCTAAACGCTGGTGAGGCTTAAGTTGGTGTTTTAGAGAGATTTGTTTCTACAGGTCCATGTGAAAGCTCTGTGAGTTTACACTCAGGGGTGGAGGCTGCAGAGGAACATGTAATAACCACCACCTTGGACTGGGAAAAGGCCAGAACATTTAGGTTTTGGGCTGTTTGATGGTGGTGTGCTTGTCCACAGGCCAGCCTCTGCAGGGAAATGAGACAGAAAAAGGTGATTTAGTGCTGGCTCCAACGGTATCCTTTTATACTGGGTATCTCTGCTGGGCAGAGTCCTTGCAACTGGATACTGCACAAGGGTTCCTGGGCTCATGGCTGTCTCTTCATGCCTTGTTTCTCCCTGACAGGAGGAAGAAAACCTCCGTGAGGGCAGTGGGGGACATGCTGGTTGCAGTCGGAGATGTCCCACTGAGATGTTTCCTCAAGAGGATGCGGTGATGGCCTCGAGCACATGGCACAAGGGGCAGCCGATGGAGGTCAGAGCCTTTTGCGGCTTTCTAGATTTTGGCTTTGGTCTCATGTCACTTGATTTGAAGCAGCATTTCTGGGCAATAAGCGTATGCAGTTTTGGGTCCAGCTGGCAGGTTTCTGTAGCGCAAATACAACCAGTGCTGTTTGCAGTCCCAAGGCTCCAACTCCTCATTTCAGCTTTTTGTCCTCCTTGGGCTTCTGAGGACCCAGTCGGACAAGGCGTCCCACCGTGTCCTGACATGCCCCTGTCACTGCATTTCACACAGCGTGGCCTCTGCTCTCAGTTCTGCCACTTCAAACATCTGGGGTTCTAAGGAAAAAGTACCATTTTCTCCTTGAAGCTTTCTTCATTAGCCCAAGTATCAATTAATATCATGGTCGTGCTGTAGAGAATCACCAGTCTCTTTTAATGTTCAGTTCAAAGATGAAACTTGCTCTTTTTTTCCTATAACACAGAACATTTTTTTACATAAGACAGTGGCAGGGAACGCTTGTCCAGACGTAGCCTAATTTCCTTTCTCCTTGAGAAATATTTGGGCATGAACATAAAATTGTCATTAGTTTCTATTTTGCTGTCTATGTCTTTTATCTGCAGTCTGCTTGAGGTTACAAACTCCAAATGAAAGGATTACTGAATTAATATGCTCTTCACTGCTTACTTTTTTCCCTGCAGTTAATTTCTCACATGGCATACAAAAGAGGGTGAACATTTATGTTTGAGAGAACAAAAAAATGTATGCAAAGATGGCAAATGTCTTCATACATACCCCTGGATGCTTTTCCACGTGGTTTTAGAAGCTGGGAACTTGCCTGGACTTTTAGCCCTAGTATCGTGTCTACTCCCCTCATTTAAAGGCTCAGCCATTGCTTCAGCCGGACACTGCAACACCACCTGGTGAGGATGCTCTCCTGCTCCTGGTCCTTCTGGACCATAGCTCCTGTGTGATCACTTGGGGCTACCTACCTTGGCACCCCCCCTACATAATTTCCTGGGTTCTCTGCCCAGAGCCCCTCTCTGTCCATCGCACGGTGTTTGCATCTTTGCACGGGAGATGAGCTCCTTTGGTTCCCTCCTCTGGCTTCCTTCTGTGGCGAGGGACCATCCCTGCTCCTCTTGTAACCAGGAGGGGATTTATTGTTTTACACACATTGCTCTACAGAAGCAGATATCCGCTTTTATTCCGCTGTAAAAGTCGTTCATGAACAGAGATAAAATACAATCTTAATCTTTATTCAGGCCGAGCTCAAAAATCACAACAAGAGGTTTGTTGTTATCCCTCGCAGAAAGGCAGGGCTGAGGAGAAACAGCAGCACTGAGTTATGGATCACGTTTCCCAGACTGAAATGGTATTCCCAGGAGTGAGGCTCTGGGGGTTAGTAGGGTTTTGATGATGCTACACTCACTCGTTCTCAATCTGGACTGGAGTTTCTCACTTCCATGCTCTTCTCAGACAGGTTTCACCATGTAGCAGAGTGGTCAGGTCCTAGGAACACATCAGAGCCACAGAGGGAAATGAGAGCCCTGTCCTTTAGAGCACTATTAGCTGGTAGAATAAATTTTATGTACACTGGGGGGCTGACACACCTCTATTTTAACAATTTTGTTGGAAAGAGGCATCAGGCCCCATGAAGCTATTAACCCTTCCAAGGACAGACTGGAGTCCTCGATGACACTATTATGGTTGTATAGAAAGAAATCCTTTGCCCTGTTCCCCTCATTCTGGGACTCTGAAGCTGGGCATAAAGAAAAAGACCTAAAGGATCAGGGGACCCATGTTGTTGGGAGAGGGAAGGTCTCCCTGTCGTTCAGCAGGAGCCAATTAAATTGGGATCATAAACTTCTGAACTGAATCAGAGTAGGATTTTCCAGAGTGGTACCCTATGTTCTGCCAACCATGGACCTTTTCTGCTAAGTTTGAGAGTTTAATGTGGTATTATTAATAAGGAAAATATTAATTTTAGTGTTTTCACTCTGGATTTCTTCAGGTGCTTCTCTCGCTGCAGCAACTTCGGCTCCCATTTGCTCTACCCTGCTCGGATAAATGTCACATTAACCTTCAGAAATGTACCCGCCGACCACGTGCCGAGAGCAGTTCGGATGCTACTGCACGCCCCAGCTTGTTTATCGAGCCCTTCAACTCTCAGAAGCTGATCTTCTGTCAGATCATCTGCAGTTGATTGAAAAGACTANGACAGTGGGTTTTTTTTTTTTTTTTTTTTTTTTTTTTTTTTTCCCCTGGTGATGTCTGCTGGGTGTTTTATATGTTTGCAGTGCTTTACAGGGCGGTTCACAGGATGGTTTCTTCTGTGTGTGACATGGAAGGAAAGGTATCTTGTTGTTCCTTTCTTTGCTGCTTCTTAAAATTGAATGCTTCCCTCCCTTTCTTTTTGTACTGTTAAAAATCACCCAGACCTTTCCCAATTCTTTCTGCCCTGAACTAAAATCACAAAGATCCAACTGATGAGGAAATCTCCAACAGCAGTGTGGGTTTTGGTGTAAACGCCGATCACAGGGAGGGGGTTTAGGACCCTCTGGGATAGCAATTACTGCCTTAGTTTCATTTAACAGGAGCTCCGTTAATTCACAGCGAAAAGTCTGTAGAAAACTTGAGAAAGAATTCTTCCTTCAGTGAGAGAGAAATAAGGTTTCATGCTAAAAAATAAAATAAAATGTCAAAATCAGTGCAAAAAGCAGATTCAGCTTTGGCTATTGTTTAATGCATTTTTGGGTGGTTGAGCGTGATATAGCTGCCCATCCTATCCTTCCAACCCTTGAAACAAAGGAAATTGGATTAAAAAATAATCTAGTAAATAGTGGCATCCCTCATTTGCAATTTTCAGGTCACCAAACGGCTTTCTTTGTGTGCGTAGAGTCTAGGATGGACAGTCCTATGGGTGACCACCAAAGCCAAAATGCAGAACAGAGGTTCCTCCTGCTGCATATAGAGAAAGCGCTGCTATATATTAGCCTCTGAAATGGATTTCATAAAGGAAGTTCAGAATGTTAGCTGGAAGCATGAATGCTCTTAAATCAGTTCCCTGAACTCATGCTTTCTGAAGCATCAAATGATGAGAAAATTACAAGGAGGAAGGACAGGTAATAAAGCAACTGTTCCCTCAAAATCCAGGTCGGGGCCTTATGTTAATTCTCACCAACCTATTTTTGTAACAATAACTTTCACAAAACTGAACAGAGAAGAGTGATTAAATAACACTTTTGGCCCTGAAATATTATTTCTTGGTGTTATGACTTGAAAAAAAGGGTAAAGGCAAACAGCAATCGTGGTACAGTTACTGTGCAGTAAGTTCTGCTGCTGTGTCAGGAGCTGCCGGGCAGGGAGAGGAGAAGAGGCTGAGCTGAGCCTTCAGCTCGTTCACGCAGCCTGGTTAGACACCAGCTTTCACCCAGCTCTCATTCCACTTCGTATTTTCATCTCCATTCCCTTCCCAGTGGAGCGTTCCTGTGTTCTCGTGAAAATAACCAGCACCAACAAAAATCCAACAACAAAGGAGGGCGTGATTAGGTGGGAGAGTGAAACACTCGGTTGGGGAAAGCAGTATCATCTCCCCCCTAAACCTGATTAGTTATTGTTCCCTTCAGCGGCGCTGAGGATGCTCATGTGCTTTGCAGTGCCAGCCATAAGCCATAGATGGTGGCCAGATGCCAGCACAGCAGCCCGCTGAGGCCGTGGAGAGGGGACCAAGCCTGAAAAAGCTCCAGGGCTGAGCCTCTGGGGAGGCTGAAGCTTCAGCCCGCGTGTTTTCCAGGAACTCGCTTTCTGAGCTTTCTTGGTGACCCTGCTCCCTGCCAGTTCAGGGTCATGCTGCTGGCCAGTGAGTGCAGTGGGGGACAGGAGCCTAAATGCTTGCATCCTAAAATCTGTGCGGTGTCTGGATTGATTCATTTGATCAGCGCGGTTTTATACAGTAGAGGAACATCAGTGGAACTGTGATTATCATAGAATCATAGAATGGTTAGAGCTAGAAGGGACCTTGAAGATATATAGTTCCAACCCCCCTGCCCTGGGCAGGGACACCTCCCACCACACCAGGTTGCTCCAAGCCCCATCCAGCCTGGCCTTGAACCCCTCCAGGGATGGGGCAGCCACAGCTTCTCTGGGCAACCTCTTCCAGTGCCTCACCACCCTCACAGCAAAGAACTTCTTCCTAATATCTAATTTAAATCTCTCCTCTTTCAGTTTAAAACTGCTCCCCCTTGTCCCATCACTCCTCTCCCTGACCAAGAGTCCCTCCCCATCTCTCCTGGAGCCCCTTTAAGGACTGGCAGAGGCTCTAAGGTCTCCCCAGAGCTTCTCTTCTCCAGGCTGGACACCTCCAGCTCTCTCAGCTGCTCTCAGATGGGGAACTCTTCTAGCGGATACCAGCGTATGGGAAAAAGGAGTCACAGGACCACAAAGGATATTGCAGAGCTGACAGATGACAGGTATTGTTGTGGCTCTGGGGTATATTATCTAGGATGTCAGAGATGCTGTTGACATTTCTCTCTTCTTAATTTCTTCTTTCGCCTGGTGTTGCATCGCTGTCTGCTTCCATCATTAAAGCACCGGAGTGGTGTCCAAGGGATTCTATTGGAAGGCTGCCTAATATTCATTATCAGTAATTGCCAAAAGCAAGCGGTAGCACGTGTCAGCTGCTTTGGTAGAACTGACTTCAAATACTCAAACACAGAAATGCAATTACAGGTTTGTTGGTTTTTGGTTGTTTTTTTATTTTATTTTATTTTATTTTGTGTAAGTATTTGTAGTGCTCAATAATGTTTTTTCTAGGGGATTTGTAACCATTAGATAGCCTGATGAACTAATCTATGGCCAGAGGTTATTTTGCTATGCAGAAACTCCTACAGAAAGCAAAGCATGACCAGATAGAGCAGATTTTGGAATTCTGGTCCAGGCCTTTAAAAATGAATGTGTAAGTCACAAACGTAAATGGTTCGTGTTCATATAAACTTCAAAACAAACATTTTGTGCCATGTGCATAAATATGAACCTGATGTGTGCAAACTGAACTCTGGTATGGGCATCTCAAAAATGAACTTAAGCACTACAGGGATATATCCCCATCCCTGGAGGGGTTCGAGGCCAGGCTGGATGGGGCTTGGAGCAACCTGGTGTGGTGGGAGGTGTCCCTGCCCAGGGCAGGGGGGTTGGAACTGGATGATCTTTGAGGTCCCTTCCAACTCTAATGATCCTATGATTCGAGGTACAGTTCATTGACTTGATCAAATCAGTTAATAAAATAAAATTGTGCTGTGAGCATCGCTGAAGTCAGGCAAGATATCATTCTGCCCCACATGGGCATATATGTGGCGTGAGAAAGTTCATAATAATCCAGCTCTCACTTGTCCTGTTTTATTCATTACTTACTGTGTAACTGCCGTATTACCAGTAGCGAATGAGCAAAGCTAAGGAAAGTGAGGATTGAACAGACAGGATTAGCTCGTTGTTTAATTGAGACAGAAGCATGTCGTGATAGTTCTCTTCCGAAATAAGCTGCCGGTGAACACCGGTGTGTCACAACACGCCACAGATGGATTTCAGCTCAGACAGCCCCAGATAGTTAACGCTGCAATTTGCATACCGTGGATTAATGCTTAACCCGGGTGATTACCATAACGAAGCTGTGCATCTCTCCTACGTTCCTTCTCCCGCAGATTTTCAGGCACCACTTCAAGCTGGTCCCCAGTGGGCGATACTCGCTGTCACGACCGGCAGCGCCAAGTGAAGCGTCGGATCCGAAAGCAAAAAATCAGCACTGATTTTATGAATTTTGCATTCCAGTCGAGCAGTTTGAGTTGTCAGTGTCTGAACTGAAAGCGCTCAGGAATTATTTGTACGTCCACGTGAAACTTGCTGCTCTTGCAAAACGGCTAAAGATGTTAAACCGGTGAATATTCATAATTTGAAGACCTCTACCCAGCCTCAGGTTTTGCAGTAATTAACGTTACCCAATCTTGAGTCCTACAGTCATTAACTTCACCCAACGCCAGGTTTTGCAGCAGTTAACTTTAAGTCTGACAGGGAGAGAGGCAATATCCTTGAGCATCTTTAAGATTTAAAGAAGTTCAGGTTTGAACCAGGGGGGTTCCCTGCCCAGGGCAGGGGGGTTGGAACTGGATGATCTTCAAGGTCCCTTCCAACTCTAACCATTCTGTGATTCTTATCTTTCTTTCTTGTGGAAGAACTGTAAAAATACACAGGATAAGGAACCCGAAACAGATTTGTAGGTAGCATCAGTAGTGATGGTGCACCATCATGAAAAATGCATTTTGAAGCTTTTTTACTTATTTTTACTGGGTGCAGCAGTAGTGATAACTGCCACGTGTGAAAAACCTAACATATTATTGAACTTTGAAGATCTTAGCCTGAAAATATTTAGTACTTTAAATAGCTATCTTAATATGTTTTGTGAGGTTTGCAGAGATTTGCTTAAGGGTTTTCTGGTAACACACGGAGTTTTGGAGCTGTGATTTTGGGGTACAAGCACATTTTGTTCTTGCAATCAGTCACCAGGGTCTAAAAAGTCTATCATCCTAGAATTTCTACCTTTATTCCAAAGGACCTGGAAAAATACTTACTTACTAGGGAAATGATTGGCCCGGGTGTATGGCTGCCAATATCCAAAGAGGTTTTTGCAGCCATTTCTTGCAGTAGATAAGGCTGCTTAGGTTGTGCTAGGTTGATCCGGTGTTCAGGAATAACCACATTCCTTACATCCTGAGATATTCGTGCTTTATCCTGATGTCTCTGATCACCCCTCTCATGGCACCGTCCATGGGAGAGAACATGAAAAAGACAGACTGGCAGCCTGAATGTTAACGAGAAAGTTAGTGCCGAGGTAGCAAAAAGGACTCCTAAAATAGAGCCCAGCAATCACCAGGAAGGAACTTTATTTCCTCTAATATATATTTTGCCTGCCACACAGTAGTGTTGAGGGTAAATTGATTGATGTTTTAAAGTGCTTTCCGCTCCTTTGATGGAAGTTGCTATGGAAATGGAAAGCATACTTATTAGATATTTGCCGTCACTTTTTGTTAAATCTAATCCTTCTAGGTTCTCTTTATCTCAGAGTGTTGCTGCGTTTTCCAGCGCCTGATGTGGTTGGCAGAGCTACAACAGGGCCTCTCCTGTGCTGGGCTGTGCATTTGCTTTCCACCTGAGACATTTCAGCTGGTTTTCTAAATGGCAGAGCTACAAACCCGGAGCCCTTTCAGCACTGGAGAAATCTCTGGGAGTCATCCTAGGGATTTTCATGGTAATGTCTCATGAAAAGTCATTGAGATGTGGTGTTGGGGGATGTGGTGTAGGGGAGAACTTTGGGGTTGATGGTTGGACTTGATGATCCCAATGGTCTTTTCTAACCTGAATGATTATATGATTCTATAAAAGCTTGCAGTTGTGCAGCTACAAACACCCTGCAGGACTGGGTAAAGATACTTTCTTTCAGGAGGTTTTCCTGTTACCAAGTCTCTAAATACTTTAATATTTCAAAAAGGTAATCTAGTCTCTTATGGAATGGCATGGAGACTGCTGGAGCTGGAGCACACTTTTCCATCAAGCCAAAAATAATTTTAATCAGGTTGCCTAAGTCTTCTAAGGACTAGACAGTAGAGCTGAAATAACTTCCGCAGCCGAAAAACACTCATCCTGTAATTTTTGTTAGAAATGTCATTTGGGAAGGAGCAAAGACGTTGTCAGAGGGGAAAAAAAACCCCAAAGCTTACTAACAATTCAATTCCATTTTAATTGAAGTGTGAAATATGGAAGTGCACGAGGGGTAAGGGTTTTTAACTGCAAGAGGAGAGATTGAGATAAGATCTGGAGAAGAACTTCTTCCTAGGTTGCCCAGAGAAGCTGTGGCTGCCCCATCCCTGGAGGGGTTCAAGGCCAGGCTGGATGGGGCTTGGAGCAACCTGGTGTGGTGGGAGGTGTCCCTGCCCAGGGCAGGGGGGTTGGAACTGGGTGGTCTTTCAGGTCCCTTCCAACCCACCCCAGTCTATGATTCTATGCTTCTTGCTGGAGCAGTTTCTCTTGTGGCCTCAGCAATGTTTGATGTCTGTCCCACTGCTGCTCTGGTTGTTTCTGGCTTATTCATAGGAGGTGTTTTTTGGGGTTCTGTTTAGAGTAAAGACATCTTGAGTGGTACTTGGTTTGCTTTAAATGAAAGGACAGTTTATACAGTGCAGAACCACAACCTACATGAGACGTATATATGGGAAAGGCCAACATTTTTTTTAAAAAAGTATTTATTTCTAAATTCATGTGATTTCAGAGTACTTGTAAGTGATGTACCAAACAAAACCATTGTAGATGGATTCTTTTTATGGAAAAAAAAAAACCCTCCTTTTCTCTGACATGGTCAGGGAAACAAACAGTTCTTCACTGCAAATGCTGTTACCAGCAAGAGGCTTTAACAAGAAGGAACATGCTGAAATATCCATTTCAGCACCAACAGGTTGTTAAGAGTCCTCCAGATTTATTTCACCAGTCTCTTTTCAGCCTCAAAAGGTGCTGAGCAAACACAGCTTTGAAAATTTAACTGTTGACATCTTTCTCAGGTATAACTAATTTGTAAAAGGTGATGGAAAGGAATATGGCATTTATATGCTGAGGGTCAGTGCACCACAATGCTGTACTACTGATTTTCAATTTCACTTGAGTTTCTCCATCATTTTGCCATAACTCGGTTGAAGTTTTTGAGTGCAAGAAGCAAATACATCAAACTAATGGCCCCAACTTTATTCCTCTGTGAAGCTATTAAAGTATAATAAACAACTTCGTTGGTGGTAAATCCTCACACCTATAAAAAATGTGAGCTAACGTTCTAAAAAGCGCATGTGTAGAGGAACACCTTAAAAGTTGGGATAAAAAAACGTTAAGTATTGGTATTCTGTGTCTTTTCATGGGGCAGAACGTTGACTTTTAAAAATAAAATTAGACCTTTCAGGTACAGTAAAAAGATTTTAAGAGTGCAATGTCAGAAGAGGTGATACTGGGAGGAGTGCCAGATGAAGCCCTGCTACTGGCAATATTTCCTTATGTCTGTACCTTTTTTTTGTTTGTGTCCTCCCACTGGTATTAACAGGAAAGTATTTCAGTGAGTAACGGCCAGTGTACCCATCGGTAAGTTGTCCAGCTGGACTGGAGCGAGCCGGGAGTTGGCGCTGACGAAGTTTCAAAGCAATGGCTGATCAACTGACAAAATATTTCAGACTGGCCAACACCTTGGTTGGCGGTTGGCTCATGTTAAATGAATAAGCAAACCCACGCTACAAGATGCTCTAATTGCATTCAACTTCAGAGGGAGGTACTTAAGCCAGGAACCTGTCTTTGTTAGCAAGGAATAGCTGTGAACTATTTTTCACTGGGTAATAGCACTAATAACAACCTTTCCCAGAGCAGTAATATTTTCTTCAAAACAGGTGTGCTTTTTTTTCCTTCATCTCAGCAGCTATTTGTCATCCAATGAATGGGAATATTGTTATATTTGGTGCTATTTTTACCAATATAGATGGTGTTTTGAGAGAGAAAAGCAATATGGAGAGCTGATAGCTCTGATTACTGGGTGAGATTAGGGATGCTGTTGGCATTTCACCTGAGAGAGTACAATGAATGAACCCCTCACGGGCATCATTTTTACAAAAAGAACTGTGGATGTGCTACAGCTCCTATTTTTGTGAAGTACACCCCTAAACAGATGATGAAAGAAGTCAGGAGGCCAGTGTAAATCGTTCAGGACTTTCCTAGTGCAAATAGACTTTTTTTTCTTTTTTTTTTCCCTATATGTGCCGAAGGAGAGCTCTTCCTGAAATGAGGACTTCTCACTATCCAGTGAGACAACTGTGTTGATGCGGAAAGATCCTCTCTTCGCTTTCATCTTCCCGAGAAAATGTTTCTACATGGAGTCTGCAGAAGTTGCTGGAGGGTTTTTATCTTCTGAGTAATATGTGCAGGAAATGCAGACCTATGAAATCATGGTCCTTTCCCTCTTTACCCTGGTAAGAAATATTGTTGTGCCACCCTTTACTGAAGGCTGTGTTTATCAAGTTTACCAAAGCTCTAGATCAGACAAACGACTAACACACAGGGCTCTTAAATCTAACATGCATTTTCCCGGAGCTTGTCCCCTTTCTTTACTCCAAGATGTAGCAGCGCTCGCACTGGGTACGCGCTTTGGCATGACCAGCCCGTCTTAAATGTCATCGAAAAATTACCGTGAGTAAAGCTTAGGGGATAAAAAGAGACTAATACAAAATGTTAGATACTTGGGATAAGGGAATTGTTTTTATATACTGATTTCGGACCTATCCAAGAACTTGTTGAGAATATTTATTGTGTCCTCATCTCCTTTCATCGTCCTATTTGGGACACTCTCCCTCCTATTATTTAGGCGGCAAAGCATCGCCTTGTCTCAGAGTGTGCAATTCAAATTTATGTTTCACAGAAGTCACAGATCTCTTAGTACACCCAAATATTTTGGTAATACTGGCTTGCACACTGCTGCCGAGAGATGTGAAAACCTGCCTACCTACACAACCTATGTATTTATTATTTTGGTAAGCTTTTCAGGCATGGAATAAAATCAGTCACAAATCCAGAAACTGCCACAGAGGATCCGTGTGGAAACTCAGTATAACTATTACCTCAGAAGAAAATGTATTGGTTATGTCTTCATTAACAAACTTGATTTCAGGAGCTAATAGCCACTTAAACTACATGATGTTGATCCACCTATTTTGTAATATTAAAAATCTGACAGGGACAGGGGGAAGAGTTTTCTTCAATATTATTCCCTGAGCAAAATCTCAGCCTTAACACTCTTCCAAGGCAGCTGCACAGAGGTATCGTGCCATCAGAGTGTACATTCGGGTATGGTGTGCCCTTCCAAGGATACATCAAGCCATATTCAGAGATTCAAGCAGGATTGTATCTCATCGCAGTAATTTCTTTTTTTCCTGATGCATTTTCTCCAGGACATCCACCCCCTGTAAGATGCAGAGCTGCACTTTCACACCATATCTCCTCCCTCTGTTCTGCACTTTGCTGGGGTCTAAGATAAACCTTTTGTAATTTCACAGAGAAAAATAAATAACTGAAAACCTTCTGATTATTATATCACAGCAAATGCTGTTGTCGCTTAGAAGAAAAATATGTTCTCCACCTCCATGGTTTTGTTCCTTATTTTTTTGTATGTAAGTAGGTAATGTTGGTGAAAAAGCCAGTGCCCAGTCCATCAGTGTGGTACCCAAGCCCTAGCCAGACAAGTAGAAAATTTCTGCTTACAGTACTGCCAGGTAACCTCTTAGCCCTTGTTGTACAAATGCTTCAGTGTTCGGTACTTGCTTTGCTTCTACAAAAAGGAGGGTGAAAGTTTTTTGGTTTTTAAATTTATTTTGCTTTTACTTTACTTACTGTGCTCAGTAGGAATTAAAAATACTTCATTGTGAAGAGAACTTAATGCAGCAGTGTGAAGCCCTGCCTTCTGCAATGAGTTCTGATGAGTTCCCATCCCTGGAGGGGTTCAAGGCCAGGCTGGATGGGGCTTGGAGCANAAAGAGCCCACTTTAACTAATTCCTGCAAAGATATTCTGGCCAACTGTAGATTCACTTGAGAAGAGCAGGCAATCCTCCCTGGCCAGTAAGGACAGTCCAACTTGTGAGAGTCGAGTGAAAGACATAAGTAGTTGAATGTCCTTCAACCCCTAACTCTAAAAAAAAAAAAAAGATTAAAAAGCGGCAGTTTTANTCTTTGAGGTCCCTTCCAACTCTAACCATTCTATGATGAGGGTGTGTACATCCCAACCAGTAACTGGCTAGTAATAGTCTTAGAGTGAGAGCTCTTCTTATTTATTGAAAAAAATAATAAATCTATTTTTTATAATAATAAAAAATAGATAAAAAAGAAATATCGATAAAAAAGAAAAAAAAAA